>CAUZXS010003778.1:0-120000 GCA_963585895.1 Sepioteuthis lessoniana | reverse complement strand
GAAGGTTACTGTAATATTTTAGTCAGTGCTTAATTGTTGGTATTGACATTTGCCATAGTGTTAATATTATCCTGAATGTACATCAGACTTTTATTATTATGTGTTAATCTCTGTGTTAATTTATTAATTAGGGTTTGTAAAGATGATTTTAAGATGGGAATGTTTTGGTAATTTGCTGGTGTTACTGTAAGTGGTTTATATGAATTGTTAGGAGTACAATTCTCCTGGTTTAACACTCAGAGGTAAAGTTTTAGATTTTAGCCCTTGTGTCAACTCCTAGTTATGTCGAGAATTTTCTTTGGTTTTAAAAAAGAACCTTGTAAGATTTTTTTTTTTTTTTTTTTTTTTTTTTAGGTTTTAAAAAAATAAGCTTGTAAGATTTGTTTTTTGTTTGAAAAAATAAGTTTGTAAGATGCAATTTAAGGTGTGTGTGTCTGTGTGTATCTTTATATATAGTTTCTGAAGTCATTATCTAAATAAGAATTTGGCTGTTAAGTCTTTTTTTTAAAACTATGATGTTTACTTTCTCATTTTGAGGGGACACACTCTTTTCAGTTTGAAAATACCAACTGATTGAATTTTTCCATGCTAGTTAATTTTAGCTACCTCACCCTGCAAAAACAAAAAAATCTATTGTAAAAAGGTGAAATGGGAGAACATTCAGTTAGATGGCTTTCAAGTTCAAATTGTTAGGATTCTAATGTTTATTTTGTGATAAATTTGATTTTGCTTGAACTTCATTGCCTGTCATTTAACATGGTTTCATTTTTGCTGATTACTTGTGAATCTATCAGAAAGCCAACACAAAATCACATTCATTATCTACTGCTTTTTAAAGGCATTATTTGATCTATTAACAAATTTGTTTAATGCTAAATTCTAATGTTTTTGAGATAATCTTTCAAACCTGTGTTTTTCTTTATTAATTCTTTTTCTGTGCTAATTCCATCAATCTTTTTCATAGTTTTCTGATTTTTTTGGTGTTACTTCAGTCCTATATGAATTAAGAAACATAAAAACAAGTTAAGATTTTATGTGAGCATCTTTTTATAAGCTATACATATGATATTGTCTATCATGACAGATGTACAAATTTATACTTATTTCATTGTTTTTCTTTTATTTTTCACCATTCAAAAATAATAATGCAAGTAAAAGATAATGTCTCATTTAGGAAATTAGGTAAGTTTTTAAAAGTTATCTTTGTAGATTTCTACTTTGGTTTAACAAAATGAAATTGGAGAACAAAATATTTATTTAAAACCCTTAATATTCTGTATTCCATGAATTATTCAAACTGACCTCCTGGTGTTTGTTGTTTTGATCATAATGTTTTATCTAATGTCTTCAGTTTTATTCAGATGAAGATACTGGTTTAAATTATTCATTGAATAACAGTCATGATAACTCTTCTCAGAATTTCAGTTTTTATCCTCTATTTATGTATGTATGAGGCTCATTCAAAAAGTTCTAAGCCCCACCCAATTTCAGATTTGTCACACACATCTCACCTTTGTATGAGACTCACCAGAAACTAAGACAAAAATCAGAATTAGTTTTTCTAGTTTTATAAGAAGTGGTAGTGTGTTGCCACAAAAAAAAAAACTGCTCAGCTATAGCTCTTTTTAGGTTTCTTTGTTATATCAATCTTCATGGGCTATTTAATCCCAAAACCATCATTGGAGAACAGTAGTGGTACTATTTAACCTATAGTTTGGAGGATAAGGTGTCCTTGAGTTATGCAATGATTGACATAATTTTATATATAAGATTATAGAAGCATAAATTCCATAAAAATATTTCCTGGTAACTAGAACAGCCATAGAATAAAACATAATGGTTTGAATGTAGATGCAATGGCGCAACTAGAGTTTGAACTTGCTTATTTTGAGGCTGCAGCCCAGCACTTAAGTCATGGAGACCCCCCACTGTTATAGTTCTTCTTTCTAGGTGAAGCTTAAAACTTTTTGAACAACCCTTGTAGCTTATTAGATTTGTAATCTGTTTACTTTTACAAATATATATATTTTGTTGTTTTTTTTTTTTGTTGTTGTATATTACTTCTTTACTGTATCATCACATGAAAATAGGCATAAAGAGCCACTTGGAGTGGATATTTCTATGCAAGAATGAGTCTCATCCAAGCTTACCTGTTATATATTTCTTTATGTGGTGATTTGAGATGGAAAAGATCACCTGCAGAATCTGCTGCTTAGCATGAGCTCATTGAGTAGAGAATAACTTTTTCCTTACTTTATTCTTTTCAAAATTGAAAAAGAGAATTGACCTATTTTACAGATTAGAAGTTGAATCAGTTTATTTAAGATTTAAATCTTATGGAAACAATAATATCAGTTTTATCTGATATTTCAGTTATGAATCAAAATGAATGTTCTTTATAATATTTACTTAACTATTTAGTATCATTTCTCTTTCAGTTGAAATAAATTCTATTTAATATTTAAAGTGCCTAAGCATATATCATAGTAGCAAAAAATAAGAAAATGAATAGGTCACAGTGACTTGAGTTTTCTTAGAAGTATTTTGATTTATGTTTTATTCTATGGCTGTTCTAGTAGAATCATCCCTTACCAGGAAATATTTTTATGTAATTTATGCTTCTATAATCTTATATATAAAATCATGTCAATCATTGCATAACTCAAGGACACCTATAACTGTAGCCACCAAATTTTCTTTGGTTAATAATGAGACTCTGGAGAATGTTTTTAGAATATGAAAATTCCAAAACATTTTAAGTTTTCAATGAGGAGCTCTGTTTATAATATAAATCTAATGCCATTGACTTTGTATCGATCAAACCAAATCTTTAATGTTTTGCTTAACCCTATAATGTAGATATCTAGCTGAAAATGTTCCACCAAACTTTGGACATTTTCTATAACTTTTTTCCACTCACTAGAAAAATAAAACTTAGAAATTGTTTTTGTGTTTACATTTGTGATATGAGCAATGGTCATGAGGAAGCTGTGAATGTTAACCTCTTGAGGACATTTATTAACGTCTAAGCTCTCACAAAAATATAATTCCGTGTTATGCTATTGTTTATTGTTGCAATAAAAAATGGTATGGATAAATTTATGGTCAGTTTATGTCACATCAAGAATAAATCATTGATTTTTCTACTATGTAGAGTCAATAAATTATGTTGAAACAAAAGAAAAACAGTCAGTATTATCTAAGGCTTGTATGGTTTTTATTTGAATTTCTCTGAAAGGAGTTTGGTGCTATCCATAACTTAACCTTAACATTGACTTTAAAACATCTTCTTTCCTATCATCATCATGTTGTGCCGCCAGCACGGATATCCCTGACCCTCTCTCGCCACTTTTCCCTACCATTCATCGCCTCTGGCAGGTCTTCAGGGTTACATACTGTGTCTTCACATAGCTGCTGTATATAAGTTCGAGCTGGTCGTCCTGCTTTTGCTTGGCCATATGTGGGGTTCCATAGGAGTACATCACTTACGAGCTCGTCCTTGCTTCTCCAGCAGTGTCCTGCGTGTCTGGTTTGTCTAACTTGTATAGTTTTCTTGATGGGAGGCAAGTGGCCGTATAGTTGGTGTCTCGTGAGATGTTGTCACCAGGACTTGTTCAATATTGCTCTCAACATTCTTGTGTAGTTGCCGTTTACCTTCTTCTCTAGCCGTTTAGTTAGCGTCCATGTAGTGCATCCATATAGCAGTATCGATACAACCGCTACCTGGAAGAAACTGCGTTTCATTTTATCGGTCAGGTCTGATTTCCATATGATCGAGAGCCTATTGATAGCCATCCATGCTTTCGTCAGTCGTGTGTCGATGTCTTTTTCGGTTGATGAGACACTACTTCCTAGGTTGGTGAATTTGTCTACTAGTTTCAAAGAGGCTCCATCTAGTGTGGTGATGTTGCCCATTTGGTTGTAACACATGTATTCAGTTTTGTGTGCATTGACATGGAGGCCAATGCCTGCTGCGGCTCATTCCAAACTATGCAGTAGTGTCTCTGCTTGATTAGGCGTATTCGCCAGTAACGCCAAGTCATCAGCATAGTCGGCGTCTGTGATTGTTTTTGCAGGGTACCTTTTGCTTCTTTTGGAGGTGCCCGTGGTGTAGTCGTTATCGCCGTAGGAAATGAACGCGGCGATACGAGTTCAAATCCTGGACGAGACCGATTGCATTTCACATTGCACTAATACCCTTGGGAAAGGTATGAATCCAATTACTGTCCCTCCAGCTATGGGTAAATAGTAGGACAGACTAGGTTCTTCAGCCTTGGTTAGGCAGCTAGTCTAGGAGAATTCAAACCTGTTAAACTCCGCTTAAAAATTGACCTTGTGTCATATCCTGCCCGAGCGGAGGGGTTGGTAAATAGTACCTTTTGCTTCTTTTCTTAGTCAGCTCGAAGCCATTTTCTCTGATTTTTGTCGATCGACATTCTAAGCATGTAGTCTAGACAAATGATAAAGAGGTATGGGGCTAGCGTGTCTCCTTGTAGTACTCCTGCAACAATGTTGAAGTATTCTGTGTCTCCATCTGGTGAACGTACTTTCACTTTTGTGTTTCTGTAGAGAATCATTATTGCTGCTACGGTTTCTTTTGGTAGGCCGTATGCTAGTAGGATTTGCTCCATTTTCCCTCTGTGGATGGAATCGAAGGCCTTGGTAAAGTCGACAAATAGTAATGTCGCCTGAAGGTTTTTTGCCCGAACGCCTTCAAGGATTCTACGGATGGTCAGTATTTGTGAGGTTGTTGATCTATTTCTCCGGAAGGCATTTTGGTTTTTCCTAAGGATGTTGTCTATTTTTGGTTCTATGCAGTTTCGTAGTAGGGCATTGAAGATTTTGGCTGCTATGGATGTAAGTGTTATTCCTCGGTAGTTCTTGGCTAATCCGAGATCGCCTTTTTTAGGGAAAGGAAGGATGCATCCCTTCATCCATCTTTCTATCCTATTTTGACTATAGACTGCGTTGCATTGCCGGAGCAGTATATCGTCGAATTGTCTAGTCTTCCACACTTCTGGGGGATTCTCATCCAGCCCTGCAGCTTTCCTATTTTTAATTTTTTTTTTTCTTTCCTATAATTTACCAGATATTCTTCAGATTCAGTCAAAACTGAGAATAATTTTTTTTAAAATTGTAGCACAACCTCATGCTGAAAATAGTCTGTTTATGCCAAAAGTTTCAATTGTGCCTTTTGTGAATCTTTTCTCTTTTCAGCAGTTTCCTATCTGTCTATTCTTTGGAATGACTTCTAACAAAGCTTAAGGGTAAACACTGCATAAGGTTGGAATCTAACACAAGACCAACTTGTTTAGTCATGGAGATTTGTGTTAATGTTTGCATGGAAAAACTCTGTCAATGCTACCATTGGAAGTGTAGGAATGCTTTTCAGGAGCTCATACCTTAAAATCACGGAATAATATAGAGAATCCAACTAAGAATGATGTGTGCTACATTTTATGGCAATCTGCACAACAATCTTCTCTTGCTACAATTCTGCCAATGCTAGTGATCAAATATCACCACCTTCTATAATGAGCTATCTTTCCTTGTCCAGCATATTCCCAAACACAACATCTGATCATTGTGGAATCACAAATGCTCAAATAAGCAAAAATGAAAATAATAAATTCTACTTACACAATTCGCTGAATAGAAATGGTGAATATCTTGCATATTTTTCTCAAGAACAGGCTTGCATTCCTAAACACTAAATTCCAAATAAGGAAGAAAAAGCTATAAACTTGCCCCTAACCAAATAACTATCAAATACAGCTAAATTATATATATTTTTAACAAGAAGTGAATAAATAGCACTTTGAGCTGTGGGGCAATCATCTCTTTTGGAGGAATCTCCCAATTACAGAATCATCTCAGCAAAAATTTGCCCGAGTCAAAACAGAAATAAGAAACAAACTGTTAAAGCTTCATAGTACAATTGGTCTTCACTTACCAATAATGATACAAGCAGTCCATATATGGTAACTGTAAGAAACAACTTTAATACTTTCCAGGAGACATCTGAAGCACACTCCGAATGATGACTATGAGAACTTTGTTACCCCCTATATAAAAGCAGGAGCTGAGTGTATCTCAACCAAACCAAGAGCCAAATGTAGATTTTCTGGTGAGTCAATGGCAATTAGGTAAAAATTAATTAACATGAAAAAAGCGCCCTTACTTTATAAAAGAAACCCAACAAATGCCAATGCGCAGAAACTTAAAGCCCAGAGAAAACTGATACCAAAAAGAACAACTGAATTACATTCAACCCCAAATCAATAAAATCAGAAATTTGATAGAAGATAGATATAAATTAAGTAAGTGTATGGAAAAGTATCTTGAGAGCAAAACTAAAAGTTGCCAACCAAGATGAAAGATTTCAGAAGTGTAAAAAGAATTTGCTTGGAAACCCTTCTGAAATCACTGATAAACCTTCAGAAAAAATTATTAATTGCCAATTAGACATCAAACTAGGACAGTTTATGGAAGAAGAATTTGATAAAATACTGAAAAGAAAAGCAGAAAAACTGCAGGCCTCAATGAAATACCTCCTGAGGTATGGAAGACAAGAAAATTTGATGACATGTGTCTTCATTGATGTAACACTGTATATAAACAAAACACAAAAGAGAAATAGATAAAAGGCTTCAGCTTTCTCCTTCCCCCAAAAAAGGCAACCTTGGAACCACTAAGAACTATTGAGGCATAACTCTTATTGCTATATCTGCTTAGGTTTATAATACCCTGCTTCTCAATTGTACCAAGCTGAAGTCAAGGAAATTCAGACCAGCTGGCTGGGGCTGTACAATATACAGATAGCATCTCTACAGCGGGGTAAGACCCCCTTTGACCCATTGAGTTTCCTGGATATAACAGTAAACCATATGATAGTGAAGCTCCAACCCTAGAGCTTTCAGGAATGCAGAGTACCTCTTCATTACCATTACCCTCTGTTCCACTGTGATTTGGTGTGGTAGTACCTGTTAGTCTCATCTTTGAGTCAAATAGAAGTATTTAATCATTTTGTACAAATGAATGAATAATGTTGAATAGAATTATTAGTGTTTATTAGCAATACTTGAAACCATTTAACTGTGTGAAAAAAAATTAGCTCTGGTTTATTTAAAAATGATGGTACCTACAAACTATTCATTTATGAATCATACATGTTTCATATATATGTATAAACAGGATTTGCAATTATATGCCATAAAACACAACCTACCAACTTCTTAGGAAAAATCAGGATGCCTTTTGGAAAGATCAATCTACAACATTTTAGATTCTGACTGTCAAATCATTGAAGAAGTATGCACAAAAAATCTCAAGGTAACATTGCTGTTCATAGATTTCTCCAAGGCATTCAATACCATACACAAATAAAAAATTGAACAAATACTACTAGCATATGTTTTCCCCAAAGAAACTGTCAGCACTATAATGATGTGTTACAAAAACATGAAAGCAATGGTTCTAGTGGTAACATTGACTTTTTCAACATTATCACTGGAGTCTTGCTAGGAGATACACTAAAATCATATGTTTATAATCTGCTGAGATTGCATACCATAAATACCAACAGATTTAATAAAAGAAAATGTTGTATATTAAAAAAAGGAGAAGCAGATGACATCTTACAGAAACTATAACAGACTTCGAATACATAGATAATCTTGTGTTTCTCACAAATACACCTTCCTAAACCAAGTCCCTGCTGCATAGTTGGGGGAAGCATTGGCCTCTACATGAATCCAAATAAAACCATTCATGTGCTTTAAACAAGAAGGATCCATCTCAACCACAAGAGAGAAACCTCTGAAGTTAGTAGACTAGTTCACATATCACATCTACTGAAAACAATCTCAATATATATGTAATGAAGGCATGGACAACTATCAACTGATTATTGATCATATGGAAATCTGATAACATAAAATGGGATTTCTTCCAAGTTGTGACTGTGTCATTACTACTGTATGGTGCACCACTTCAATACTAATGAAATGCATAGAGAAAAAGCTAAATGGAAACTATCCAAGAATGCTATGTGCTGTTTTGAACAAATTCTAGAAGTGATACCCCACAAAACAGCAGATGTATGGCCACTTACCCCCCCCCATCTCACAAGCCATCCAAGTAAAACTAATAAGACTTTCAAGGAAAAACTTGTAACAGATGCCTACCCATAGATGTGCCAGTGTTGGCTGACCCGCAAGGACTTACCAGCTCCATGTGGACACTGGATGCAGTCTAGACGACCTGCCAGGAGCAATGAATGATAGAAACAGATGGTGAGAGAGAGTCAAAGAACTCAATGCTATATTGATGATGATGATGGTGATACCTGTCTCTTATATGTAGTCATCATAATAAACCATTACATTAAAATGTCAATTCATGCAAAAGACATGACACAACAGACGATGAATATCTGCTTTGAACTTTTCACCTTATTCATGTAAACTATTAAAGCAATTTTTTCTGTTGCAAATGAAGGTATTGGTGATGTTTATAAACTGCTCTTAGAAAATGGATTCAGCAAGCTAAGTTCAAATACTGGACATAACTGTTTGTGTTTCACTGTTTAGTCATATCCTTAAAATGCATGAATCTACCTTTTCTCCTTCCAGCTTTGAAGGAATAGTGGTGTAGATTAGGTTCTCTAGCCTTGGGAAGGTTAACTGGTTTAAGATAAGGAAAATTTTGAATTCACACCCCCAACCAGCATTGCAGGGTAACTTTTAGTTGAGTGGTCAAATCAGGAGCTGGAGTGAATGAGGTAGTCAAATATAGTACTAAACTTCATTTTGGCAACACCAGCAGTGATATTAATGACAATTTGTATTGTATGTTACCCTTCAAACATCTGTTATGAAGAGAGTAGGGTTGCAACTGTTGGTTTTTTGTATAACTTTGCCCATTGCCTGTGCTGAGATCCCAGTTCAGGTCCAGAAGGTCTCTTGCAACTAATGCCATAGATATAAACTGCTTATAGCGTTGCTACTTCCCTACTAAAGTGCCCATGATATACGGGTTATCATCCTAGGAAATGGTCACACCAACCCGAGTTTAAATCTCAAATTAAGACCCTTTGTATTTCACATAATACTAATACCATTGGGAAATATTTTAATCTAACTATTCTCTCCTCAGCTATGGATGACTAGTAGGGTAGCATAGGTTCTTTAACGTTAGTAAGGCAGTTGGTCTTGGAGAAAGAAAACTCTGAATTTAAATCTGCTTAAAAATTGACCTGCTTCTATCAGGAGTGGGGGTAATATATACTTCCTTACAAAATTTTATAGGAATTTTGTTCCCTTTCATAGTAATTGCTACTATAAATTTCTTACAAGTTATATCCTTGGGTTTCTGAAAAAGTTAACTGTTACAGCTGAATACATGTTCACTGTTAATGTTTTTTCTTTTACTTTTATTTGTACATTTCACAGATGAATCAAATTTGAATCAATTATAAATTATTGTTAATATTCATCCAGAGTTAAAAGTTCCAAATCATAACTTGAACCTTATGTTACTTTGTTTTTGTATGGTTACCAGTTTCAATAACTTTTATTTAAAGTGAAAACATCTGGTCTTTATTTAAATTTGTCATACTTCAATGGTACATTAAACCTACTCTGTAAATATACACCTATCTTGAAATGCTTACAAACTGATTTTGTAAATAAGTAATACAATCATAATCAATTATTTCATGCTTTTTCTTTATTCTATCTTATTACTGACCAATTTTAAATTTCCATAAATTATGTTAAACTGAAAATTTGATCCTAGCAATTTCTAGCGACAGGATATTTTCGCCTAAACTTAGAAAATTAAGGAACTATCAAAGTGATTTTTTTTTAATCAAAATTACTGAAGAAATGATACACTTGCCGAAAATAAATAAACTTTAAAATAAGATTTATGTTAGGTATAATGATCTGAAATATAACTGAATATCAGTTGCATAAGTTAATAAAGTGAGTATTCATTTGAGTATTCTCAGGTCCACTCTGACCCAGAGTGTTAGTACCTGTTAGTCCCATCTATAGGTCAAATAGATCTGTTTTAGAATTATTTGAATTCAATAGGACTGTGTGCCAAAAAACCTCTCTACACAAAAAATGTAAATATAAATGTGCAATGAATGCAATTCTCTAATTTCTAGGCATAAAATAACCCCTAATGGATTGACATGCAATCATTTAGGTGTTATATTTATAGTCTTTTTTGAATGATAAATTTTATTATTTTTATGAAATATAAAGTACCCATAATATTCAATGAATTAACAGTTAGAAAAGATCTGGAATTATTTGAAAGCTAAAAAAAGACTAAAATAAGAAAACAATTTTGTATTGAGTTTTTGATGAAATAAACTTGAATTAATTTTTTTCATTAATAGATTCATATAGATTACTATATTTTTTATATTACTTTTATAACCTTCCAGATGGTCAAAACTAGTATTTTGATTTGCTAAGATTGTATCATCTTCTGAGCTAGGAGTTTTGTTTGAAAATAGCATTTGATAAAAAAGACCTGACATTAGACTGGAAGATAGTAAAACATTTCACTCAGCAAGTGGATGATTATTATCTATTCAGTCATTGGAAAGAGAAAACAATACTGTTAAGCTTTTGTTTGGATTCAAGTATTACATTACTTATGTCAACACTAACCACTTCATATATATATATATATTCAATTCTCATGAGTAGATAATTATATACAAATATTCCTATATTTGTATAAATATATCTATTATTGAGATAATACTTGCTATTACTTTTTAAATTCTTTTTGGGAACCATCAGAACTTGATCTATATATAGATATTGTGTTAATATGATAACCATGATATGCCATCAATTGACCAGCACTGTGGTTCCATCACATACTACCATGGTGGTTGTACCATTGATTCTTTTAGATTCATCTACCATATACGCCATTAGACACCATGCTGCCAATGTCCACATTGAGTGCAGCTAATGTGCGATGAGACAGAACCTATAAGGTAGCAATTACAAGCTTACTTTTTTGACTTACCAAGCCACAATCCTACTACTGAATCTAATCATCACTGTGTAAGTACACTTACTGTAACATAAGAAATAGAGTTGGTGACCTGAGTTCAAATCCTAGATGAAGGTGTTTACATTTCACTTTGTACTAATGCCCTTGGGAAAAGCATGGATCCATCTGTTCTCTCTCCAGCTATAGGTAAGTAGTAGGGTAGTCTTGGTTCTTTAATCCTGGCAACCAGCCGAGGAGAAAAACTCTGAATTCAAACCAGCTTTACACTACTTAAAAATTGACCTTATGTCACATTCTGCTCATGACAGACTGGTTTGGTAAATACATATTCCTAAATCTAATCTAGTTAAATACTAATGGAATGTCCCCTTCACAGCTTGCTTACACTTGCCAGAGAACAAATCCCTGCCATACTTCACTGATGTTAAGTGAGTGTCACATTCACATATCATGGTGAGGTGACAAAGTAGGATTTTGTTGTAGATAACTATAAATATCCATATATTTAACATGTAATCAAGACTGTTCACAAATGCTTACATCATTTGCAAAATCAATGCATTGTTTGTATAAAGTGATGAAAGTTACATTGTAAAATAGTTGCAAATAATTCAGCAATGATAGTATATCATATAATATCAGGCATCAGAGTTGATGTTCTACCTATTTATTTAGAGAAAGTTGTTGAGCTTTAAAACCTAAACACATTTGCATATAAGATGTACAATTTTTCTTTTTACCTTCTATCTGTTTATGCAAGTGGAAAAAAAACCCTCAATGGATCAGCTAAAAAGTTAATTCTCCATCTGCCATTAAATGGCATTAAGATCATCTAGATTTAACCAACTTCATTCTGAAAGATTACTTTTGATAGTACTGTGACAGTTGTTGTATCAATGTTCATTTTTTTTTTTTAATTGTTGAAATTGGTGTATTTTTGTTTGTTGATTCTAACATTGGTGGAAGGAAATAACTAACATTTTTGGAATTAAAAAAGTGAGAAATGTGACTCATATACTAAAAAAGATTTTTGCAGTTTATAGAAAAGTGTGAACAATTGAAAGTCTCAAAAGTAGTTTGCACAGTTTGATATAGTATATTTCTCAGAATTCAGCAAAACCAGTTGAGTTTAATAACTATCAAAACAAAGCATTTGAGAATAATCAACCTTATAAAGTGTGGAAGATGGCAAACATATTTGAAATAAGTAAATAAAACATTGAAAATCATTTGTACTAGCTTGGTTATGTTGTTTTGATGTATGACTTCTGCATAAATTAAGCTCTTCACCCCCAACAAAAAAAAAAAAACCAACTATATGTAAATATTTAGTTTTTGAAACAACTCATGACAAACAATGAAAAGTGGATACTTGACAATAATGTGCAATGCAAGAAATCACAGAGCAAGGGAAATAAACCAGCATTAACTAAATTGGAGTGTAATATTGAGATTGGAGGGCATACAGAATGAGTGGCAAAAATAATTAAAAGATTACTGTTATAGGGAGAGATGACAGAAATTAGGATTAACTACTTGAATGAAGAATAAGAGGTGATCTAATTGAAACTTTAAAATAATTGAAAGAATTTTCAATATTTTTCCTTGAATTGGAAATTTACAGGGAAGACAGGTTTCTAAAACTAAGTTGGATTTTTTGCTAACAGAGTAATATATTTTTGGAACAAATTAGTTAATCAGGTAAAAAAAAAAT
Source organism: Sepioteuthis lessoniana (assembly GCA_963585895.1). NCBI lineage: Eukaryota > Metazoa > Mollusca > Cephalopoda > Myopsida > Loliginidae > Sepioteuthis > Sepioteuthis lessoniana. The sequence goes on along the minus strand of CAUZXS010003778.1, from coordinate 107,240 downwards.
CTTTGCATAGAATACTTAATACAGTATCTATATTCAGACTAAACTCTGTTGAGTAATTCATCTGATAATTCCTAAAAAATGATCTCTTGAATTTATTTTATTACCATTATTTCAGAAATCATCAAATTTAACCTGAATTTATTTTACACTATTCCTGTTTTTAATCTGATTAAGCAATGGTCTTAAGCATTTATCAAAAGAAATTTAAAAAATGACACCAAAATTAGCTCTCTGGTGTTAATATTATATCATTTATAGTGCATGTTTTTCTTGGATAATTATAGGAATCGAAAAAGAATACAATTTAAAACTGAGCCATTTCTCTATGAAACTAGATTTCTCAGGTAAAGTTAAAATCTGCCTGTAAAATATTAACTCTGTAATTTTCAGCTTATATATTCAAATAAGTAACACCTATTTTATTTGAAATTTGATATCAGTTATTTTAAATGTAATTCCAAGGTGTATTCTGAGTGGATATATTAATTGGAATTTCTGGATATTGAAATATGACACAGCTGTTCCAGTGAAGCTCAATTAACTCTGAAAGAAATAGATTGATATTAGCCTCTAGTGAGTTGCTTTGGTTTGTGATTCTTACAATTTAAGGGTGAACTCTAGAATGCATTTGGGTGAGGTGCTTACGTAGATGTCATTGGAATTAATATATACATACATACATGAGTAATATATATATATGTATATATATATACACACACACACACACACACACACACACACACAAGAAATTTAGCAAAAAAGTGTTTGACACTCCTACTGTAAAGCAAGTATACAACCTTGAAAAATATCAAATTATAAACATGAACTTATATATGTATAAAGGCAAAAAGTGGCTGATGTGAGATATCTCCAAGGCAAGGACAGCAGAATGAGAACAGTCTCGCTCTGTGATTCAGGTAAAGGGTTAAGTTTGGAATTTTCAGAAGGTTACAGAGTATGAAAAAAAGCACCTGAAGAAGGTCAGAGAGTACAGTGACTGAAATGTTATCAGTACAGCTGTCTGTAATTTGTAGAGAACTTCTCATCTCATTAAATATACAGTAGCGTCCAAAACTAAGGGACAAAATTTTAAAACCTAATATTTGTTAGAAATAACAACTGTGAAAAGCTGAAATTTTGACAACGGGTAGTCGTTATCATCTATAATAACATACTAAAATTTGAATCATTTGCACTGGATAGAAAAAGAATTATAACAATTGTTTATTTATTTTCAAAATAGGATCGTCCAAAAGTAAGGGACAAAATTGTGAAAAACAATGTAAACAGTATGCTATATTCAAATTTTTTGATTTCCTCTAAAGAATAAGTCTTACTTAGTCATTTGTAAACGTTGCATCAGCCGGCACCATGGCGAAACGCCAAAAACTTGATTACTCTGTGAGACAAGCTATTGTGAAGCTACACAAGGAAAAGCACACCATTAGAGAGATTTCAGAGAAAGTGAAACGTTCCAAGTGTGTTGTAGGCAGGGTTGTTAAATCCTACAATGATACTGGCAAAATAGTTAGACCCTGCAAAACTTTGGCAAGAGAAGATCGAATAATGTAGCATATGTCATTAAAGAACCGTTTTAAGTCTTGTACAGAAATTAAAAGGGTTATGTATAGTACTTCATGTGTTAATGTATCAAGACAGACTGTTTCTAGACAACTGCAAGAAATAGGTATGTTTAATCGAACCCCAAGGAAGAAACCACTTGTTAGTTCGAAGAATAAGAAGAGATTAGAGTTTGCAAACAGGTATGTAATTTGGACATATGAAAATTGGGCAAAAGTATTTTTCAGTGATGAAAGCAAGTTTAATTTATTTGGAAATGATGGAAAAAACAATGAAAAGAGACATATTGGTGAAAGATTAAGTGCAAAGTGTACTAAGAAAACTGTCACGTTTGGGGGCGGAAGCGTCATGGTATTTGGAATGTTTTCTAGCCAAGGTAGAACACCTCTTGTCCGGTTACAAACTTGTGTAAATGCGCAGATCTATAAAAACATTGTTCAAGATCATGTTGTGCCAATCATACAGAATTCAGGTTTCGATAGGGCTACCTTTATGCAAGATAATGCCCCATGTCACAAGGCAAAGGTGGTAATGAGTTACCTTAGTGAGCAAGATTTCGAAATTATGGATTGGCCACCGCACAGTCCTGACTTAAATCCAATAGAAAATCTGTGGAAGACCTTAGAAGTGAAAGTTATGGAAAGAAATCCCACTAACACGGAGGATTTGTTGGTGAAGCGTCAAGAAGAATGGTCTAAAATTAATATCGCGGATTGTCAAGAACTGATTCGTTCTTGTAGTCAAAGATGTGCAGCTGTCATTGAGAGCAAGGGCTCATTTACTAAATATTGATTGCACATGTATTTTTATTGTTTTTTGGCTGTTTACATTGTTTTTCTCAATTTTATCCCTTTCTTTTGGACGTTCCAAATTTGAAAATGAATAGATAATTGTTATAATTCTTTTTCTATCCTTTGCAAATAATTCAAATTTTAGTATGTTATTATGGATGATAATGACTACCAGTTGTCAAAATTTCAGCTTTTCACAGTTGTTATTTCTAACAAATATTAGGTTTTAAAATTTTGTCCCTTAGTTTTGGACGCTACTGTATATGTGTGTGTTTTGTCTTCGGCATCTGTCAATTTTCTTTTTTTCTAAAACACTTGTATGTAGATGATTTTCTTTATTTGGAGGAATTTTAAGTTATTTAGTCAGATGAACTAAACTAGAATGTTTTGATTAAAAATTAAAAGCTGTAATGCTTATTTCATAAAACCGAGTAGATATTTTTCTTATAATTGTTAAAAAAATAATTGTCAGATTAAAAGAAAATCATTTGCCAAAGAAAAACATAAAACTCATATTTATATTCTACTTGTTGTAAGGCAATGTTTTTACATCATTACTTGATAATATATGAATCTGTTGGGTTCCTATTGTAACAGTGGTTCATGATGAAAAAGATCCTTCTTATAAGTAAAGAATCAAGTAATTTCATTGCTATCTTTGTTTTATCTGAAATTTGAATAATTAGAAAATGATGTTCAGTACAAATGTAGACTCTGCAAAATGATCATTCAGTTGCAAATCAGACTAAAAATTACTTTATTTTCTATATTAGAACATCTTAAGTGTATTGCTCCAATTAAAATCTCTCTAGGGTGTCTTGTTTTTGTTGAGCTATGGTTACACACACACATACAGAGTTAATTTTCTTCTAAACCAAAGATACCAGGATCTTATTTCTTGTGAAATATTCTACAACCCAAATAGATGTTGTAATGTATTATTTATGAGTAAACTCTAGAGTTTTAAAACTCAGTAACCAAAAATATGAATATGTAGCTTTCTAAACATAGATGGTGTATCTATGTTTAGAAAGCTACATATTCATATTTTTATTTTTGGTTGGTTGTATAACAAATAAACCTTTGTTGAGTTGATTTAAAGTTGAAGTCATCCTTTTTTGCGAGTGATTATATGGTTAAGAAACAATTCTTATATAATAGTAATAATTCAAAGGCAATTATAACTTCAAGTAATGATTATCAATGAATCATTTTTACACAATTATATAGTTTCAAGTACATGCCTTATATATAATATATATATATATATATAAATCACAGGCTTGGTATAGGAGTATGTCATCAGCCTGATGTAAAGTTAGGTGGGTTTCAATCCCAGCTTGGAGCATCTTGCATATGTAGCTTCACTGAAAAGTGGTGATATAATGAAACGGTCTGTGTATGACAAAATACATACATATATATATATATATATATATATATATATATATATATATATATATATGTATATAGTATTATTTGGTCCATTTTTTTTTTCGTATCAAAAATGCATAACAGGATGGAAATAAATTTATAATCCTAATGTGACCGGTTTGTGTTTTTCCTTAATGAAATATATATATATGGGAGTAAATAATGGAGTGTAATCTGACAAGATGTAGAGAAAAACTGATAACAATGTAATCTAAGTAGAAGGAAAGATTTATTGAGAAGCAAAGCCATAAGAATTAATAAAATCTTGGTATCCTTGAGTTAGAAGAAAGTGACTTTTTATAAAGAGTTTTGTAGACAGGTACATATTTATTAGAGATATTGCAGATATATATTTTTTGTGCTCAACACTTTTGTATTGTATGTTTATTCTTTCTTCATGGAACCACTTCATTATCATTTTGTCTTTCAATGCTTTAATTTAAAAGTAAACACCATTTGAATTTGTGTCTTTCAGTTTTGGCTGATAACCATTTGTCATTTTACCTTTTAGTTTCATGTTTATGAAGTACTGAATATAAACTTGAAAATGCAGAGTAACATAGTATTTTTTTTTAAATATATTTATTTAAATACTACCATGATTTTTTATTGCACTGGTAAACTAGAATAAGATGCATACAATTACAAAAAAAAAAGTGAACTCAGACTGTACAATTTATAGAAGATTTTTAATATCTTACTAATAATTGAATAATGAATTGTGAAAACAAATTTAACATTGCAAAATCTCAATAAGAATTGTCATCTAAATAGCTAATGCTAATTTTACAACATGGTCTGTATGGATACTATTGGAACTTACACATCTAAGGGAGATAACTTTTGGTTAGGTTGTATGATTTACCATTACCCTTGACATTACCAAAAACATTTATTTTTTTGCGTTGTCTCTACTTTGAAGAATATATCAAAAATGGAATATCTTTTTAACTGTATTCTGAGTATTCTTTTTTAATCAAAGGATTTCTATATTCATAACTAACACTTGGGATTGACCAACTTCAGCCACTTTTTATATGTTCTTATTTTTAACCTTCTACTACTTCTGCTATAGCTTGCCAACAACAATTTTATTTGCTTCTCTCTTCTCTTTATCCCTTGCCAGCCAGATGTATTTACCACCATCCTATCATTCTTACAAAATTGATGTCATAGAACACCTCACCCTTCTTTTCTCATATAAATATTACATAAGAGAAAACCTCTAGGAATTCTGGTTATCATCTTACTCCCTTGTGAATTTGAAACTGCTGTCTTTAACACCAAATCCATGATGCTTTTGCTGCAGCCATCATGCTTCACATTGCATTTCCTTTATTAAAAATAAAAAAGAAGATAGTAATAATGCATTTAATAAGATACTCTCTAACCCTTTGTCATGAAAATAATTCCTCTAGCAAAAAAAGAAAATGAATTTCTAATTATGTCTTCCAGAATTCTATGACAAAGATGCAGAATAGTGAAAATTAGAATGCAAGTACATGTATCTATTGATATTATTGAAAACATTCCTCCGTTATCCTATTTGAGCATATCATTTTTATTATTGTAATAATTATTGCTTTGAAATTATTTGTGATCTTTTTTTTTAAATCAAATTGTTGCACATTAGCCGCTTAACATACTTAACACTCAAATGTAGCCTGTGCAGGATTTTCACCTAGATCCTCATGAAGTACAAATTAATAGCCACTCTTGCACAGTTCTTTTCTAGTGCATACAGTTGGCATGGAATTGAACCAATTGCTGGAGCCTGTTACACTTTGTGCAGTAGTAGGCGACCTTGGTAATGTACAAGTGTAAGTGCTTGCGTGCTGAAGCTGGATGGAGCAATAATCTACCTTTCAGCATGCTTGCAATCAAATACCATGACCTGCTTGTCGGACATTGTCTGCATATCCCAGACTGGCATAATGCCACATGTGTGCATGCTTTATGAAGTGTTGGCAGACAGCATATTTATGATGAGACTTTGGATAATTTCTTTGTTGTAGATTTCTGTGTTATGTACATTTATTCTCTTTGTAAATATATGTTTGTTTCACTTTCTTTAGTCTTTTATGACTCACCTGCACATGTGTATGTCCTCCAGAATACAGAATCAAAATTATGTTACCATATACATTTGTAAGTGATTAAAAATTTAATTTAAAACTAAGTTATGCTCAGAAAGTATTGACACTAAAGTTGTATTGACCAAGATGGATCAATGAATGAAACATTATTTTTCTGCAAAATAGTCCCTTATTATTCAACACATTTATTCTATAGGTTGAAGCCCCTCTGAAGCTTCTCTTTTGATACAGCATGAAGCTGTACCATTGTAATTCTTTTAATGTTCTCCATATCCTTAAATCATACACTTTAGATGAATTTCTGGTTTGGTTTGGTTTGGTTTCTTTGCTTAATGGTATATCAACTTTGGTGGGTTAATGCCAAGCCACTCTTGTAGAAGGATAGTAGTGGTACTATTTAACCCAGATCTGGAGGAATAAAGGAGTTCAAGAGTATTAGTCCAAAATTTAACATAATAACACAACTGGAATTTGAACTCACTTATTATGATGTCATAGTCCAGCAGGTTAACCATGACACCATGGGGACTCTCCTCTTCAGTCTGGGAAAGGAGAAAGGGTTGCTTGGTTCTTGATATGAGGGGTATGGGGAGATGCTGCACCTGCAGTATCCAGTTTTGCCAAAAAAACATTTAATATAAAAAGTACTGAGATTGGCTTCAAATTTTTAAAAGATTAGCACTGACTTGTCTCAATAAAGTTTAGACATCTAGACATCATCACTTTACTCTATGAGTTGCTTGGCTGTGCACTTATCTTCATGTACATTTTTAAAAATTTATAAGTTTTAGTCTTGATACTTTTTGATCATACCTTGTATTTCCTCCAGAAAACTATCAAAATTATGTTACTCTATGTAATTGTGACAGATTAATATGTAAAGAAAAAGAATAAGTTGATGTAGAATTAGGATACAGTAAGCATTAATAGGTACCTGTGCACAAAAAAAAAGGAGTGAGGAGGGTAATAAAACAATAGAAGGGCTTTTTCTTTTAAAAAATGCTTTAGGTTAGTAGAAAATAATGTCTGCAAGTGCTGCTGATGCTTAGTTTCCAGCATTAAAAAAGGAACCAGGTTGCCAGTTAAAGAAGAGGCATGGAATTGTAAACCCATAAGAGCATTAAGAATTGTCTGTTTAAAAGGCAAAAGACACAGTGAAAGAGATCAACTTTAATATCTGAAAAACTCTCATTCTGTTTTGACTGATAATTTCTTAATTCATTTACCTTTTTTTATTCTAAATGATTCTATTTTGTTTAAAAATCACTGATCAACAATACTGCTCATTTCTTTCTCTAATTTTTTTTCAAACTAATGATTTTATATTTTCAGTTTCCTAATAATATAAACCAATTTTAGTTTAACAAACATTTATATGCAGAAAATTTTTGAATATTTTAAATAGTTGTTACTTCTGCATATAGGGTTCTAAACACTAAATATAGCTACTATTATGGGTCAGAAGTATTTCAGAAAAATTGATATCATTTTGTAACCTAATAACTTGATTGATTTTCACTCAAATGATCTCAAATTTGAACTGCATATCTAGACGTAACACAAAATTCTATGTTTAATGTTTTTTTTTTAAATTTCTGGCATAAAAATGCCTTTCACTGAAACAGAAAAAGTGTTTAGATATTAAACAGAGAATTTTGAATTGTTTCTACCCTTTCTGTTTAAATTTGAGATCATTTGGACTAGAATTTGTAAAGTTATTTGATCATGAAATAATATCAGTTTTTCTGAACCACTCTGTACATCCCAAATGATGTAAAAAAAATTTTGAAACATCCTATACTTAATTATGTATTTGCACAAAATGTAGATGATCAATAAGCAAAAAGGACATTTTATAATGTTTCCTTTATTCTTGTAATTTTGATTGTTGAAACATTTTGTTTGCAATAAATATCCTTGTAACATTATTCATATAATAGCTCTGTTCTGCCAGTATTGATCTTCTTAATTCCTGGTTACAGACAATTCATTTGATTTTTGGTTTTTGTTTCACTTTTTTATTTTTAATTCCTGATTTGCAGCATATTTCTATGGTAAAATCAATTGTGATATACTTTTAAGGAAATTATAAGTAATGCATTTACACACACACACACACACACACACACACACACACACACATATATATATATATATATATATATATATATAGTATGTAATATCTGACAAAATATATCAAAGAGATTTCATAATAACTTGAATTCAAATTTTCAGTTTAAGAAATTTCAGTAACAAAAGATGTCTGTAAAATTCTTATTGTCATAAGACATTCACATATTACAAATATCTTAACAGCACTGAGTTTGAAAATGCTTGTGTGATGAAGAGCAAAATATTACACAGGAAATAAAACAATTGTAACACCAACTTCAAATTTTCAAGTCCCATTTCATTTTATGTGCATATATATATATATATATATTAGAAGAAATATGGTACAGTAGTTATTGTTGCAAAAGAATGAACTCAACAAGCCAAGTTCAAATTTTGGACAAGGCTGCATGCTAATAGCCTCAAGAAAGACATGAATCGATATCTTCTCCTTCTCCCAGTTATGGGTAGAATAGCCTTAGCTGGGCAACTGGTGTAGAAGAAAGTTTGGCACATTAATTTCTATTGCTATCAGTTCATCTAAAAACTGTTGCTCATCCTACAAAAGCCTTCACTATTATAAATAAATCACCTTTATAAGCAATAAAGTGGTTCACATCTTTAACTGAACTGTTGGATAATCATATGTCATGCATGACAGTAGAGCTATCACTAATATATATATATATATATGCACACACATACAAAGGAGCCTTGAAAAAATTCTCATCTCAACTAATTTGCTTAAAATTTTGAAAAAGTTAAAGAAACTTGAGAAATGATATACACCATTTATTGAACTGTTAGATACGTATGTAGAATAAAAGGAACATTTCATTGCTCCAGGTCATTCCATTCCTTGTTGGGCCTAGAACTTTTCAGTATATATATATATATATATATATATATAAGCACTGTTTTACAATTAACAGTTACATTAATTCTTGTCACTAACAATCCATTTTTTTTGGAGGTAGAGGATTTGAAATACAGTACATGCAAATTGAATGCTGAAACTTGTGGTCAATAATTATAAAGTTCTGTGCTTAATTATCATTTTTTTCTCCTGCCACTACAAATATCCTGTTTATTAATGCAGAAAATAATTAAAGCTAAACAAGAGAGTGATGGAATAACAGTAAAGTCAGTGGGAAGTAATAAGAAATGCTAAAACCTTGTTTACATATTCAGGGTTCAAATAAAATCCGTACTAAAATACAACTATAATTATTGTTTCACCTTTTCCCTACCATCAGAATTTTCTGTGTCACTACAAATGTAATCATGTCTTGTTGCCTGCAATAGAATATGACTGTATCCCCTGCATAAGAGTTAGACCTCTCTCTGAAGTGGTGTCCTGGGTATGACACTAAACTGAATCTGATAGTGAGGATTCAGTTCTAGAGAGTGTGGAATACTCCTTCGTTGCCTTTACTTCCAGGTTCACTCTGACCCAGTGTGGTTCTCTCTGTTAGGATCCTGTTTATGATTAAAATAGATCTGTTTAAAATTATTCATATTCAATAAGACTGTGTGCAAAAGAAAAAGAAAAAACTCTTGAAAAATAACAACACAAAAATGAAATTGGCATAAAATAATCAGAGACAGGTTGATATGCTATTAAAATCAATCAATCATATAACTGTGTAATCATTAAGTTAAAATTTAATAAAATTTATCTTGTAATCTTACAAGTTAGATAAACAGTTATTTATATATTAATGTGACTAAAGAAGCATTACAAATTTTGTTGAGTCAACTAAACTCTTTCTTAGTGTAATCATTTACTTAGCTTTGTTTAGTTTTGCACAAAACCAGAAATTTGGGGCCCCTAGTGAGAATTGACCTCACTGACAATGATCTGCTCACTTATCTTGCTAACCATTATACCATGTGAGGTACCCAAATTTGTTCTTAGTGTATTTGATGATGTTAACAATATTTTGGGTGATCCATTCTGTAGTACTTGTCAGGATTTTCCTGAAAAAAAATGTCATTAATATACTAACTAGTTCAATTATTTGACATCAGTATTTGAAGTATGTATATTTTTCATGCATGCAAGGGTTGACTGAAAAGAGAACTTTTCAGTCTACTCTTATATGTATATGTGAACGAATAATGGCCTTCTTGGCAGTGGCTGGAGAGAATATTTTTTATCCTGTTCAGTGTATGCAAAATTTTCCAAAACCAAGCAAGAGACTAAATACACTAAACAGTTTTTTTACTGGTAACTTTTGCACACACTCAATATTTTTTAGTGTATAAAAGTATTAAAAGGAATTAGTAATTAATGTTGTTAGAAACAGTCTTTTATGTTTTTTCTTCACATCTTAGTTTTTCTTCCTCTTTTATCACTTCTTCTTGACTCTTACTTGGCATTCACACTGAATATATATATATATATATATATATATATATATATATATATATATATATATATATAATAAATTTTAATTGTTGTAACTGGTTAGAACATTATTAACATTCTAAACCTGAGACTTACTGCAAGTAATTTAATTTTGGCTAGTAACTCTCAGTGCCTTCTGTTTGTCTTCTTTACATCTGACTTTGCCATTGTTTGTTGAAGAGATAACCAAACATATACTTGAGTTTATTTCTCTTTTCAAATAGCTGTTGTAAATCACTCTATGATGAATCCTATTAGTTTCTGAAAGAATTGTCTTTATTTTTTTTCCCTTTGGGAAGAATTAATGACATTTAACAGCATAAAGAATCTATGTCCCTAATTAGGTAACTCACATATCATAGGCACATGTGCACAAACTACCTCAAACATTTTGAAAAAACTGTTTAGCATATTTTTTTTAAATAGATGTCTTAGTTTTATTATTAGTTTTCTTTTATCATTGTGTTTTGTTGGCAATGATATAATGTGCTTAATCATCAGTTTTCCTTTATTTATTTTTTAATCTCACAGCCCAGTCTAGCTTTTAGTTTTGTTAAGTAAGGGATATTAAAACACTCATATTTTGTCTGTTTTTAGTGCATATATCACTGTTCTGGCTCTTGAAATTTTGGTTCACATGATCATTGTTTTTTAAAACAAATTGGTAGAAAGCAAAGAAAAAAAGAATTAAAAATTACAAACTTAATTAGATTTTCATTGTTTTTTTTGTTTTGTTTTGTTTTTTAAATTGTAGTTTCTTTTTCTCTTATCAGTCTTTTCTAAAAGCTATGTGAACAAATAAAACCTATTTACAAAAAAATGAACCATTAAACAAAGAATTTGTTGAAGAATTTGTAGAAGAATTTAGTGTACAAATATTTTTGTCAGAAGGGGGCAAATCTGCGCAGTGCAATATTTTTTTTTCAAAAATTGGCTCTTACAAATTTGGATTGTTTTTTAAATTCTTCATTTTTTTTCCATGGATTATTGCCATTTATTTTTTTCATCAAACTTGTTTTAAACATATTTATCAGTAAATAAGACACTTCTAAATATCTTTTCTATTATGTCTGAAAATTTTTTAATCTACTCTAATAGCATAATTTTTAATAGAGGATTAAATTACCATTAATCTATAAACTCATAGGCTTTTACATAAGCAAGATGAGCAAGACATGCTGAGTGCTGCTAGGGAAGTAAGAACAAACTCACAAGTTGCACTCTCCTGTGGACTCCTACACACCAGTGTTGGCTGACCAGCAAAAACTTACATTCATCACTTCTGTGCCATCTAGAGGACTTGCCAATTATGATGGCTGATAGAGATGGATGGTAAAAGTGTGTCAACGGAATCCATGTTGTCAGCACATCTTGATGGTGATGATAATATTTAGCTTTGATTTTGGATATTTTTCTATGTAAATTATATTATCATATTAATTAGCATAGCATATGTGTCAGAAATAATATGGGTTGATACTTTTGCTTAGAATGTGGTGGGGGGGTGCCCTGTCTAGAATTAAAATGTTGTTCTCTGGCATTTTTACAATTTCTACATAAAATCAAATTGTAGCCTCTGTGCATTCTGTGAAAACTGTTTAATATACATCAATATTGTGATAATGCATTAAAAAGCAGAAAAATAGTTTTAAAGGTAAAAAATGAAAGCAAGTATTATTGTCAGAATAGGGCTATTGTGTGTATAATTATTGCTTAGCTCTATATGAACAGCACCGCCATGTTGGTGAGGTTTAAAATTTACCTATTCTATCCTTTGCTGAGGAGTAAGAACCTACCACCCACCACCCACCCACCAAACAGAGTATCCTGAGTACAACACCCAATTGTATATGATAGTGAAACTACACTTTTGGTGATCTGAGGAATCTATTGTATTCTTTCATTACCATTACTCTCAGGTCCACTCTGATCCGTGGTTGTATCTGTTATGGTTCTATCTATGGGTCAAATTGATCTGTTTAAAAATCATTCATATTTAATTAGACCTTGTACAAAAAAAAAGAACCACTTCAGAAACATCTACACAAAAAATGTTAATATTAATGTACAATAAATAAGATTCCCTAACCTCTTGGCATAAAATAATATTAGACAGGTTGACATACTGTTAAAATTAGTTAATCATATATGAACGGCAGTAATGACACATTACTTAGCTAAGGAAAAAAATCTAAGTCTAATAAAACTAAATCTCTTCTAAAAAATAATTTTGTTTGGTACCTGTGTTTTTCAGCAATCCTTTGGGGAAAATACATGGATAATTTTCTCTAGTTTGATATAAAAATTCAAGTAATCATAATTTTAGTAAACTTCATGTTAAGATTTAAGGTATCATTATCATCCCTGTAGGCAATTGAGAAAATGCTTCAGAGTCCTATTGACCTTAGATGATTGCTTAAATGTATGCTTTAAGATGTTACTTGATATGATTTGTTAAATAAAGCTTTTAATAAGCTGATAGAATGAATCTAAAAAAAGAGAAAGATGCATGAAAGTAATTTTGTTTGAAACTTCTTAAAAACCAAGTAAAATCTGTAATCACCTTAGCATAGGTTAAGCTGTTTTTTTTTGGTTTGTTTCTGGCTGGTTTTAGTCTGATTATTTCTGCTTAGCCACCTCTGATTAGAGGCAGCCTGGAAAAGTATCTGTGGAAACAGCATGCTGCAGATTAGAAGTGGCAGCTAAAGATATGATGGCAGCTGATGCCTTGTGTTCAAATGCTCTCTGCAGGCACAGGTAAGGAGTAAGGTTGGTGGGTCGAGTAACGGATAAATGCATGCGGCATGGACTGTGTGTTGCTTACTTGCATTTTACAGCACACAAAAAGTTGTGCTCACTTTGTTTCTCTCTAAAAGTGAAAAATTCATCTAGAAAATATTGCCAGGTGATCAGATGAAGCAAAACTACCTAAGTGTGCAGCATTTGTCTGTGATAAAATTAAGTAAACAGAATCTAGCACAACAGTATATTGTGCATCTATCCTTACGTTTCTTTGCTAATTATTTGCACATTTCAAAATGTGCATAGTTAACACTTTATATTATCTTTTTTCTTCTTCTATGTTATTCTAATATTTTTTCTCAAATTATATTCAGTGTATTAAACATTAGGTATGCATGCATTCTTCTCTCTCTCTCTGCAAAACAAGTCAAGTCGAAGCAATAAATTAAAAGAAAAAAAGAAAAAAGGGAAGTGGATAATGAGAAGGAGAGAGAGATGTGAGTAAAAGAGGAAATAAAAACTAGAAAGACTGACTCTGACATCAGCTACTTATTTATTTAGATATTATCTATGTGCCCCAAAAATATTTATGTATTTACCCATCACCTCTGCCACAGGCAAGATGTGACACAAGGTTAATTTTTTTAAGCAGTATAAAGCTGGTTTAAATTCAGTTACCCTTCTCCCAGACTGGTTGCTTTACCAAGGTTAAAGAACCCAATCTATTCTACTGTTTAGCCATAATTGCAGTGGGTGGAAGATGCATACCTTTTTTAAAGGCATTAGCGCAAAGTGAAACACAAACTGCCTTATTCAGAGTTTAAACTCTGGTCACCAATTTCATTTCTTTCAACCATATGCACACTTCAAAAGATGTGTAAGATCATGATTAAATCTATACCCTAGTTGAAAAAATTTGTACGATGTATATTTATTTTTTAACATACTCTTCTTCCTTGTCAATAGACTTAACTTCTCCATAGATCCTGTAGAACAAACATTATTTGGAGGCACTCATGGCATAATGTTTATCATCAGTGGAAATGGATATGGCAACCTGAATTCAAAACCTGGAAGGGGCTACTTGCATTTCACATAGCACTAATACCCTTGTGAAATGTATGCATCCGACTATTCTCCCTCTAGATATGGCCTAGTCAGCTAGGCCTGCAGAATGCACTAATTGCATACCTGCAGAGGGGTAAAACTCCCCCAACAAGTGTCCTGGACATGACACTAAACAATCTGATAGTGAGGCTCCAGTAATTCTGGAGCTTTGGGGAATGCGGAGTACCCCTTCATTGCCATTGCTCCCAGGTCGACTCTGGCCTGGAGTGGTAGCACCTGATAGGGTCCTATCTATGGGTCAAAAAACTAAACTGTGTACTTATGCTAAACTGAATTGATTGAAATAGAACTGTTTTGACATTTAACTATGTGTAAACAAAAACTATACTTATACTAAACTGAATTGTTTGAAATAGAATTGTTTATATGTATAAAAAGGAATTTGGCCTTAAATAACCTACAATGGTTGATGTGCCATAAAACCAAACCAAACTAATCCCTCCAGCTATTAGCAAATAGTAAGACAGACTTGGCTATTTAACCTTGGTATGGCAACTAGTCTAGGAAAAGGAAAACTTTAGATTTAAACCTGTTAAATTTTGTGTAAAAAATTCAACTTTTGTTACATCCTGCTTGTGGACAGGGGTTGGTAAATACATTTTGAGCAAACATACAGTGAAAATTTCTGCTCAAAATTCAACAAATAACAGTGTTAAGCCTTATTGATCTATCATAATATATGTTTTGATTAACTACAGGGTGATTGAAAAGTAACTCCCTATATTAAGACACTTGATTTACTTATAAAGATTATTGTTAAGAAATAGATTATAAGAATTTTAAAATAGTTACTTTTCAGCCATCCTGTATATGTTTGTATAATTTTGAAGTAACAAATTTAATTCCTACTTTAAATTACTCTTCATTCTTTTGTTTTTAAAACTATTCAATCAATATTTTTTAATATATACTAAATTTAGCTGAAGGCCAAAAATATAGAGCATCTAGTAAGGTTTGAATTCACTCAAGTTGTTATAGTATATTAAAAGTAGAATTATTAAAACTTAATTTTCATATTAACAATCCATTATTACTATTTAAATAGGTTGAAACAGATTTTCTAGTTTCTTGTAAAACATTTCTCTCCATGAAGTTACCATTGATATCTTGTCTATAACAGTAGATGTTCTCGATTAATAATGCACTTATTGATGATATTGTTTCATAAGTTGACCATCATAGAGTCACTTTTTATACATTTTATATATAGATATAGCAGGTTTCCTTAGTAATGAGTTTTCATTTCTTTAACTACTATATAAACTTTCAAAGCATTTTTAAACTTATATTTGAGCCATTAAAAATGTTGTAGCTCTTATTTTTATATATTATTTAATGATGATAAAATTGTTTACTTTCAAAATATCTTGTCTTTTCTTTCAAATTCAAAAATCAAAGAAATGTGTAAATGAAGGGTATGTTAAAGATTTATTTTTTACGTATGACAACTGACAATTCAAAGGTCTATATAGTATCCTGGGTATGACATTAAACTGCTTTTGATGGCGAGTCTCAGTCCTGGAGGATTAGGGAATGCACCCTTTCACTGCCATTACTCCCAGGTCCGCTCTGACCTGGAATGAAAGTATTGGTTAAAGTCCCATCTATTGGTCAAATAGAGTAGTTTAACCATTTAGCTGGATGCAAACAAATGACTGATATTAAATTGAATTGTTAGTGTTAGATAGCAATACTTGAAACCATTTAAATATGTGCAAAAAAATCAGCTCTGGGTTGTTTAAAATGTTACCTACTATTTCTACAAATCATATATATTTAAGATGTGTGAGTGTGTATATAAACAGGGTTTGGCCTTAAATAACCTACAAGGGTTGATATGCTATAAAACCCAACCACTCAACCAGTTCTGGAGATCTGAGGAATGTGTTTGTACTCCTTCATTGCTATTACTCTCAGGTCCACTCTAACCTGGTATAGTAGTACCTATTAGTCCCATCTATGGGTGAAATAGATCTATTAAAAAATTATTTGTATTTGATTAGTCCTTGTGCCAAAAGAACACTTAACAACTACACAATGTAAATATGAACTTAAGATAAATGCACTTTCCTTACCTCTAAGCATAAAATAACCCTAGTCAGGTTTATATGCCATTAAAATCAATTACCCAATATAAGGTCAATATAGTTTCCATTTATTTATTCATTTTTGCTTTGCTCAATGTAAATTGACCTATTTCTTTATACTCACTTAGAATCTTATTTGTGGATTATACAAAAAGTTGATATTTATTTCAATAGGTTATTTAAAAGTTAGAAATGTTAAGGTGTAAAAATAAGTTAAAGCTTTACAGAAGAATTTTATCTATCCAAATAATGAAACACAGAAAATTTTCCTGACCCAAGTTAGCATTATTGAAAGCAGATAAGCCTGTTTTGTTTGGGTTTTTTTTTACAATATATCAAATGATTGTGAAAGAGTTAGGAGATAATGCAATAAAATTCTGTTTTAAACTTGGAAAAAATGCCACAGAAACATATGGAATGCTTCAGACTGTTTTTCAACCATCTTGCATGAATCGAGCATCAGTTTTTGAGTGGCATAAGAGATTCAAGGAAGGCAGGCAGTCTATGAGGGATAATAAGAGGTGTGGGAGGAGTAAGGAAGTCAATACACCAGAGTTGATTGGCCAAAGGGTTAGGGTTACTATGTTGAGGTTTTAAGGGAGTTCAGGAAGAGATTCCGTCAGAAGAAGCAAGCACACTTCAAATCAGGTCAGTGGTATTTCTACCAGGACAATGCACCAGTTTACAACTCTATCCTTGTCACAGACTATTTGAGCAAGATGGGCATCAAGACAGCCTCCCTATAGACCAGACCTTGCTCCCTGTGACTTTTGGTTATTCCGTAAGCTCAGAGGCTGTCGTTATGGGACAATTGAGGAGATGAAAGAGGCTGTGATGAAGGTCATTGACACGGTCACACAAGAGAACTTCCATGGGGCCTTCCAGAAGTTGTGGGAATGGTACGAGTGCATTGCAGTCGGAGGAGATTACTTCAAAGGCGACTAGAGTTTCATGTGTGTACTATCAATAAAAGTGCCTATACGAAAAAAGTCTGGAAACTCATTTAATGATCCTCGTGTATATATATATATATATATATATATATATATATATATATATATATATGTAATGTTAATTTTCATCAAAAATGGATATGCTACATTACCAGTTCATTTCCATTATTTCTTTTATAGCATATCAATTCTTTTAAAAAGTTTCTAAGAAAACTTTTTTCTTGACTATAACTTAAAAGTCAAAACTCGCATAAAACAATCAAGAAATAAATAACATAAAAGAAATATTTCTCTTTATCTTATCACTTTTGTTCATCTTATATATATAGTACTTTCAGATAATTTGAAAACTGGAAATTAACTATTGATGCAATCTTGTTGAAACTCAAACCTGAGAAATTGATAACAAAATGAGTTAAATTTATTTAATTTTAGCTTATTGGGAGCTCTGGATAATCTGGTTGAGTGCTAGATGTCATATCTTTGCCCCTTATCAAAGCATTACATCACTATTACACCATTTTTAAGAGAAAAATATAATTCCTGTTTACTGCTATCTAAAATATATGTATAATGTACAAATGAGAAAATTATGTTCATTTCTTTTCTTTTTTTTTTGTTATTTTACCTTGTATGGAAACTTATAGTGTAAGAACTTCTAATTATACTTATAAAATTCTTCTGCTTTTTGTCTCAGTGTCTTCAGAAACTGTTATTGATTTGTTAAGTCCCCTCATGTATTTTATTTAACAAAATTGAATATATCATAGTATGTTTTTATATATCATTTCTCCTGGGTTAGTACACCAGAGAGTAAATGTGGGGTAGCTTTTAAAATTTATTTGCTATTCTATCTTTTCAATCATTTATACTGCACACATTCCTATTATAGTTTTGAATTTATTTGTGTATACCTAATAGTTATATATCTTTTTATTACAGATTCTTAATATATTTTTACCTTCCTATATAAGAATCAATTTAAAGTATAAACATATGTCTGTAATAAAAAAACCTTTTGTTTCTTAGGTGAAAAATTGATCTTAAGAATCGTTCATTACATTACACTTATATTACAGTGAGATACATTCATTACCCATATATTACACAGAGATATGTTTTGAATGAGTAGAAGCTTAGTATCATTCATTACAAAGGTGCTTTTTTATCATTATTATGATAAAACCACCTTTTTTATGGCTTAGAATAAGTGGTTGTTCATTACATGAGTAAGGTATTATTCAAGCCTCACAGTGATAACTACATTGTAAAAGAACTGATTGTCTACAGGCAACCAGAAAAGGAATTCCTATACTTTTGATCAGCTAAATGCATTGCTTCAGGTTGGCATGATCAGTAGAGAAGACTCAGTGCAGACTTTTTGCTCTAGTATCTTTCTGGTTTGTCTCCACAATTAATTTCCTCTTCTGAGGTAAATATTCCAGTTTCATAATTGCTGTCCTCTTCCTTTTTAGCAGGCTAACTATATTCACAATTACAATAGCAACATCAACCTAGACATCTTTCGCCATCAGAAATACTTTGCATTACCATTTATCCTTTATCATGCACATGAACTGATAGCATCTAATTTCTATTTCATTTTCCTTCATGGATATGGATCATGTTTTGTTTTTTTTTTTGTTTACATTATTAATTTTTTTTCCCTTTTCTTTCTGGAGCTGAAACTTCAGAAGAGTTTTTGTTTTGTTCTGTTTCAAACTTTTTAATTTTGTAGTATGAAAACGTCTTCTGTGTAATATGATGGCTGGTACTTACTATCATTTGTGTTGCCTTGATGATCATCCTTCATTTTTGATGAAAAATTGATTTTTTAAAGACTTCATTATCCTGTTTTTTACTTTAATCCCTTTTTCTTTATTAACACTTCCTATATTACTTGGCTATTTGTGTGTTTTCATTGATTAAAGTTATCTATATATTCAACTTAGGCATTAGCTTCTGTTATTAAACTGTCTGCATTCTTTTAAACAAGTGAATTACATTCTGTGTGATTCAACATTTAGTTTTATCTTAATACACTCAAGATTTCATCTTTGAGGAGTTGAACTGAAATATACAATGCATTCCAGATAATCGTTTTATGATTGTTGTTCTCTAATATGCATGGTGTTCTGGTTATGATACTAAACTGCATCCCATAATGAGGCTCCAGTTCTAGAGCTCTGATGAGTATGGAGTACACCTTCATTGTCATTACTTCCAGGTCCACTCTGATCTGGAGTGGTTGTATCTGTTAAGGTTCCATCTATAGGTCAAATAGATCTCTTTGAAATTTATTTATACTAGATAGGAATACTATCTAGTATTGAGAATTGTCTGTTGAAACTATAATTGTTTACTAAGGATTAGTTTTATTAGTTACTTGAAATCATATAATCATTTGCAAATTGTTGTTGTTAGATAGGAATACTTTAATATAACCATATAACTTTATGCAAACAAATTGTTATTGAATAAGAAGAGTTACTTTAAACCATATAATGGCATATAAATTATTAGTTTTAAATAAGAATTCTTGAATGCATACCATTGCTTGCTAGTTATTTGTTTTAGATAAGACTACTTAATAACATATATTTGTGTGCAAACAAGTGATTGTAGAAAAATAAACATGGGCAATTAAAAAATGAAATGGAACATTAAAAATATAGTTATGATTACAATTAAACATATATAAATGAATCACATTTTGGTATTGCGTAACTTATAAGGAATTGATAGGCCTTTAAACAAATAAACCGAACTATTTAGTCTGCTGGATGCAAAAATTAGGGAGAAAAAACAACTAAAAACAAAGCTGCGTTCTTTAGAGCATAGTTTTAAAAGTACAAAAGAAATACCAAAGCTTGCATGAAAACTGTGTTGCATGAACACAGTTTTGTGAAAAAAAAGTATTTTTGAGAAATCAGTTTGATTTCAAATTATAAATGTTCTCATGACAAAAAGCTTGTGGTAATCTTAAATGTTTTAGTGTGGCACAGCTCTAAAGTTATTCTTAAGACTGGTTGACTGCTTGATTTTAACAGCATGTCAACCCATCTTGGATTATTATATGCCTAGAGGTTAGGGAATCGTATTCATTGTATATTCATATCCACATTTTTTTCTGTAGCTGTTTTCTAAGAGTTTTTGTATACTGTTCTTTTGAATACAAATAATTATTAAACATCTATTTCACCCATAGATGGGACCTTGACAGCTACTACCACTCCAGGTGAGAGTAAACTTGAGAGTAATGTCAAGGAAGAAGTAATCCATTCACTCCAGATCACCAGAACTAGAGTTCTTCAAATTTGGAAATGATATGGAACCAAATAATTTCAATCTGTATCTTTTGGATTTATTTCTCAAGGAACAATGCTCAATAAAATTATCAGTTGGTCACATTATGATTAGTTTTCATGAAGAAGGAAAAATAAAAAAAATAAAAATCAGTTATAGAGACTTTTCATTAGAATTAAAGGATGACCTTAAATTCTACACAAGCAGATGTGCATGCTGAAAACCATACTCTGCCTTTTTTGCTTGCTCGAACATTAAGAATATGATACTTCAAATTAGGAATAATATCATTGTAGTTTTTGTAATACCAACAGGGAATTATCTCCCTTGTTCCAGACTGGCATAGATATAGAACCAGCCAATATTGAATCAAAGTTGGTGGGTCAGGCAGAATTACACTTTGATATCACCATTTCTTGTGGAAATTGGAATTTCATACTTAGTGCGCTGCCCAAGCCCAAAGTTTCTACCAGTGATGTTCCAGTCATGCATCATGGTCCCTCTATGTCTGCCAGTAATGATATCTATGCAACCATTGAACACTGCCCAGAAGGTAGTTATACATCATCATGCTCTCAGTACTCATACAAGGTGCATATGATAAGTTTCCAGACTTTTTTCATATGGGCACTTTTATTGATAGTACACACATGAAACTCTAGTCCCCTTCAAAGTAATCTCCTCCGGCTGCAATGCACTTGTACTGTTTCAACAACTTCTGGAAGGCCCCATGGAGGTCCTCTTGTGTGAGCATGTCAATGACCTTCATCACAGCCTCTTTCATCTCCTCAATTGTCTCATAATGACAGCCTCTGAGCTTACGGAATAACCAAAAGTCACAGGGAGCAAGGTCTTGACTATACAGAGGCTGAGGATGAGGTCTTGATGCCCATCTTGCTCAAATAGTCTGTGACAATGATGGTGTTGTGGACTGGTGGAAATGCCACTGACCCGATTTGAAGAGTGTTGGCCTCTTCTGACGGAATCTCTTCTTGAACTCCCTTAAAACCTCAACATGGTAACCCTAACCCTAACTGTTTGGCCTATCAACTCTGGTGTATTGACTTCCTTACTCCTCCCACACCTCTAATCATCCCTCACAGACTCCCTGCTTTTCTTGAATCTCTTATGCCACTCAAAAACTGATGTTCGATTCATGCAAAATGGTTGAAAAGTAGTCTGAAGCATTCCATACGTTTCTTTGGCATTTTTTTCCAAGTTTAAAACAGAATTTTATTGCTTATCGTTCTTCTAAAATGTCAGATTGCATTTTTGAAATTCACCAGCTGTGACAATCAGGCCTTAGTAGGGTGTATTCCAATTGCTGCTGTAACTGTTCATTTGAACCTGAAATCATAAAAACTGGTCAGTCAGATATATAGCAATAAGATACTGAATTTTCAAGAGTCTACGACAATTTTAAAATGCCCATATGAAAAAAGTCTGGAAACTTATCATATGCACCTCGTACATCATGTCATCAAGAATTTCTGGGGCTCTGTCCAGACTATTCCCACATCGCATTGCAGATCCTAAAAACTATCGTAGGACCTTGCCTTCATGTGCAGGAGTGGAGATGTAAGAATGAGAGAATTATCTTATTTTAAACTGGTATAAATATAAAGCCACTCGGATTTTTGTAGAATAATGAAGAGATGACAACTCCTGGTGATTGATGCATGTTACAGGTCAATCATATCTTGTAATTACCTATATCCAACAGTTTTATTGAAGATAGTTAACTGCAAGAGTCTTTGCCACAGATATTTCACCAATGTATGAAGGCAAAATGTAAAATATTTCCCCCAAAGACAAGAGTTTTTATGTTAAAAAAGATTGTAATGAATATTATTGTTAATCTTGTTGATTGGTTGATATTTTATCCCATATCAACCCTTGTGGGTTATCTAATACCAAAATCTTTTTTTTATATGTAGGATTTATAAGTAAATGGTAGGTAACTTTATTTTCAAATGAGTTGTTAGAGCTCATTTGTTTGCATCAGTTAAATGGTTTCAAGTATTGTTATTTAGCATTAGTAACTTTACTTATCCACTTGTCATATCTAATTGAAATAATTTACACACAGCTGTATAGTTTCAAATAACTAATTATGATTTTTAGTAAATGAGTGAACAGTTCTATCTTATCCATAGATAGGACCCTTACAATACTACCAATCTAGGTCAGTGGACCTAGGAGTAATAACAATGAAGGGGTACTCAACATTCCCCAAACTTCCAGGACTGGAGCCTCACCATCAACTGCAGTTTAGTATCATACCCAGGACACTCGTTGGAGGCGTCTTACCCCTCTGCTGAGGTGATGTCAGTGTATTTTACACTCTCTGCTGACAAAGCAGTGTTCTTAATCTGGTTGCAGAGGTGATGATGCAGGTATGAAGTAGGTCTTTCTATTAATCACACACACATCAGTCAGTGCCAATTTTGCATTATGAAATTTGCTGCAAGTAAAATTGTATTAAAGTCTTTTGAGAAAGAAAAAGAAAATGAATTTGCTGTTTCTAATTGAAAAATGCACTTACTGCTGGTTTTTTTCCCCTTTTATGTTAGTTGAGAAAATTCTGATGGAGCCTTCTGGAAACATTTGTTATGATCATTTGCATGACAAATGGATCTGATTATGTGGGAGATTCGGAGAAATATTTCCTGGAATGTTAGGAAGTGGATAAAGTGGGTTGGGTAGATGTTACAAGCCAGTAGATAATGTCAGTAAAGAGATCGCCCAATGAATGTTAATGCTGTTTAACTAATGTGTTTCTTATTCCTCTAAAAAAAACCTCTTCAAAAATGCTAAACAACAATTTTTTCCAGCCTATGACATTCTTTTTTGAAAGATAGAGGAAAGGAGATGACAAGCTTCATTTTGATGTTGGTCTAGAATTTGATTCTGTAGATAGTTCCTAAAGAATTTTGTCATATTTGTATGACATGTATGTGTCCTGTCTCTGATGGTTTAGAGTCACTATTTCTTTGGAGAAGTTTCATTCATTAATATTACATAAGTATAATTTATGTGTAATATATATATGTATGTGTGTGTGTGTGTAAAAACTTGTTAACCAGCTTCTGTAACTGATCTACCAGCAGTTGACAGTAATCATTTACTAAGTTTAGTTTGATCCAAGGTTAGGAGTATAGGGAATCCAGTAAGAATTGAACTTGCTAACAATGATCTGATAGCCTTACTCACTAACCATTAAACTGTACAAGATGTTTCTATAACTAAGTACATCCTAGATTTGGTGAAAAGCCATGAATATAGGGCACTAGCTATGGATGAACCACACAACTCAGTAGTAATTGATCTATAAGACCACCTTGTTAACCATTAGTCAACAATTGAATGCTCTAAAAATAGGCTAAGCTTAGCCATGAGTAGAGGGTACCTTCAAGAATGTATGTATTTATTTCTACTTATGTAAAATTCCTACAAATAACTTTTGTAAAATATTGTTGCTACCTCTGTCTTAAGAAAGTTTGTATTTATCCAACCCTTTTACCACAGGCACTATGTGACACCGTAAGTTTTTAAGTGGAGTAAAGCTGGTTTGAATTTAGTTTTTCTTCTCCTAACCTGGTTGCCCAAGCAAGGTTAAAGTGCCCAGTCTGCTCTACTATTTACTCATAGCTGGCATGAGAACATTGGATTCATGTCTTTCTCAACGGCATTAGCATGAAGTGAAATACAAACAGCATCATGCATGATTTGAACTTGTGTTGCCAATTTTATTTCCTATGATAATAACCTTAATGCCAAACAATTATAATTTCAATGCACCAAATACTACAATTATATATCAGGTACTATTTTATATTAATCAAGAATGTTTTATTTGACTGAGTAGTGTATTCATTTATTAATGATTCAAATAAGTAGCAAATATACTTAAAGAGCTTTTGATATTTTAATTATTCACAAGAGACTTGATAAATTATAATTATAATTAAAAGAAAAATGATATTCTAAGTTATAACTCTGTAAGGCTATTGGGACTTATGTTCTTAGCTTTATTTTTCAAATGATATGAATTAGAATGATATTTTTATACTTTAATGATTGTTGGAGAAAAAGTCCTAAAAAAATTGTTTTCTTGATTGGTTGGTTGGTTGATTGGTTTTACAACATTTAAAAAATCCATGTTGTGTTATTTCATGTCAAAGCCAATTTCACTCTTATAGTTTGTAATTATGTATGGTGCAAAAATGTAGGGTCATAATCATGTTAAATTGGTAAATACTATATACTTAGTTGTAATATTGATTTTTTAAGAACCAATGTATTAATGTAGTTCAAAATCATTTCAAACATTATCTCAGATTTATTTGATGCATAGATTAAACCCTAACTGATACTACCACTCCAGGATTGAGTGGACCTGAGAGTAATAACAATGAAGAGATGACTCCACACTCCCCAGAACTCCAGAACTGGAAGCAGTTTGGTGTTATACCAATACCACTAATTTTCTTGTTTAAATAGATTTCATACAAAATGTGATAAGGTGAACACTTTTTCTGACTGATAACAATTGATAGAATAGAGTTGTAAGTAATCGAAAAAGACAATTACTTGTGTGTGTATATATATCTATAATATATATCTATAATGAAATCTTTCAGCAGTTTTTAAATCTTGAAGTGAGTTGACAGTGTAACATTACCAAATCTGTATGAAACAGTTAAAATTCATATTACTGGCTTGTAAATTGTGTCTTGGATCTCTGTATCTTTCATGTTTATTCTTGTTTTGATCAACCCCTTAGCTTCTAGGTCTGTGAGTATCAAATGCACCTGCCTCCCAGAAGCAGATGTACTTGCTGAAAACTATATTCTGCATCTTTTGCATGGCAGAACATTAAAAACAACATGATACTTCAAATTTGGAATAATACAATGGTAATTTCATTGAAGATAGTTACAGCAGATCTATTTGCCACTGATTTTTCATCAATGTATGAAAGTGAGTATACTGGGGATTGGTTGGTAACAGTTTAATCCTTGAATAATGATATTGATCTTAGCAGTTTGCAAAAGAAATTTGAGAATTTCTTTTGACTATTTTCTTATTTTCCTGGTATATATAAGAAATCTTTAGTTTTGTTAATTTTCTGAGAAATATCTTTTTTTCAATTTTGTCTTTTATGTTTCTTTCTGTAATGAAAAAAATATTTCAAAGAGTGGTGTTAATTCATAACTGGGGATTGTATGCCATTCATTACTTATGAAGTATCTATCAAAAATAATCTTAACATTATTATTATTATTTCACTTCTTGTGAGTTTTTTTACACTAGCATTAGCTGGTGGCCTTTCACTGAAATCTCAGTGATTGCAAGTCTCTCTCGGTCTCTATTGAATATTCTAGTTGATCTTAAAAATGCTGTGGTCTGTATTGTCTGAATTCTTCTTCTGATTTCCAGTTCCTCCAAGCCTTTGTGAACTGTTCCTAGTGCACCAGCAATAATTGGTATCACCATCATATTCATGTTTCACAGCTTTTTCAGATCTCTTGCAAGATCCAAACATTTCTTCTTTCTTTTTTTTTTTTTTTTTTCTCCACTTTCTTTCATTTTCCCTCTCTGGTCTGTAATATTCGTCATCATCATACACTTATGTGTCTCTTACTATACGATGACAGTCAAAATCAAAAGCATTAGGATTAGATATTGATACTGAATAAACAGCTTGTTTTTGCTATAGAAGGGTAGTCTAACCAATATTTATAATTTGAATTATATTAAAAGTATTATTTTTCATATATCTTAACATTACATATTGCATTTTTAATGACTCCTCCACACAAAATTCTTTTAATTAAATATTTAAAGATTTGTATCAGTTATATTTTATTTTTATCAGAAATGATTTAGTATATTTTTAGTATGTGTTATAAACTATCAATAAAATCAATAATGGTTAAATCATAAATTCTTTTTGAAAAAATTTGTTTGTAGAAGTTCAGTAAAAATTTGTGTGTTATATTTAATTATATAAAATGCTCATGTGCTATTACTACTACCACTATGTCACTGGGTTATTCTAGTCATCAGGATCTGATTAGAATTATCTGATTTTTTTTCTTCGATATGTTACCATTACACAGGTAAAAATGGTACCTTGTAGCAAGATTTTTATTAGCACAATAGAGTAAAAATGCTGCATGTAATAGAATAAAGCACTTTCCAAATTAATTTGCAAAAACAGTATCTCTATTTATGCTCAACACTGTCATAATTTTTTGAGAGTGATGACTATTAAATTCTATTTATAGAATAATTCCCCTTATTTATTTATTCTAAATTAAATTCAGGAAGATATGACTTGACATTGTACTTAATGGCTGCTGAAAATGTTTTTAAGCAAGAAATAACTTTTTTCATTTTCTTGAAATTATCACTGTGTATATTACTCTATTCTAGTAAAGCCTTAAAGTTGGCTTAATATACCAAATATCTATCAGAAGATGCTGAAAAAATTCTTAGCCAAATTAAAAGGATTTTTTTTAGTGTTAAAGAAAATTAAAGTATGTGCTAATCCTGTTCAACTTTGAGATGGATATGTGGAATAACATGTATGTTTCATGTCTTTTGTAATTCTCTTCTTGGTCAGGTTAGAAACTTTTCAGCTCTCTTTTTTATTATTCACTTTATATTTTTATTTTCTACTCTAGATGTAAGAAATGAAAAAAAGAGAAATTCATTTTTTGTTGAAAATCTGTTAACAATTTGTTTCATATATAAACTGGAATTAGTTGGTATAGCAGATAAAGCTTATCATTATAACTATCACCTTTTGTTGTTTTGAAGGAGATGTTTCAATACTTTGATCCATCAAGATCTTTGCAAGGCCTTGGCTCTGAATAGTCTATTATTGAACCTCAGTATTTATCTCTTGTGCAGCTTTCAAATTATTATTTTTTTCTTCTTCTGTGAATAGCTGGTAAAGAAAACAGATTGATATATCTGATATCTTTCAACATAAAATATGTATGTAGTTAATATTTCCTGCTTTTTAGGAAGATATAAATCTGATTTAAGCAGTTTTTCTCAAAAAATATTCATGTTTAAATTATTAAGATAACTTAATTTTTTTGCATAGCAACATATGAAAATAAACGAGGATAAAAAATATTTTTTCTTTATATAAAAAAATCTTAAAATGGTGGGATACACTTGATTACTTCTTTTTCTATCATTTACTTTTGAATGCACTGAAGTAAAATTTTAAGATGATAAAACAAATAAAAAGCAATACGGCTTTATAAAAGGACATATCAGCTTTCAGCTATGATGAACAATTATATGACATGAATTGTGCTTTATGAGTAGGTGTTTCTCTTGTGTATTGAGTGCTTTGTGAAATTATATCATATAACCTGGCTCAGAAGGACTTTTGGTATCATTTCTCAAAAATTATATCAGATTCATTTATATCAACGACAGAAGTTGCTTCTGCTTTCTTTCATACGTTCCAGCTAAAATGGATGTATGAAATATTGTAAATTTGAGTACTTGTACATTAAAATCTTAGCCAATTCTTTGGCTAATATAGTATTATGGCAACAAACCCTCATGTAATATTTCTTTACACTTTTACCTGGACTGTTGCTGAGGGATGGGGAAAAGATGGGGTGCCTCCTAGCCAGTCACACTGCCCTGGTAACACACCTAACTCTTATACTTTTTTTCTATCATCTCTTTTGAGGTAGATTTTATTTTTTCTATAGAAGCCATAACTTGACATCATTTCCTTAAAACTTTTTGCACCCTGACAGTGGAGTCTTAGAATAGGTTGACTGTATCCCATGCAGAGGGGTAAGATACCCTCCCAACAAAAGTGGTGTCTTGGGTCTATTCTAAACTGCATCTGATGGCCAGGCTCCAGTTCTGAAGATCTGGGGAGTGTGGTGTACTTTTTCATTGCCATTACTCCTAGATCCACTCTGACCCAGAGTGGTAGTACCTGTTTAGGTCCCATCTAGGGGTCAAGCTGGTTTAAAAATTATTCATATTTGAAAGAACTGCTTAAGAAACAACTACACAAAATATGTAAATATGATTATATATTAAATGGGATTCTTTAACCTCTTGGCATAAAATAACCCTAGACATGTTGACATACCATTAAAATCAATCAGTTAAAAATCTTTCTTTCTTCCAATTAACTGTTTGGAGCATTGGTTTATATTTAAGTAAACTTTCCTTCACTGTATTTCCTACAAAGTTTAGACTGTCTGACAATTAGTGAATCAGCATTTGTTTCTTTTTTTGTTTTGTTTTTAAAAGTGGACTTTCAAAATATGGATCAATAAAATAGTAAAAGTAAATCATCAATAATTTTGATTTATAGACTTGTATAGTGTTATATTGGCTTGTTAACCATATACTTGTATTAGATTATTGATCAATTGATTTATTCATTTTTAGGGCATACCAACTTCGATAGTTATTTTATGCCTTGAGGTTAGGGAAGTGCATTTATTGTACACTTATATTTATATTTTTTGTAGTTTTTTTCTTAAGAATTTTTTGCACAGTTATATAATATCAAATATTCCAATCTAATACAAATAATTAACTCACAGGAATACTTAAAAACCATACAACTATCTAATACTAATGATTATATGGTTTCAAGTAATTATTTTTATTCAGTATTAATCATTGGTTTGCATCCAGTTATGTGGTTTCAAGTAACTACTACTACTACTACAAATAATAATCTTGGCCAGAAGACTACATCTTATGATAATCAACAAAAAAAAAGAGAATTTGCAAAATTGTCGACTTTGCTGTCCCGGCTGACCACAGAATAAAACTGAAAGAGTGTGAAAAGAAGGACCTTGCAAGAGGATTGAAAAACTATGGAACATGAAGGTGACAATTATACCAATTGTGATTGGTGCTTTTGGTACAGTAACTAAAGGATTATTAAAGGGACTGGAGGACTTGGAAGTTGGCGGCCGAGTGGAGACCATCCAAATGACAGCATTATTGAGAATGGCCAGAATACCGAGACGAGTCCTGATGTGAAAAACTCTAAAGGAGTAAATACTAATAATAATTCTTTATAACAATTATAGCGTCAAGTAACTATTTTTTTTATGGATAATTGACAGTTATGTGTTATCAAGTATTCCTACCTTAAGCAAATGATTTTTAAACTGATCTGGGTTTAATTTTTGATTTTTTTGTTTAATGACATATCAAACTTCATTGGTTATTCCATGCCAAAGCTATCCTTATAGAAAAACAGCTGTGATACTCTTTATTCCGTAGCTGGGGGATAAAGGAGTTCACACCTTTCCTGAGCGTATTAGTCCAAAAGTGAACATAATAGCGTGCCTGGAGTTTGAAATCACATACTTTGAGGATACAGTCTAGCACTTTAGCCATTACATCACAGGGACTTCCCCTAAATAGATCTATTTGACCTATAGATGGGACACCAACTGGTATGACAACTTCAGATCAGAGTAGAGCTGGGAATAATGTTAATGGAGGTATATTCCACACTCCCTCGATCTTCAGAACTGGAGCCTCATCATCAGATGCAGTGTAATAGTATACTTAAGTTACCCCTTTTTGTGGTGGTGGAGTTTTTACGCCTCTACAGGGGATACAGTCATTGTATCCTAAGTACTGTGGACCAAACGATGGTTTTCTTTGCTTACTAAAGTTGATGTAAGAGTACTCTTCAAGGTATAATTTAGAATTGCTTGGGATGGTGTACTTAATGCTGTTAGAAGGATTCTTCCAGTTGGTTTATTAATGACAAGTTCATTGTTACTTTTTTGTTTTCCAAGAAGAAAAAGTCATTTTTCCTAATACACCTGAGGAGACTTGAGGAAGAGATTGGCTAAAACATATTAAACAATATCCAGAATACAAAGAAGTTCAATAGTCTGAACAATTTCTGGTATGTTAATGATTCTTCTCAAAGTTTGAGAGAATGTAAGAAGCTGTATTTAAAAGAAGAAAAATCATTATTTTTTTCTATTTTAGCTGAATTCAATCTTTTCATCCTTTTAATCTTAACTTCATATTCATTTTGGATTAACTTTTGATTGAGTCAGTAATTTTTCAACACTTAATTTACAAGTACTTAAACCTTCACCTCATTTTGTATAATGTCTGTATTTTAAAGCAAAAGGAAACAAGTAATTGAATAAAATGTTTATTCATTTAATTAAAAAAGAGTAAAAGTAGACCTCAAAACTGTGCAGTCTCTCTTGTGATACACAAACCTTGTAATTTCAAAACTGTTGGGCTAAAAGTAGAAAAAAAAAGTGGGGAAAAAAGAAAAAGAGATCAAAGAAATGGTTAGTATTGTTAATGGGTAATTATTTTACCTGTACTTTGTTTTGCATACTCGGATGTTTGCCTAGCTTTAAACAGTAATGTCATGTGTGACGTTGGTAACCTGGATCTATGTAAGGAGGAGCAATATTTTATGAGCTTCGAAGTAGGTCAGGGTTTGCCCAGTCATAGGAATACATGTGGAGAAACAATGAATCTCTTTCTACTTCTCTCACTTTTTTAGCAGGTAATTGGTCCATTGAAAATGAACATAAAAGCCCAAATGGAAGAATATTAAGTATATTTTCCAGAAGTATTCAAGCAGCACTAGTTAAAGACATGGTTTCAATGCTTGTTGAATGGGTGCCTGCAAAAAAATAAAACAAATGCTAGTAAAAATTGAAAACTGTGGCAAATCACTTTCTCTTAAACATGTATCTGTCTTAAACTAATTAACTGGGGCTTAACTTTCTTTTTTTGAATTTTTTGTACTCACATTGTCATAAAAATTGACAGAATTATTATGTATGTATAAGTACTTTTTCTTGGATCAGAGTGTAGTATCTGTGCACTTAGAAATTTCAGTCACTTTTTATCTTATGGTTTTTAAAATATGTAGCTGAAAGCATTTATTTCTAAAAATATAAATTTTGAAAAATTTAATAGCATTATTATAAAAATTGACAGAATTATATGGGCATAAGAACTTTTTTCTTAGAATCAATGTAGAATCTGTGCAAATAGAAATCTCTTGTTTATTGAAAAAAATTATAACATATAAAGTATGCAGCTAAAAACACTTACTCCCAAGAATGTAAAAATAAGGAAAATCAGGTGTTTAAATGTATAGATGATACTGATTTTTAATTTCTAAATTAAAATTTTTGTAGTATGTTTATTTAAATATCCATAGATACTGATACTATTCTCTAATCCAAGAAGAAGAGCTGGGGGAGTGACACTTTAATCCTAAGCAGGGCACATAGATACAACACTCTCAGAAAATACTGACATAAACAAAGAAAGAAACAGAAAAAGTTACGCTGGCCATTATATAGAGAGTGATTGAAAAGTAACTGGGTTTTAAAGTTCTTGTAATTTATTTCTTTACTATGATTTTTACAAGAAATGAAATTATAAGTATTTTGAAATAGGGAGTTACTTTTCAGTCACTTTGTAGATAGATGCATACTATCATGATGGCACTTTTTGAAAAGTAATGCTAGGGTTTATAGAATGACAGCTGGTTTATTGGTTGGTTTTATGGCATGTCAAACCTTGGGTTATTTAATACTGAATTCATTATTTAAAATTTTTTTTTTATTGCAGAAAAGAATAGTTTCAAATTAGTAATGGTAACAATTATCTATAAGGAATTATACCTTCTACTAACTATACTCAATACAAAGAAATTGTACACAGTTATGTTTTCAAATATTTCTATCTAATACTAATAATTTTCAAGCAACTCTATTTGATTTGTAGATGAGGCCCTAACAGATACCACCATTCCAGGTCAGAATTGATCTTGGATTAATGGCAACAAAGAGGTAACTCTACTCACTCATCAATGCTCTAAACCTGCTACCTTGCTACCAGATGGAGTTTAGTGTCACACTCAGTATTCCCTTTTGGTGGCTGTCTTACTCTTTTACTTAGAATGCTGTTGAGAGTGTATTGGTATTTACCTTACCCCTCTACCACAAGGAGGATGTGACACAAAATCAGTTTTTTAGCAGTTTAAAAGTTTTGAATTCAGAATTGTCCTTCTTATAGACCTGTTACCATACCAAGGTAAAAGTGCTCAATCTGCCCTATTATTTACCCATAGGAAGAATTGTTGGATTAATACCTTTTCCAAGTGTATTAGCTCTATGTGAAATGCAAATAGCCTCATCCAGGACTTTAGAAGCAGGGACGAACTCATAAGTGATGTACTCTTATGGACCCCCACACATGGCCGTGCCAAAGCAGGACGACCAGCACGAACATACATTCAGCAACTATGTGAGGATACGGGATGTAGTCCAGAAGACCTGCCAGAGGCGATGAACAATAGGGAAAAGTGGCGAGAGAGGGTCAGGGATATCCGTGCTACCAGCACGACATGATGATGATGTATGTTGAATGAATATGCATGAGTTTTCATATTTAGCAAATCAGTTAAATTTATTTCATAGTCTGAAATACAATTGTTCAGAATGGTTTTAGAAGGTTAAGACAAATAAAGGTTGATTAAATCAGTTTTAAATGTTTCACTTTATTGTGAAAATTGCTATGAATGTATCTATCTATTTATAAGCATTGTTTTGCTTAATTTTTTTTTGTTTTTTATTATAATGTTTGAACTATTATGCATTCTATATAACATCCTTTGCTTTATCAAGAAATTTTATGACATTTATTGTCCAAAAATGAATTTTATGACATGCTCTTAGAGTTTAAATACTTCCAGTAAAATATTAACAATGAAAATATGCTAGACTTTACTACCAATTGCAAATGTAGAAACTTCCTATCATCTCTTCCTTTATTTTTTTTAAATTTATATTTTCATGATAATTTCATTTTTATATCTATATTCCTTTCTTTGTTTTCTCCATACTATATCATCATCATTATTATCATTATCATCAATTCATTGTTTTTTCTTTTGTCACAAATCGATATTTAAAAGATATCAATTATTAGCCTTGTTTTTACTTGGATTAATTATTTCAAGATGAATTTACTTAATAAAAGATATCAAAGTATTTGAAAAATCTCAACAGTTAATGCTCTATAATGTTATTATATTCAATAAAAAATGTTAGAACAATTCTTTCTTATACATTATAAATATAAAAATTCTGAATTCTTTATAGATCTCTTGTTTTCTAATCAGTGCATAACTTAAATCTATAAGTACTTATTGAATACTGGAGTGGACCAAGATAATAAGCTACTTGATTAGTAAGAAGTAGGTAAAATGTTTTAATACTTTCATAGGCTACCATGCACTAAATTTGCACTTAATATTTTCATAATCTGATTGTATACAAATTATAATCTATATTGTATTCTTTTCCACTTGGCTTTACAATAAGACTAAAAGTATACTAGAATGTATAACATTTCTGAAAAAGCCTTATAGACCCATTCATATCTATATATTGCTAAAATTTTCATTATACAGGGGCCCTTGAAAAGTTTGTAACTAGGGTAAAATAAAAATGCCATTGTATGTTTATCAAATAGGAAAATTAACTAAATTTACTCAAATTTTAACTCTCAATACTTTGTTAGTTTTCCTTTAGATGAGTTTACTTCTCTGATTCAATTCATCATAGATTAGATTAGATTATTGTTGATGGATTGGTCCATGTTTTTTCATTTATCAAGCAATATACTTTTAGGTCTAGAACTGATAAAGCTTTTAATGTTTTTGCATGCAACTTTCTGTCTAGAATGCCTCTGTGCATGCTCTATTGGATCAGAGCTTTGTGACACCCATTAGAAAGTTCTGATACTGTTACATAATGGCTCCCACTCCTGGAACTCTCTGTGACAGATGCATAATTTGGTAATATTTGTGATGACATGATTGACAGGTGATTGATCAAAATTCATATCTACTGAAACAAATGTGTGGTATATGTATTTACCAACCTCTCCATATGGGTAAGATATGACACAAGGTCAATTTTTAAGCAAACCCTTTGTATAGCTGTTTATGTGGGATTTGAGAGCTTTAGTTAGATTCAAAGTTATTTAGTACTTATGAGAACAATAGAATTAGACATATTTTAAAGGTTTTAACTGAAATCCTTATGAGAGGGTTCAACAGAAAGATAAAGAGTTTTCTCCTTTTCATGTATAATGGTTGGAAACATGATGAAAAGGCCAGCTTAATTAAAACATCAGTAATAAACATAGGAATCAAACTATAAATA
The DNA here is from genome assembly GCA_963585895.1 of Sepioteuthis lessoniana. NCBI lineage: Eukaryota > Metazoa > Mollusca > Cephalopoda > Myopsida > Loliginidae > Sepioteuthis > Sepioteuthis lessoniana. Next base: position 72,348 of record CAUZXS010003778.1, on the reverse strand, counting down.
CATGCTTGTCAACTAATGTAGTACCCAAAAAGGAATGACAATTGTCTGCTTTTGAATCCTATCCAGTAACAAGAGCCAAGAAGAACCCCTTACAACTTTACAATGCCATAGTTTTTTTTTTTTTTTTTTTTTTTTTACTATTGTGAAACCCTACTGGTGTAATGTAGTGCTCTATCTTGAAAAAGAGTTTTATTCTTACCAATATCTGCATTCAAATAAATAAGCAATAGTGTATGTTCAAATATTTTATTATATTTGTATTCATTCGGACAACTTTCAAAAAATAACAGCGCAACTGTAATTTCATGTACACATTTTGCTTTTTATTTATTGATGACTTTTCCCTTCATTACCTGTTGTGGCCTAAACAGAGAGTTACTGATAAAAGTGGAGATGGAATGTCTAACTGACTAACTTATTGTAACTCTTGAATCATTTTGGCCACCTGACTGAAACCATCCAATGAGAGCCATGGTCTTAGATTGGTCTTAAGTTTAATAGCTGTTAATCAAACTAGTTCTCTTATATTTTTCCATTTTTAACAGTTCAACATTTAATTTAAATGCTACACTATATGTCTAAAATAGATCCCACCAATCTATTATATAAAACATCTAGTTTTTAATAATTTTGGCTAGTGTTTTCTTCCTTCTTTAATTTTTAGTTTTTTTTTTATTAACACTTAATCTGGTTGTTGATTTACAACAAGGAACAACATAGATGAGAAATAATAAAAGATAAGCTTTTGGTAAGATTCAAACTCACATCTGCTTTGCTTTAAAGTTAAATAAAACACATCAGCTGCTCTATCAACTGAGCTATAAAGAGCCATTAGTTTACTGAAGCCCAAAGTAGTAGTCATCACAATTTTTTATTTCTTTCTCATTGCTTTAACTGTGAATATTGTTTTTTTTATGTTAGTAGTGTTAACAGCGTATTTGATTTTTTTTTAGATGAAGTATTGTCATCTATTATTATTAATTTTGACTAGTATTTTCTTTTAGCTTTGAAAAAAACAAAAAATTAAAGATGTAAGAAGGTAATAGTTGAAATTAATGATAATAAAGGTTGACAATGCTTCCTTTAAAATAAATAAGAAAATGCTTTATAGAATTTTGAGTTACAGAAGAATTTAAAACAATTTCTTTTAGATATATTTCTATTGTAATCAACAGTCAAATTGAAATGTCTTTTTCCAAAATATTTTTCTTATACCATGTTATATTCATGACAAATACCCAAATCGTATTTGTCCTATTCTAAGTTGGTGATGAATTAAAATATTTATTTTAGAAAAAAATCCGATATCTGATGACATATAAAATACCCACTTTTTTCTAAAAATATGTAAAAGATGTCTCCTAAATCTTACATGTAAAGTTGAGGCATGTGGTAAGTTAATATTTAGCCCCATCCTGTAGCCTACCACTACTTTTACCTAGTCTAACTCTATAATAATGTAATAAATATGAATATATCCTATATGCCATTAGGTACAGTAAGCAAGTGGTTTGTATTGTTTACACTGATTTATAAAAGTAATAGAAGAAATATGTCACAGTGCAGCATCTCTTGTAAGTTAGTAATAAAAATAATTTACAATTGTTTGCAAAAGTGTCTAGATACATGCTTACTATTAAACAATATTGACTTTGGCTTGATTAGGATTTGTGCTTCAAATTTCAGGGTGTAAAATTCAATAAAGTAAGCTAGAAATAAACAAAAGTCACTTCATACAATATTACCAATTTTATTTTATAACTGTGAGTTATAAGATTGAATGAATGAATGCATTGAAAGGTTTTTAAAAAAAAAATTTATTATGATTATTTTTTTTAAAATTCTACCTTTATTTTTCTTTGCCAAGGACATATTTGCTTGGAATTCTATCTTATGGCATAGTTTTACCTCTCTTCTTGAATTTCTTTTTGTGCTATCAGTTCTTTGATGGTTAATGTAAAAATATTCTTTTAAATATATATATATATATATATATATATATATATATATATATATATATATATATATATATACACACATAGATAAGTATACTCCTGTTTTTTTAGACCAAAAAAACATGCATTTATTATTTCTAATGGAGCATTATATAATTAAAACAGGTATCATTTTTTCCCTAACTCTACATCATTGAAACTGTAACCAAAAATAAAATTGTAACACCTCTGTAATCAAAAATAAAATTGCATAAATATCTGATGTGTACTAATTTTTGGACTGCTTCATATTGATATTTATGGGTGATACTATATATATAAAAAGAGAGAAGGATCAACAAAATTGATTAGAACAATTGGAATATTTCTTTGTTGTTGTTTATTTTTTAATTATTCTCAAGTAGTTTTGACTTTAGATCTTTGTCAGGAGAAAAGTTTTTCTTAAAAGCATTAATATTCTGCAAATAAAGTGATGAAAAATGAACTATAATATGTTTACTTAAGTACATTTTACTTATCTCAAACACACACTCTCTCTCTCTCTCTCTCTATATATATATATATATATATATATATATATATATATATATATATATATACATGGTGCATTCAATAAGTTTCCAGACCTTTTTTGTACAGGCATTTAAAATTGTCATAGACTCTTGAAATTTCAGTATGTTATTGCTATATATCTTATGAGATGACTGACCAATTTTTATGTTTTCAGATTCAAATGAGCAGCTACAGCAGCAATTGGAATACACCCTACTAAAACCTGATTGTCACAGCTGATGAATTTCAAAAATGCAATCTGGACATGAGGACACTTTAGAAGAATGATATGCAATAAAATTGTGTTTTAAACTTGGAAAAAATGCCAGAGAAACGTATGGAATGCTTCAGACTGCTTTTGGAGCATCTTGCCTGAATTGAGCATCAGTTTTTGAATGGCATAAGAGATTCAAGGAAGGCTGGGAGTCTGTGAGGGATGATGAGAGGTGTGGGAGGAGTAAGGAAGTTAATATACCAGAGTTGATTGGCCAAAGGGTTAGGGTTAGGGTTACTATGTTGAGGTTTTAAGGGAGTTCAGGAAGAGATTCTGTCAGTAGAGGCCAGCACTCTTCAAATCGGGTCAGTGGCATTTACGGCAGGATAATGCACCAGTCCACAACTCCATCCTTGTCACAGACTATTTGAGCAAGATGGGCATCAAGACAATTCCTCAGCCTCTATATAGTCGAGACCTTGCTCCCTGTGACTTTTGGTTATTCCCTAAGCTCAGAGGCTGTCATTATGAGACAACTGAAGAGATGAAAGAGGCTGTGATGAAGGACATTGACATGCTCGCACAAGAGGACTTCCATGGGACCTTCTAGAAGTTGTTGGAATGGTACAACAAGTGCATTGCAGCCGGAGAAGATTACCTCAAAGGGGACTAGAGTTTCATGTGTGTACTATCAATAAAAAGTCTGGAAACTTATTTAATGATTCTCGTATATGTATTGTTTGATATGTACCATGTGCATCATGTCAATATTTGTGAAAAAAGAAACTTGGGAATTAAGTTTATAATTACATTAAAATATTAATGAGCAGAAAACTCTAAATGTAGACAAAATGTCATTGTGGTATATGTGCATTTAGGATAACAAATAATTGTTAATCTACATCTTTCTGTATAAGATATTACACACTTCAAGAAATTTGTATTTTTTTAAAGATTTTAAATGTATAACTCTAGTCTGCTCATATGTAAAATATTCTTAAATATGCTTGCATAAAGGCCACCCTTAATAGCCATTGAGCTTTTTGTGTTTCATCCTATTTATAGAATTTATATCATAATTCCCTTTAAACAAATAACTAGACATGTACTCTTTAATTAGCATGTACTGGTTATCTCCCTTGCAAAAAATATACTGACTGGGTTGAGTACAAATGTAAACCCCACACTATTATATTGCAAATGTGACTGATAATTGCTTCTCTAAATCAGAGCATTTCAATACTATTGCTCTTATGAAAATATTGCTATGATGTATCATTTTCCTTGTGTTATGGTTACATAAACAGATCATTATAGTATAGATATCCAAGCAAAAGATCCCTAATTGGTCTAGTGGGTAGAGTGTTCGCCAATGGTCCGGGTGACCCAGGTTGTGTCATACCAAAGACTTTAAAAATGGTACTTGATACCTCCTTGCTTAACACTCAGCAATATAAGATACGTATCAAGGGTAAAGTGAAGCAATTCAGGGAAAGGAGTAGTGCCCTCCCCTACACCTCGGTGTAGTAGCTATTGAAAAGGGAGCCTTCTGGTCGCCCTCGAGTACAGTCGCCAACTTTACTTACTTTAGAATTAAAATAATTCTCCTTGAAAACTTACTCTTACTGACAAAAAGAAATTCATAAAATTTGTAATTATTTTGAGAGATATGCCTATATTTAATTTTCGTCTTTATTTATTCATGGACATTTTTCTTTGTTTATTTTCTGTTTGAATTGATGAGCTCGATAGCCCGAGCCCTTTGGCTTCCCGTTGTAACTGTGGTCCATCATGATATTCATGCTTCTATTCAAGAATAGAGGATTTTAATTAGAATTTTATACTTATCTCTATTATATTAAGAACTTGGAGGATTAAAAAATGATTTTCAAATTGAATGCAGACTTTGTAAACTTTTCATTCAAATGCAAATTGGACCGAAGATAGCTTTAAAGTGAGAGTATTTTAAATGAATTTACCCAACTCCTTCATCACAGGTAGGATGTGACACAAGGTCTATTCTCTAGTAGGGTACAGCTTGTTTAAATTCAGTTTTCCTTCTCCTAGATTAGTTGCCCTGCCAAATACTTGAGTGCCTATCAGTCCTATTCTACTCATAGCTAGCAGGGGAATTGATGGATTTATGTCTATCCTATAGGCATTAAAATGAAGGGAAACACAAACCACTTTGTACAGTATTTGAACTTGGATCACCCATTCAATTTCCTATGATGATAACTGTTACATTAAGTGTATTGCTTTAATAAAATCTTGCTATGATATGATTTTTTTTTTAGTTACAGTTATATAAACATAATGAGGATTTTAGTAAGTTATAGATAGATAGATAGATAAACTATACATTTATAATCAATGTTTTTTTTAAATATTTACCATGCTAATGTAACATTTTACTAAAATTTTTGATTAAAAAAAAGAATTCCTCTCTTTTTCCTTTGAACTGCCTCCTCCTTTCTGCGAGAACTGCTTACTAAATAGACAAGAGTTGAAGAATCAGCTTTAAGCTGCTTTGGCTTCCTGGGTGAGCTAGAAACAAACAAATCTATTTTTTATTTCATTTTTATTTTTTTGTAAGTTCCTCAAAAAAAAACAAAAGAAAAAAAAAAAAAACACAGCAGCAACAACAACAAAAAAAAACTTCAAAAGGAAAGTACAAGTTGTTGGAATGTCACTGGCAGATTGTGTTTTGACAGAAGGTCAACCAGCTGACTGTAGACTGAAGGCAATAAAAATCACTAAAAACTCTGTCAGTTGGGCCACATGTGCTATTCTTTACCTTGTCTCTGCTATTCCTAATCAAAAGTCAAAATCTGAAATGTCACTGATTTTTACATTTAGCTTTGACTGTAAAACTGATATAAAAATATTTAGTAAGTTTTGCTTATGATACTTGGCAAATAATCTAGCACTAGGCTATACTGATAATTTCATGGATCTAGATCTTTTTTGTTGTTCTATATCAAATGTATATTTTTTTTTATTGGCTTCTTTCTTTGATAGACTCACATAAGCTTTCTTGTAAAACTGTAAGTAGCACAACACTTTCATATTGTATCATTCTTTTGAATTTAGATTTTTTTTAATTATACTGAAAATGATTTCATATTATATTTTAAAGAAAGAATAATTCTTAAAAATAATCCTAATTTTTTTTTTCTCTTGTTAATGATGTATAAGATGCAATGATTATTAGAGTTAACTTTTTAAATTTTTGTTCAAATTTTCATCATACAACGAATGAAAGCATGTGCAATACACTGCCCTCATCAGCCACCAACCAGGGGTGATAACACTGTTTCGGAAGCTCAAGGCGGTACTGGCACTCCTGGTGCTACCAAGCAGCTTTTGCCACCGGACAGGGTATTTAAAAGAATTAATATAATATATATATATATATATGCCAGATCAACTAAAAGGAGAAATTACATTGTATGTTCATCTTCATTTTTAGTGCAGTTTGTGATTTTTAAAAACTCGTTTACTTTCAGCCATTGATGTCATTAAAATATAAAAGCATAAATAATTATGACATCATAATCTTTTATAATGAGGCTTAGAATACACTGATTGTATCCCCTGAAGAGCGGTAAGCCTCCAAAAAATGGGGTGTTCTGTGTATGACATTAGACTGCGTCCGATGGTAATGCTCCAGTACAAAATTCAATAATTTTATCTATGTTTGAAAAGATATATGGAAACAATGTTATTATCTTTACCATTTGCATAGATATTTCATATAAAAGTGAAACAATTATGATTAGAATGAGGTAATATATTTTTTAAATTTTCATTTGAATGTTATATTGTTAATATTTTTGTTTACTATTTTCAATGTGGGATTTCAGTAAGCAAATCCACTTAGGAATCATAGTAATTTGATGTTTTTAGTACATCTTATCTTGCTATCAGCTAGTTTTCACTTAGAATTTCAATACTGATGTAGTATTTCAAATAAAGAGGGACTGGTGTTGAAATGAAAGTTATCATAGAGAGAGCTGATGTGCTAATAATATATTTCATAACTGGTTCTCCTGCTGACTGGTGTGAGAAAAATATGCATGGTTGGATCTATCTCTCCTTAGCATGACACATACCAATTCCTGAGGTGGGTAGATAGTTAGAACAGATTTTTATCATGGATTTTGTTTTTGTTTTTACTCTAAAATATATATTTTTAAAAACTTTCATTTCATAAATAGATTATTTAAAATCCTCTTTCCATGATGATCTCACCTAAAGCTATTATTAGATGACTTGAGCTCATCTGTTGCTCTTTCTATCCAATTCTTTTGTAAAGGTTGCCACCATAATATCAGCTATCTTGAAAATCCATCAGACTTATTCAAAACAGTCTCCACAAGTTTGTCATGGATGAAAAAGCTTGGAATTATGACAAACTTCCTGGCATTATCAAAGAATACTTAAGCAAATTTTGATAATAAGATATGCAAAAAATAAACCTCAAGCAGACAGTGAAGAGCAACTGGCAGACACATCCAGCTGTGTGGATGAAGTCTCCAGCCATCTGGGCAAAATATACAAGAGGTAATTAAAAATAAAGTAAATCTTTGTCTTTTATACCAAAACCTGCATGAAAACAAAGAAAAAATGTGCACTCGTATTTATTATTACATCAACAGGAATGGACTTTTTATTTTAATTTAGATATCTTAACCTTTTAATAATTTCTTGATTCAAGAAAGGAGCATCCTTGTTCTATGGATTATTGGGAAATTTAGAAATTTACCTTCACCTATATCAAGTTTAAAAGGCACTCATGGTATAATGGTTATTGTCATAAGAAGTGGATTTGGCTACCTGAGTTCAAATCCTGAATTAATTTATCTGCATTTCACTTAAATAGCAGGGCAGACTGAGCTCTTTAACCTTGGTATGGCAACTGGTTCAAAAGAGGAAAAACTCTGAATTCAAACCAGTTGTAGACCTTGTGAGGAATGGGCTGCACCAGGCTGTTCTTGCCCAAGACTCACTATATCAGTTGCACCCATATGATTAAACCAGACTACAGAACCAGTGAGATAGGAAGTTTAGATTGTCTATGAATCTTTTCTTGTCCATTTCAGTGTAGAAAAATTTACTATTTTTAAACATTCCCTACCCAACTGGATTTATGATTTTGAAATAGAGGGTGTTTTAGAAATATTGATGTAATTTCACAATGTTTTAACTTGAACAATTCTCATTTAAATGATCTCAAATCTGAATATCATGTGTAGAAATAACTAAAAAATTCTGTTGAATTTGTTTCTTTTCTGGTATAGAAAAGTCATTCAAACATCAAACAGAGTTTTGAGTTGTTCTACATATGCTGTTAAAATTTGAAATCATTTGAATTAGAATTAGTCAAATTATCAGATTACAAAAAATAAATTTTTATGAAATACCTTGTACTCAGATGGTATAAAATTTCTTGAAATACCTTGCATTTCTAGATGACTATGAATCTGTTAGGTTCCAATTGTAACATTGGTACATGATGATTATGATGCTCCTATTTTGGAATGACTATAATGAGGAAACTAACAATTAGTTCTCTGTAGTTGAAGTGAAGTTTGAAAACCCTTGAAACCATTAAATTCCCATTGTAATAGCAGCCTATGAGGATAATGATGCTTCTATTTTGGAAGAAATAAAGGACTCTAATTAGCATTTCATAGTTATCTCTATTATATAGAGAATTTGGATGATTAAAAATAATATTCACTGAAAACACTGACCCCACAAAATTATTATACAGTTGTATATTGAACTGAAAATTTCTATATTCTCTAAAAGCATTTTAAAAGAATAAAAATCACATTATGATGTGCCATTTTTGCTGGATTACAATTACATTTCCCTGTCCATAACTGTACCCTATGACTGGTCTCTGCTTAATCTTAGGGATATTAGAGATAAATATACTTTAACGCTAAGAAACATATTCGATGAACTTCAGGAGATATCAGAAACACTAACTCTGAATGATAAATATGAGAACTTCATCAATGCCCACATAGAAGTGGCAGCAGAATGCAAACCATCTAAACAAAGAGCTAAACCTAGTGTCCAATGGGAGACATTAGCAATTATAAAAAAGTGTGCAGACATAAAAACTGCATCCCTATGCAATATCAATGCTCAGAAACTTAAGGCACAAAATGAACTAACTCATATTTACCTAAAAGAACAAACAGAATACATCCAAAATCAGATCAATAAGATTAGAGACTTGGTTGAAGATAGACAGTCTAGGATAGCATGGCAAACAGTAAATGAAGTGAGAAGAAAGAGTACTGCGAGAGCTAAACCGCAAGCTACAGCCAAGAAGAACAAATATGCCTGTGGAAACAACATTTCAAGAATTTACTTGGAAAACCTCCTAAAGTTACAGATGAACCTATCACAAAAATTATTAGTAATCAACGAGACATAAACTAAGACAGTTTACGCAAGAAGAACTCAACTTAGTACTAAGAAAAAATAAAAAATAGGAAAGCTGCAGGACTTGATGAAATACCCCTAAAGTATGGAAGACAAGGAAATTCAATGACATACTACCCCGACAGTGCAATGCCATACATAACTAGAACACAATAGACAGATGGAAAAAGGGCTGCATCCTCCTTTTCCTCGAGAAGGGTGACCTTGAAATAGCATTTACTTCTCTAGTGGCCAAGATCTACAATGCTCTGCTACACAACCACATAGAACCTAAAATTGAGAAGATACTTCGGAACAACTAAAATGGCTTTTGGAGAAATTGATTTACAACATCACAATTTTTGACTATCTGTTGAAGTCTAGATGGTGTTCGTGCAAAAAACCTCGAGGCAACATCATTATTTGTTGACTTCTCCAAGGCATTTGACTCCATACACAGAGGGGAGATGGAGCAAATACTTCTAACCTATGGTCTCCCCAAAGAAACTGTCACAGCTATAATGATGCTATATAAAAAACATGAAAGTAAAAGTCCACTCACCGGATGGAGACACAGACTACTTCAACATTGTAGCAGGTGTACTGCAAGGAGATACATTAGCACCATACTTGTTTATTATCTGCTTAGACTACATGCTTAGAATGTCCATAGATTTAATGAAAGAAATCTGCTTCAAGCCAGCAAAGGAAAGAAGCAGAAGGTACCCTGCACAAACCTTCACAGACACAGATTACACCGATGACATAGCGCTTCTGGCAAATTCACCCACCCAAGTCAAATCCCTGATACATAGACTGAAATGAGCAGCAGGTAGCATAGGCCTCCATGTCAATGCAGACAAGACAGAATACATGTGCTTTAATCAAAGAGGCCACATTTCCACCCTAAAGGGTGGTCCTCTGAAACTAGTGGACAAGTTTACCTACCTTGAAAGTAGTGTCTCATCAACCGAGAATGACATCAACAGATGACTAGCAAAAGTATTGACAGCTATTCAATGCCTTTTATAAAATAAAATGCAGTTTTTTCTAAGCAGTGGTTGTATCAATACTGCTATATGGATACTAACTAAGTGTATGGAGAAAAAGCTTGACAGCAGTTACACAAGAATGCTGTGAGCTGTATTTAACAAGTCCTGGAGGCAACATCCCACAAAACAGCAGCTGTATGGCCACCTACCACCCATCATGAAAGCTATCCAAGTTAGACAAATTAGACATGCGGTACACGGCTGGAGAATTAAGGACAAACTCATAAGCAATGTACTCTTGTGGACCCCTCTTACATGGATGAGTAAAGGTTGGACAACCAGCTAGAACCGATCTACAACAGCTCTGTATTGATACAGGATGTAACCTGGAGGACCTGCCGGGAGCGATGGACAATTGAGAGAGAGAGAGAAAAGTTTGGGAAAAGTTGGACTTGCCATTTTAGAGGAGTTTTTAACTATTATGCATTTTTTGTCTTTAATAAATTCATGGTGAAAAGCAGATGAAAATAAATCAGTGTTCTTATGTATAAGAAATCCAGGAAAACGATTTCTATTTCTTCAATGCAAAAATTTTTGCAGATATAATTTTCATAAGTTCTAATTAGTTCCACCCAAATTTAATCAGGTAATGCAATGACTATTATCTATCTCTGCTGAAAATTTCATTAAACTGTGCACCTGTTAATGAAATTGCTAAGAAACTGATAATCAGTCAAAATGGATGATAGCAACATCTTTTCTGAGAGGAATGGGATATTGATAAGATAAATTTATCATTATTATTTTACTGCTTGTAAGTTTTTCACGCCAGTGTTTGCTGGTGGTCTTTCACTGGAGACTGAGTGACAGCAAGTCTCCTCAGGTCTCCAGGACTCTTGGTATTCTAGCTGATCTTAGTAATGCTATAGTCTGGATGGTTTCAATTCTCTCACTGATTTCCAGTGCACCAACTACAACTGGTATGACGCTAACCCTCATGTTCCAAATTTTTTTCAATTCTCTGGCAAGGTTTAAGTATTTGTCTATCTTTTTGCTTTCTTTTGATTTCCTTCTGTGGGCCACTGGAATGGCAAAATCCACAAGATGGCAAATTCTCTTTTCTTTTTTCTTTCTTGCTTATTAACACTAGGTCTAGTCTTCTGGCCAAGATTAGATGATGAGTCTGTATCTCAAAATTCCAGCAAATTTTATGGGTCTCTTTCTCTAGGGCCAGTTCTGGTTTGTACATATACCATTTTGTAGTATGGTCAAGTTTCAATCTCTTGCACAATTCTCAGTGGATTACTTTTCCCCACTCAGTTGTGCTTTGTTGTGTACTCCTTTTGTGCTAATTTACTGCATCTGCTTTTGTGATTAACCATTTTATCTTTTTCTCCACATAATCTTTACTTGTTATTTTGTTGTGTATTATCAAGTTTCACTTAAATATAATTGGTCCTTAGGGCATTGTTTTGTGCTGCTATTATTATCATTATCAATCAATTAATTTTTTTTTATTTGCTTAAAGGATACATTAGGTTTTAAAATTAACTATTTGACTTGTGGAAAAAAATAATGATCTATTTCATACAAATGCTTAGGTAAACCAGTGGGGGACAATTGAAAAAAAAATCTCTATAGACTTGTGTATAAACTTTATAAACTTGTTCTCATGTTTTTTTGTTCTTATATTGATAAATAGTATAGCTCATTTTAAATATGTATTTACCTAACCACTCCACTACAGGCAGGATGTGATACAAGATCAATTTTTAATTGTAGTACAGTTGGTTTAAATTCAGAATTTTTCTTCTAGATGGGCAACCTTACTCAAACTAAAGAGTCCAGTCTGTCCTACTATTTACCTATAGCTGAGGGAGAAGAAATGGATTCATGCCTTTCCCAAGAGTATTATCATTAAAGTTAAAACACAAACAGTTTGTCATGATTTGAACTTGGATCACTGATTCCATTTCCTGTGTCTCCATTTTGAAGTATAAAAGTGTGAATGACATAATAGTTATAGGTGAAGAAAATGGAATTAGTGAACCAAGTGCAAATTCCAGCCAATACTGTTTACATTTTACTTCACACTTGTACTCTTGATTAAAAGCGTTAATCCACTTATCCCTACTATTGGTAAATAAGGTAGATTGGTGTCTTTTTCCTAGTCTAACAGAAGGACAACTCTGAATTAAAACTCCCAGCCAGCATATTGTGAACCAGTATGACAATGTAAGGCCCATTACTTCCCATGTTTTGTAGGCATGAGTTCTGTAGTGACCTGAATAAAAGGTTAACTTTTATGTAAGTTGTGTCTGTTTTAAAAGACCTGCTTTAAGATTTGTACATGTTAGAAATACATATCATTAACAAGAAAATCAAATTCATCATAAAAAAATTTGTTTTGGAGAGAGTCCCCATGGCATAGTGCTTGACTGCAGCATCATAGTAAACAAGTTTGAATTGTTGTTGCATTGTTGTGTTTACTTTTGGACTAATACTCTTAAGAAAGGTACTAACTCCTTTATCCCCACCCTCAACTATGGGTTAAATAGTACCACTACTGTTCTTCTACAAGGATGGCTTTGGCATTAAATAACCTCTGAAGATTGATATACCGTTAAAACAAAGAAACCAAATTCATTTTCAAAATAAGAATTCTTTTATTGATGTAAAGATATTAATTTCCACACTTTAAAAATTATAAAAAGCTACATGGAATTGATAGAAAGTTACTAATAAAGTAGTTAATAATTCTGTTTGTATTTTTCCCATTTTCTTTGTGTATTTTCCCATTTTCTTACTTGATGTAAGAAAATGGGAAAATATTGAACTGTTGTTGAGGAAAATAGCTGGAGACAAAATTACTTAAGCTGTTAAAAATAATGTTTGGAAAATACTTATCTGTTTCATTATTTTATATAGTCTTAATGCTAAAGTTTGTGCATATTAAAATAAAAAATAAACTTAATCATTAAACTTGTATGTACATTTCTACATGTTAACATAATAAAACAAATTAATATACTATTAGTGTAAAAGGTATCCATTAATTTTTACCATTGCCATTTTTACCTTAATTTGCTGAAAACCTGCTCTATAGTTTGATTTTAAATGAGTTCTTGTGGATGGCCTAAATAAAGTTCTTGGGCCCAGTAAAAGATCATGGATTTGAACTATGTATTTATTGAATCATATCTTCTTTAAAAGTCATTATCGACATGAATCACATTTAATTTTAATATCTGAGGAAATTTTACAGATTTCAAGCATTCTTATTTTTTTACTTGAGAGAATCTTATAACTTGACTACCATACTTTTTTTTCCAGATTTTTCACCCCAAAAATTAGGAGTGCATATTATATGCAAGAATGATATATAATTAACTTTTTTTTTCGGACACATGCCACATCAAGTTGTATTTACAGTTTTATGTCATTTTAAAGAGATATCCACTGGAATGTGTGTTTGTTTATAATTTTGTTTCTCCTAATGTGAGCTTATATTTGCCACTAGTTTGTTGTATTTTTGTGAAAAGATGTCCATATATTTGCTCTAAATATGGTGTAAATTTTGTGTTTTTTTAGGCATAATGTAAATTATATAAATTCTTGTTTTTAGTCAGTATGAACCAATAAAAAGTTGAATGAAGTTTAGCTTCTACAAATTGTAAAATGTCAGTGCATATTATACACAAGCATTTATTCTTTCTAGAATTTCATAGTCCAAAGTTAGGGGTGCATGTTATGCACAAATAATTAAGGTACTTTTATTTTATGAAATCATCCCTCTGGAATCAACATCTCATGTTCAGAAAACTTCTTGATAGATGTCATTTGTATCTTCTTTTATTTCACATGAGAACTTGTTACAAGGATTTTGATATTCTCTTGCTATAACTAAAATGTTTTGAAGTAGATTCCAACCTCCTGCATTCTTTTCCCTTAAGTTTTGTATAAAGTCATTTGAAAGCATAGGTGTTCAAGAAACTGTACTGTATTTAGAAAACAAGAGATTCTCTAAAAGCACAGTTGGAATCCTTCGTCCAAAGGGTTTTTTCCAGCATGATGTTTTTTGTTGCCAATCTTACATTAATCTTATTTGGCATGTGTTTTGATTTTATGTATTGAGCACCAGTGCAGTACCCATATTTTGGAATCAAATCATCTTGGGAACCTAATTGAAGAGATTGAACTGAGGATCTCTAATTTTAATTCTCTACACCTGATACTTTATCACTGCTCTTGTAAATGGTTTCTCCTTCAGAGAATTGTTTCAGACTTCATAGAAGGACAGGGGATTGGTCTGTTGCAAAGTCCCTCACTATCTAGATGGAAGGTGGTGAGATTGCCGAAAATGAGATCAGTGAGACATTTGACATTGGTACCATCAATGAGGTCACCAAACTGTTTTTGTGAAGACTTAAAAGTTAATTTTGAATAATTAATGTTTATGTTCCCCAAATACCCATTGTTCATACTATAAATAGAAACACAACACAGATTTTTTAAAGTTTTGATTTTCTGGTGACTAGGGTGGAAAAAAGTAATTAAAAAAAAGGATACACTTTTGGTTTATGGCTACAAGGTTTTCTGTTAGGTATCTACTTTACAAGTATTAGGTAGTTGCCCCCTCCTTCTCACAAAGTTATAAGATGTTTATAGTTCATGGTCATGCATAGTGTATGTATGTGTGTGCGTGGATATATATATATATATATATGTATACGTATGTAGTTTTTTTTTTTATCCCACCATATGTTCTTTAGTTCTTGATTATATTGTTTATTTAATTTTATTATTTCATTATAGTTTTCTCATATATATATATAAGGAAAGAGAAGAGGAAAAAAAAGTGTGTGTGTATGTACATACATGTAAGTTTTTTTTTTTTTTTTTTTTTGCCTGATTCAAGGTTTAGGGGGAAAAGGTGGGGAAGAGAAGAAAAAAAAGCGAAATGTTGCGGAAGAGTCTATTAAAATGAAAAAGGGGAAGAAGGGAAAAAAGAATGCCAAAATATATTGGGCAGATCTTGCAAGTCTATTTAAAGAGTAGGGAAGTAGAGAAGAGAAGTTCTGTCAGGAGAGCCACAAGTTGATCGATTGTGGGAGGATGGTTGTCCCAGTGAGATTATATGTTGGAAAAGAAAAGACCCCAAATATTTAATGATCTGGAATTCCAACACTGATGAAATCTCACCAGAAGTGACCATAATCAAGCCCAACATTTTGCGGTCCTAATATAATTTCAAAAAATAATGAAAGAGATATCAACACCTAGTCCTTTCTGCTCAAATTACAAAGTTAAGCAAAAAGATAAAAATTTGTTTTAACTAACGCAATAGGTAATTATTGTCATAGAAAATGGAATTGGTGACCTGAGTTCAAATCCTGAACAAAGCTGTTTGCATTTTTCTTTAGTTTAGTTTACCTACATTGTAAATACAATTCCTTGCTAAAAACTAAGATTTTAAAAATTTCACAACCTAATATGGTAAAATGCTCTATAATCCCATTAGTAACCATAGCTCTTGTTGTTTTTAAGTTTAGATGATTGATGAAAAAAATTATAGAACATTTTTAGTGACAGTATTTGTTAATTTTTACCAATGCTATAATGTGTTATGAAAAAGTTAGGAAATAAGACAGCTTCTGTCTTTGTAATTCTATAAATTCTAGAATTGTAGAATTTGTTTTTATAAAATTTTTGACTCAATATTTCATTGCAAATGAGAGATAATATGTAGAAGAGTCAGCATTAGTGCATACCTGTATTCTTTCTATGTTGAAAATAGTTTCAATAAAATATAGTTAGCAAAGAATAATTCCGTGCAATGTTCTTGAAATTCACTTGTTCCAGCTAATCCATTCAGATATAACCCTTTTTTTTACACCACCTCTATATGGGAGGAGCCCCTGTGGTATAATGGCTAACATGCTGGACTGCAACATTTGTAGTATCTCTATACAATGAACTTTTTTCCAATGATGCAAAAAATAACCCAGAAATTTACATTAAACTTGGTGAATTAAACTCCATAATTATTCATTAGTAAATGTAGAATTTTCCAGTGATGTATTAAAAATTTAATGACATAATTCATATCTCTTAATTTATTTTTGCTTCCAGATAATTTTTCAGAGACATTACTTTTGGAGTGATCTTCATACAACTCTAGTATACAGGCTCATGTTCTTCAACAAAAATGCTGAGTTAGTGGTAATGATATGGAAAATAATGTTTTCTAGCTAAAAACTTGGTCTTTTCAACAATGTTCTTGTTCTCTTTGTATCTGTTACAGTTCCTGTGGGAATATGTATTGCCTTTTTAAGACATCCCTCATATGGTCCTGGTTTTGAGGTTATGTCAATATTTATTAGATATTGCAACTAAGAAAATGTTTAATAAATTTTTCAGTAAATTTATTGACTTATTTTTATGTTTAATTATTAATAGTGATCATTGTAAAAGTATCACATTTACTTGCATCAGTACCTCTTCTTACATAAGTACATATAAATTTGTACATCTCTTTGAGGCAAATCTGAGGAGGAAGTATAATGCTAATTTCCAAAGGATGTATGGAGAATGTGAATTTTTGGCATTAAACATCTGACCTTTACCTGGATTTTACCAAAGGCAAACTTACCATTAATGTGCTCTCAAAAGTATGCTTTATATACCTTCCTAAAATTCTTGTGTATTCTAGGTATATTTAAATGTTAACACACACACACACATATATATTCGTTTGTGCAAAAGAAACTGAACTAATCTTACAAGCCACTCATACTTGATTTCTCTTTAAGCACTCTAAACTTATAACCTTGTACCAGATTTTTCCATTGTTCAATATATTTATAATCTTTGAAATATTTGTGTCATTGTGTGATTCATATCTTACTGTGGAGCAATTATGAGGAAACCATTTTTTTTTATCATTACCACTATAGACCTAAATCCTTACTGGATTACCAACACTTTAGGTCTTGTATCATACTAAGCTAAGTAGACATATATATTACTTGCTATACATATGTTTAAGTTTTGAAAAAAAGCAAGAGAGAGACACACACATATATACAGGAGGTATCCCTATGGCATTGTGGCTGACATGCTGAACTGTGACATCATAGTAAGCAAATTCAAATTCCGTTTGAGTTCACTTTCAGACTAATACAATTGGGAAAGGTATGAACTCCCTTATCTCCTCCCAGCTCTGCATTAAATAGTATCAATACTGTTCTTCTACGACAATGAATTTGACATTAAGTAATCAATATATATATATATATATATATACACACACATATATTCTTAAAGCCTAAATATATTGTATGTAATAATATTTACTAAGCTTAGCTCAGTATGGCCCAGGGTTTAAAGTGTGTATAATCCAGTAACTAGCATAGTACCCATAAAAATGACTGGATCATTTTGATATGGAGTATCTATGAGTTATGTTTAGAGTCAGTGTTGTGCTTTGTCCTTCTGCTGAGGTTAAGTGTAGTATCTGTGTACAGTGCCAAACTAGTTAATTTTGTCATGCTGTTTAAGCAAATATGTCACTTGTCTGCTTACTTGCTAATTAGATGTTTGAATCAGTGCAAGATCCACGTGTTAATTTTATATGTGCATTTGATTTAGTGTGACAGAAATTAGACACACACAAAGAAACATAGAAAAGTCACACTGTTCATTATTATGTATTAGAAAAAAAGTCACAGATGTATTTAAATTTATATGAGATGATAGGATTTAGATCAGTTCTGGATCATTCTTGATAGATGTAGACCTTAAATATATATATATAAAACTTTCTGGGCAGCACAGCTGTTTCATTTTTTGTTTGAGCTTGTGTTTTTTTAGCATATGTGTATATTATTATAATATATTAGAAAGTGATACAATATATAGGGTAGGGCAGGAATAATATGGCAGTCAATATTGTCAAACAATGCGAGTCAGTATTTTTTAAAATGATGTTCCTGTTATTTTTATTGCACTCAATATTGATTGAATTTGTGTTATCATTAAATTTAAATATTTGCTAAATCTTATAATACACCATTTACTATTGTTGAAACTGATAAATAATTGTTTGTATATGTTTACATTTTCTTATCTAATTTAACTATGTCAGAGGTAGGGAACTTTTAACCTTAAGGCCATATGCAACCTTCTAAATCATGGTCTTATCAAAAGACTAACTAAAATTGCTTACCTCAATTTTAGCACTTAATATCCTCATACATTTTTTTTTTGTAAAAAGTAATTTAATTAAAAGGTTAGTAATGTCTTTTTAAAAATTTCTTTTAAGTTGTAAATTAGACTAAATTATTTACAAAAAGTTTGAAATTTAGATTTATCTGTAAACATACTAAAAATCTTTTGAGTGTGGTTTTATTGATGGACAATAAATTTCAATAAGACCTTTAAACATAAAAAGGTTCCTCATCTCTGATCAACATTGTAATAGTTAAGGATCTCTAGAAATCTATGCCATCCTATAGTAAAAGAAAAATGTATTATTTTTCTCAAACATTTGTATATCTATATACATACTCATGTCTAAGTCAACACTTGCTTTATGATCAATCTATTTAGAATTTGGTTATGTTGTTTGGTCCGCAAGACTCATTAAGGAAGGCTGGTTCACTGAAGTCATACAAAAAAGAGCCACCAAATTGATACCTGAATTGAGGAATTTACCATATTAAGAGATACTGAAGAAGATTAAGTTGCCGAGTCTGAATTATTGTTGATGCTGTGGAGATGTGATTCAATTCTATAAATATACACATGGCCTTCACTCTACAAATCCCAACCTACTACCCATTAATCAAAGAAGTATTACTTGGGAACACGAATGAGAACTTTTGAAAAGATACTGCAAGACAACCAATAGACAAATCTTTTGAGTAACAGAGTGGTTGATTCTTGGAACAAACTACTGTCAATGGTAAATGGACTCTTATTAAACTTTTTAAAGTTTAGGTTGGATAATGATAAATACTCAACAGAGATGCAACTACCATTTCCACCTCAAGGTATATAGAAAATACAAGTGATATAATGATGACAAGCTGACAGGGCTTCAGACTTAATAAAGAAGATATTATTTTATTCCTTGCAAGTTTTTCACACCATTTTTAACTGAAGTTGTAGTGCCAGTAATTCTCCTCAGGTCTCCAGGATTCTTTTTAGTTTTCTAGCTGATTTTAACAATGTTCTGGTCTGTGTGGTCTCGATTCTTGTAGTAACAACAACAATAATAATTATAAAAAAGAGTATAAGACTAGACACGTCTGGGTGGGCAAGGTTTATCCACTGGGAATTGTGCAAGAAATTGAAATTTGACCATACAAACCAATGGTATATGCACAACCCAGAATCTGTTCTGGAGAATGAGATGCACAAACTTCTCAGGGATTTTGAGATACAAACGGATTGCTTAATCTCAGCCTGACAACCAAACCTTGTAGTGATCAACAAAAGAAAGGAACTTGCTGAATTGTGGACTTTGCTATCCTGGCTTACCACAGATTAAAACTGAAAGTGAAAAGAAAGATAAGTACCTAGACCTTGCTAGGGAATGGAAAAAACCGTGGAACATGAAAATGACAGTGATACCAATGTTAATTGGTGCTCTTGGTACAGTCACCAAAGGATTGATATAAGGACTGGAGGACTTGGAAATAAGAGGATGAGTGGAGACCAACCAAAATACTGCATTATTGAGATTGGCCAGAATACTGAGAAGAATCCTGGAGACTTGAGATTTTCTATCACTCAAACTCTAGTGAGAAACTATCAGCTAACACTGGTGGAAAAACTTGAAAAGGAGTAAATAATAATTTTTAAAAAAGTATTGTGTTTCTCCTAATTTTTCCCATTATCTTTGAATTTTAACCTTACAAAAATTATTACTTATTATTTGATGTCAATTTTAACCTTACAAAAATTATTATTATTATTTGATGTCAATTTTTTTACCTAAAAATTAGGTCTTTAGAATTTGACTGATACACAAGTATATCCAGTAACGGATAAAAGATAATAGTTATAAAACTTTACTTTTGTATTAGATTTGATTGTTTAATTTCCTATAAATTTGTTGGTAAAGTTATTTACTAAGCCTTGCTTGGATATGGCATACAAGCTTGCTTACAGTACCTCTTTTTGCTCAAGTGTTCACACATCCAATTATTGAATTGGTTCATCACTGCTTAACTTTGGTAATCTAGTTGGAACTAGTGTTTTCAGCATGACTTTACTGTAAATCTGTTGGTAAAGTTTTTTTTGTATTTTTTTAAAGTTTTATGGGTATAGTTCTTTCCTTTTATACCTGTGATCATCAAGGTATGCCAACAACACATATTCCTTTGACTCCCTCTTGCAATCCCTCACTCTTGATAAGTCATCTAGATGCCATCCAGTGTCTGCATAGAGCTAATGAATGTAATTTTTGGTGGTCAGCCAAAACTAGTGAGTCTATGTATTGGAGTCCATAGGAGAACATCACTTAAATTAGTCAAGATCTATCACAGGCTATATAGGGTGGCAGTTTGGTTCAAACTTTGTTTTAAGCCTAAATATGTTATTAGTATAATTAGTGTAAAGAAAATTGTGCTTTTATATATCCACTATTATCAAATGGAAGAAAAGCATAACTTTTTTTTACAGGATTATGTTTTTATTATATTTACCAATGGTTAAAAAAGAATAAATCTATCTATCTATCTATCTATCTATCTATCTATCTATCTATCTATCTATCTATCTATCATAGGGGTTTCTATTAGAATTTTAGAAGTTTATAAAATATAACTTGACAGAAGTTTATAAAATATAACTTGACAGAAGTTTATAAAATATAACTTGACAGATTTGCATCTGTATTTGCCTATTTATCTGATTTATATTTTTGTACTTTTTCAAAATAATTATCTTGGATTTTATAACTATAAAAATATCTTAATGATGAAAGGTGATCATAAAAGACTTGGCCTGGATACAGGCCATTGCTCTTAAAGATGGAGCTTGAGCCAACAAAATTAATACCATTAACTTAGCCAGTTACAGTACTAGGGAGATAGATATATTAGAGATATTGGTATTCAGTAGTGTTGTCAGTGTGTTTGCTACCTCGGAGCAAAATATAATTTGATGCACCTCTTCTCTTAAAAAAAATAAAAATAAAAAAAGCAGCCATCTAACAAAACAGACAGACATAGTTTGCATAACACTTACTGAGCCAAGCTAGCTCCACTACTATTAATGTCAGATGAAAAAGAGTCTAAGTTCCTTCCTTGATGTATGTAAGTCAGTATGTCAGTATTGGGAAGTCATGCCTCTTTCTTCTTGTAAAAGTTATGTCAAGGGCATCAAGGCTTTAGCTCTTTTATAGTCAATTCACATCCAAGAATCACACACACATATATATATAAATATACACACACACACACACACACACACACACACACACACACACACACACACACACACACACACACACAGAGCTTGTACTTACTTAAGTGAACATATGATTTTTGTTAAACTCATTTCTACTTCGTGAAATTCTCGAAATATGTCATGAAATGAATCAAGAAGACAATTGCCAAGGTTATCATACTATTTTTATTGTATATATTAACCCAACCCCTCCACCATAGGATGTGACACTGTCAAATTTTAAGTAGAGTAAAACTGGATTTGAATTCAAAATTTTTTCTTTCTCTTATACTTGTTACCTTACCAAGGCTAAAGAGCTCAGTCTGCCCTACTATTTACTCATAGCTTGAGGGAAAAGAGATGAATTCATGTCTTTTCCAAGAGCATTAGCACAAAGTGAAATGAAAACAGCCTCTTCCAGGATTTGAACTCGGGTTGCCAATCCCATATAACTATTAGACTAAGCATGACTTTTTATTTTAAGTATTGCAAGTGGATTATAAGAGTTTTACAATATTTTTCAGCATTAGATTTGGTATCAGATTCAATTAAAACAGATTTTGTACACTCTCTATTTAAGGTTGATATAGAGATTTTAACACTTTACTGAGAAAATGGATTTACAGTCACTTCCAGTTAATTGGACTACATGAAGACCAACAATTTGGACATATTCACAGACTGATCTGATTAAACAAATTATTTTCTATAAAAAGATGTTGTTTGATATAAGGGAGCCAGAACATAACACTTGATATTTTTTGAGAGTTTGGTTATTTCACATTTAACTTGATTTGCAAACTAAAAATATTTTATCAACTTTTGTTTTGAGAATAAAAACAAAAATATTTTATTTCTAAAAATGCTAAAATCAGCTCTGCAAGAAAAATTAACATTTTGTCCAAAGAAACAATATAAATCAGTAATGATTGAATTGGTTCTTAGAAGATTAGTTTTATTATAAAGCTGGTCTTGATCAATGATGGACCTATTAAGCAGAATTCACTGTATACATTATATTGATTACAGCTTACAATTATCAAAATAAGCATATCCACTGGATTTATTCGAGAGGTAAATTTTTAATTTTTAGCATAAGGACCTTTCAAAAGAAAAAAAATTATATCCAGTTAATATCTCGAAAATAGGACAAGTTTTTAGAAAAGATAAACTGTCTATACATTAGTTTTAGATATGTTAAATTATGTATACATTAAAACTTTTTATTCTATATTCAGTTTAAGATTTAGTATGAGTGTTTATTATATCTGAACAGTTCTCTCCTATTTTTAGGACATTGGCTGCATATAAAATATAAATACTGCATATTTTATATTCATAAATAGGATGATAGCGCCATTTGGCTTAATAGTCTAAAATATCAAAACATGTAGACTGAATAAATTCTTCAAGAAGAGCTTAAAATGCTTTTATTGTTGCCTTCTTTTTTTCTTTGTTTACATCTTATGAGTTAGCTAGATAATCAGATTAAAAGGTCGACATTGGGATGATGGTTAGAGTGTTTGCCAATGGCCCGGGAGACCTGGGTTCAATACCAGGTTGAGTCATACCAAAGACTCAAAAAATGGTACTTGATGTCTCCCTGCTCAACACTCAACATTATAAGGTATGGATCAAGGGTAAAGTGGAGCAATCCAGGGAAAGGAGCAGCACCCTCCCCTACACCTTGGTAGTAGCTATCGAAAAGGGAGCCTTCAGGTCACCCTCAACTACGGTTGCCAACTTCCAACTGGTTTGAATTCAGATTTTTTTCTCCTTGACTGGCTGCCAGAGCTGGAGGGAGAATAGATGGATTTGTACCTTTCCCAAGGGTATTAGCATGGTATTTGGAATGCAAACAGCCAAACAGGATTTGAACTTGAATTGCCGAGTTCATTTCCTATTATGATAACTATTATGTCACCAGTACCTTCTAAAGAAAAATGAAGATTTAAAATAATTTTCCTCATTATGAAATGACAATGTGAAAATTACTCAACAAAAAAACAGATGCAAGCATTTAATAAGATCTAAAATAATTAAACATTAGCTTCTTTTGTCACCTGGAACATTTGAGTCTTGTTTGGGAGCAAGTGCCAGCAAGAACCACTTCAAATGCTACATTTTTACTGGAACTTATATTGAGGAGAACATTTTTTAAAAAAATTACCCTGCTTATATAATCTGTATAACACAATTACTTTTTTGTAATATATATATCATTATACTTGGTGGTGAAAGATATATTTCCTTTGCTTTTTCATGTCGTTAATTTGGCTTGTCTTCATATTCTATTATTCTTGTGGTTTTCTGTTGTTGAAGACATAGTTAAAACAGGGATGTTCAAAAAGTTCACTTGTCATATAAATCAAATAATGAATTATAGTGAGCATTTATTGAAAATTTATTTTGTAATATACTGTATTTGCTGTTACCTTTTAAGAAAAATCTACAAATCAATTTGTAATATATTCTAATAGATGGTGCCTACCAGTTGTAGCCTGTCTAAACTATCCTGTCTAACACACTAGTTCTATGATGACCATCCAACTATGGAATATATATAAATGATTAAATTTTGATTTCAAATCAAAATGTTAAAACATATTAGTTTGTGAGTTCGTCTATAAAAACCCCAAGCAAGCTAAGCAGGTTAGCTATGAGTATACATACACCAGTATTTATAAGGTGTGTTGCATTTTTTGCTTACGTAGTTTAGCAGGAAAATATCCTGTTGCTTACAATCTTGGACTAAAATCAAGAAAGGAGGACTACAAAATTTGTGAAAATTGGGTTGTTTTTTCCTAAATATTCTTTGCTAAACTACATGGGTGTGTTATATTGTAGGAAATAAAATGGATTTTTATAGTGTAATTTTGAATTGTGATTCTTAGTTTAGAATATATAATTCAGGATAATGTTGAGAAAGTTGAATATTGTTTTGATCAGTCCAGAAGAGTTGAAGAATTTTGATAAAACCAGTGAAATAATAAAAAAAAAAAAATGTGGGAGAATGTTTTTGAAATGTATGTTTAGAATATATGGAGGGTTGCAAGAATTAATTTTGGGAACAAATTGAAAAAAATTGGACATTCTTTTCAGCAATTGTAGGAATTGTATACTTCTCTTTATTTACTTATTTAACAATTTATAATTATTGTACCATACCCATAATATGGATATGTGTGAAACGTATATGGAATGTTCATAACATATATACATAGAACACAGGAATCTCGAAACGCAAAAAACACTTACGACTTCTTAGTCCAGGTACGAAACTTTTTATTACCTTTGAGTTTAAAGGTTCTTCGACATAAGGAGAGAGATACACATTCTTTCTATTCTGGCTTTTCCATCTGCACCCCCACCATCTTGTGTGACACCTGCCCAAGGCCTCGGTGAGCAAGCGAAAGTCACCTTTCTTCTTCGGACGGCAGGACTCAACTCAACTAACTTTCTTCAAAATTCCCCAAATCCTCCACGCGCTTCCGGTGCGTGACGTCATTCGCACTCTGTAGCCCCATTTCCCATCTGGGTTATTGTGACATCTCTGAGTGACATGTCAACTCCGTGCACGCACCTTCGTTAATATTGCACCTAAGTAACCCATGCACTGAGCCGAAAGGTTCTCAGCCTAACTAAACCCAAAGGCATAAAACGAAATCCCTCGGCCATTATATTACATTATGATATAAATTCTGTAAATAGGATGTTGCTTGACATTGAGTTTAATGGCTTCCAAAGACAACTTTTATTGAATTCAGAAGATCCTACATGGTATGAATTATTGATTTACTGGTGCCAATATTGAAGAAATATATTACTAATGCAATGTGGTACACATTTAATTCAGGAAATGTGATATTAATCTGTCTAGATAGCTTAAAGAATAGTATTTTCTTTTATTTTGTAAAATGAGAATTCCTCCAAATAGTACTGTGTCAGTACTATTGTATGGTTGTTCCACTTGAACAAGTTGCCTGAAGAAAAAGTTAGATGGGAACTACACAAGAATGCTACATGCAGTTTTGAACAGATCCTGAAAGCAACACCCTACAAAATAGTAGTCATACTGCCATTTACCTCCCATCTCTCAAATAATCCAAGTAAGATGAGTAAGACATGCTGGACAAGTAAGAATGAACTTATAAGTGACATTCTCTGATAGACTACTACACATGGATGCCAGTTGGAGGACCTACCATGAGTGATGGCTCATACGGAGGGATGGCAAGATGTCTTGACGATGATAATTTTGTACAATTTGATTTTAAATTCAAATTTTCCTTAAAAGTTTGGCTTCACTATTACTAATATATATATATATATATATATATATATATATATAAAGCCTATTAGGATTTAATTTAGTCTACAATAGTAAAATATAAAAACAAAAAGGAAACTATTAATTTACAAATAGAGATGGATATCCAAGTCAGTTCAGTAATTATTGACAGTCCTTGTTCAAGTTGTATATGTCTTGACCAGTGATCCATTAATATGTGGCTACTATTTTCTGTAGATTCCTCTTTCTGAAAACATATTGTTAGAACATTAACTCTGTGATCAGTTTTTCAGCTTGGAAAGCAATTTGCTTAAATACCGTTTCCTATGTATGATTGATGCAATGTTGGATGTTGTGTTAGTTTCCTGTTACAAGTCAAAATGTTGATTGCTGTCAATTAAGTTCAGAATGGAAGATTGTTCTCTACAAGATCCATTATCAATACTGTAATATCTAAGGAAGATATTCCTTTGTGGTGATTGTAGATTATCTTAGTTCATCTGCAAAGGCTTTTTTTTTTTAACTTTATACATTAATTCATTTTCTGATTATCCTGAATCAAAGTTACTAAAACAACTTTTGCTCAAGCTAGATTACAACTTATTGAGATGAAGTATTGTTAAGATTAAAGTTTTTTTCCTGACTAATGGTCTCATATTTTATGTTGAAGTCAGCTGGAGGCAACTAAATATTATGCTAAAAAAGGACACAATGAAGATGAGAGTATCTTTCTCACATCTCTCTCAAATCTGTCCTATTTATAAATCAACTCCCATTTACTGTACCCATTGTATCTGACAGATATCCTAAATTACTACAGAACATTTTTTGAAGTGCATCTGAAATCACATTTGGAAGTAATATTTTAGTACTAATATATCTTCAGAATGTTTAGAATGTTTTCAGTGTGTAACTCACATGTTAAAGATTCCTTGAAATTTAGTATGTAGTTTATCTCCCAAAATGATTATAGGTTGACTTTTTCAACTCATGAAAGAAATGATCTTTATATTTTTCAAAACATAAAATTGATTCCATCCACAATTTAACTGGAAATAGAACATATAAATGTCGTTGGGTCAGTTTGAAGTTATATTTGACTTAAAAGAAAAGAAACAAACTTTAATGCTAGTTAATAACAAAAATATAAACCTCATATTAATGTATAAGACTGGAATTAAATTTAGAGGAAAGATTAATATTCATTCATCTCTCTCTCTCTCATTGTGTAGGTATATAAAAAGAGATACACACAAGATGCAAATTGGATTTCAAATTGCTTAATTCTCTGAGTAAGAATATTTTAATTTTACTTCACTAACAAAAATCTTGCTATTATATCTTATTTTTGCTGTGTTATGATTACAAAACTTGAATTAGTTTAGTTGTTGAAAGAAATTTTGTTTCAAAAGGAAATCAAATTTACTATGACATACGGAAATACTAGACAGCTGTTTCGACCTTATTAGGTCTCATCAGCAGTGTACACCATGATCTCCCCCACTGGAGCTTAAACCAGTAACCACAGAATGCAGTGCCAAAACTCTACCACTGAGCCACAAATCCACATCGCACACAAGCAATGCCAAATTAGTCATGGTAATTGCGTGGCCAATTAACCTGAATATGTCTTGTAAGTTACATCCATACATTTTACAGAAGACATGGTCACCTCCAAGGCCAGGGAAAACATTGCCCTGGAGGTGACCCTGTCTTCTCAAAAGAGTATAGAAGTAATAGGGTCGAAACAGCTGTACAGTATTTCCATATGTTGTGCACAAATGTTCGCCGGATTTTCTGGTCATGGTAATTCAATTCACAATATAATTCCTCTACTTAAAAAAGAAAATGTACAAAAGGAAATCACTTTGAACTTAGTACAGACAAAATGTATAAAACTATAATAGTTTTGCTACTATGAATTAATATAAGTTATATATATATATATATATATAATGATTTAAACTACAAGTTAAATAGCAGAGTAGAGACTAAACCATCTAACTTTGGTAGGGTGACCTGTCTAGGAGAAGGAAAAACTGAATTAAGAATACAACAGATCTATATGAGTGAACCCTGATTACAAATCCTGCTGTTGTATGGGTAGCAGTAACTCTGAAGGCATATGTCAGCAGAACGACAATATGGCAAAAGAGTATTGTGGTCTCATAGAAGAACCTGGCAATCTTGATAGGAGACCACAACCATTCAAGTTAGAAGAGTACCATAGGGAGAAGGAAAGCTCATATCCTACAGTGTTTGTGATTACTGGTGATCTTGCCTTGGCTTTTCAATGGAGTATAATCACGATCCCTCAGAGAGTGGTATTGGTGTTATGTAAGCATTTGCCACTTTTTAATCCCAGGATATTCTTATGTTTCTTTTTTCTCTCTTATGAGAATCAAGAGATGGCTCTCATTTATGAAGATGGAACAATCATTATATACACACACACACACACATAATAAATTGATTTTTGAAAACCAACTTGAAAAGTGCTCAATGTTTGTTGAGCAGATGTTTTAAAACCTAAAATTATACAACTCTGTGCTACCCCTCCCATTACTCTGAGTTTCACACGTAACTGTCATAAGGCAAATTTTTCTGTCTGATGATCATGAGAGGAGTACTGTGAAATTATAACTTTAAGATATATATATATGAGGTGCATACAATAAGCTTCCAGACTTTTTCCGTATGGGCACTTTTATTGATAGTACACTCATTAAACTCTAGTCTCCTTCAAAGTAATCTCCTCCGGCTGCAATACACTTGTTGTACTGTTCCAACAACTTCTGGAAGGCCCCCTGGAAGTCCTCTTGTGTGAGCGTGTCAATGACCTTCGTCACAGCCTCTTTCATCTCCTCAATTGTCTCATAATGACAACCTCTGACCTTAGGGAATAACCAAAAGTCACAGGGAGCAAGGTCTGAACTATATGGAGGCTGAGGAACTGTCTTGATGCCCATCTTGGTTAAATAGTCTGGGACAAGAATGGAGTCGTGGACTGGTGCATTGTCCTGGCAGAAATGCCACTGACCCAATTTGAAGAGTGCTGGCCTCTTCTGACAGAATCTTTCCCTGAACTCCCTTAAAACCTCAACATAGTAACCCTAACCCTTTGGCCAATCAACTCTGGTAAATTGACTTCCTTACTCCTCCCACACCTCTCATCATCCCTCACAGACTCCCAGCCTTCCTTGAATCTCTTATGCCATTCAAAAACGGATTCTCGATTTATGCAAGATGGTCAAAAAGCAGTCTGAAGCATTCCATATGTTTCTCTGGCATTTTTTCCAAGTTTAAAACAGAATTTTATTGCATATTGTTCTTCTAAAGTGTCAGATTGGATTTTTGAAATTCACCAGCTGTGATGATTAGGCTTTAGTAGGGTGTATTCCAATTGCTGCTGTAGCTGTTCATTTGAATCTGAAATCATAAAAATTGGTCAGTCACCTCATAAGATGTATAGTAATAACATACTGAATTTTCAAGAGTCTACGACAATTCTAAATGCCCATATGAAATAAGTCTGGAAACTTATTGTATGCATCTCGTATAATCTTAAAGTTATGAGTTGTTTAACATCAAGATTGGATAAATTAAAAAAGCGCCATATTTTTCCCCAAATACTTTCAGTCCCAGCTGGAGTTATCTTTGGGGAAGCGAACATTGAAATGACAAACACAATAACTAGTCAAATGCATTTATATAAAGAGTAGGGGGAAGAACAAATGGGAGTGGAATTTATGAAAGAGAAGAAGTTTACTGGAGGTAAGAATTGGTAGGGAAAATTTTAAAGGCAGCTACATTCAAAATTGATTCTGTTTAAGGAAGGTTTGTTAATCTTTATCTAGAGAACTTAAAGAATTTGAAGATTTCGTTTTTGTCTTTTTTCTTTTGTGTAATATGGAGGTGTTTTCTGTTAGAATTTTTCAGTATTTAGAGAAAAGACATAATGTGTTTTAAAGTGTTGAGAGATGGAACTGGTGTCAGATAGTGTTATATGTCTCAACAGTAAAGTTCTTCTCTTTCATAAATTCCCCTCTGGCTTGTTCTTTTTCCTAATCTTTATATAAATGCATGCAACCTGTCATTGTGTTTGTCATTTCAATGTTCATTCTCTGAAGATGGCTTCAGCTAGGTCTGAAAGTATGTGGGGAAAAAATATGGTGCCTTTTTGAATTCATTTCCTCTAAATGTCAGATAACTCAAACAAAGACTTGAACAGATCAACTATAAAATAGGCAGAAGTGAAGTGTCTGTCATTTAATCAAATATATGTATAAACATAGCCTATTGAAATATAAAACTTTTAGATATATATGACTTTACCCTCACAATGATCCATTTTTTTTATGTATGTATATTACCATAATGCAGCAGAAATAGCAAATTGTAGTGAGATTTTTATTCATGTATTAAAATACTCTGAGAGAATACAGTAACTTACTAGTCAAATTTACAATTTAATAATAATAGTTTGGGACCTGCAGTCCAGCTCACCTTCACAATGATCTGATTTCGGGACGTTTGAATGCTTGAACATAGGAAATAAACCCAGGTATAAATTTACTACAATATATGCAATTCCCTAACCGCAGATGGGTTGGCATGCCATTAAAAATTGACCCTCTCCACATTTTATTATACAGAAAAGTACTTGCTTAAATCAGTCAAAGCATGCTTTTGATATTTTTAATTGCTGTAATGCAGATGGATGTAAATAGTTTTACTTTTTTTTTTATACCACTTCATAGCTTTAGAAATATGTTATAGCTTCAAAATATGTTGTTTAAATGTGTTTAGAAAGAAAGGAAACATTTACCTTAGTTCTTCAGATATATATATTCCCTATTTTTCTATGAGTTTTAATGCTAATTTGAATTTTTTGTTTTATTGAATTAGGTGTAATTTGTGTCTATATATATTATTGAATTATTTAGAAGCTATCTCTGTACAAATAGAAAATACATTTTACATGTAGCTTTCCAAACCTTGAGGGTTATTTAACATCACTCATGAAAGCTTAATAAAAAAATGAAGTTTAAAGGGAAAAGCTCAAATTTTGAGGTGGAATTTTATATGTATTCCTGTTATTTTACTTTCTAAACCAAAAATATTTAAAGATATTCACGTGGAAGAAAGGAAAAAGACATTTTTTTCTAATTTGTGTGGTGGTGATGAGAAGGAGGGTGATGATAATACTCAACCCAATTGCCTGTGACTTTTAAATTATTTTGTTTCTTCAATAATGCCATTTTATCAGATGAACATTTTTTGGCAATTGTCTGAAAATTTGAATTCTTTCCAGAAATGATTTTGTCAATTTGAAGCCAGTAAATTTATTGAGTCAATTTTCTATTATCACCAAGTTTTCTTTTTGACAAATAACAAAAGGAAAATTGGAATTTACAAGCTATAATGACTTTGTCTCTGCCAACCTTGAATTTAGCTCTGTGGTATTTTTCTTTCTTTCCTTTTTTCTTTTGTCCCTCTTTTTGCTCTGACATCTTGGATGAACAAAGCAACTGAAATTTTCCCAAGGGAATCAACAAGTTCCTCACAAAAAGGAGAATAAATTAGTTGGAATACAAACAAATAGAAGAATTTTTAGGAGTTCCTGGAAGACAAAAAACACATAAAGAAGTGCATCTCTGACACATGGAAAAAGCACATAGAAAAGTTGTTAAAAAAAAAAAGGCAAGCATCACAATTTGTAGGCCAAGTTGTAATGTCCATGTATGTTCAGGTAACTTTATATATTTATCCAACCCTTCCACAACAAGCAGGATGTAACACAAGGTCATTTTTCTAGCTAAGTAAAATTGGTTGGGATTCAGAGTTTTCCTTCTCCTAGATCTAGTTGCCTTACCAATGCTAAAGAACCCAGTCTGCTCTTCTATTTATCCATTGCTGGGAGGAGAAGAGATGGATTCATGACTTTCCCAGTGGATTGTATTTTTCTTATGTAATATTTCCTTAACAAAAGTGTATGATAAAAATTACTTGTCACTTTGGTAATTTTCTTTGTTAATGAATATTATGTTTTCTGTTGTGAGAGTAATAAGAAAGGAAAAATATTGTTTGAGTATTTATGTGAATAATATTTTAATCTTCTTACTCCAATTAAAAAGATAAAAAGTGTTGCCAAAATTTAACTGATTGATTTTGGTGGTAGTCATCAAAACAAAGTTTTGTTAAATAGAAATAATCAAAACTTTTAAGATTGCCATATTTGATAGCACATAAGGTTGACATTTTTTTCTTTTTCAAAATTTTATTAAAGACATTAGCTTGTGTCATATATTGAAGGTAAGACCTTTCTCTAAGCTATTGTTTTGAATTGACCACCATCAATAAGAAAAACATGGGTGTCTTCATCATCAAGGCATGCTGACAGTACAGATTTCCTTGATTCTCTCTTGCCCTCCACCCCTATCTACCATCACTCTTGGTAACCAGTGTAAGCACAGAGCTGATGAATGTAAGTTTTATTGGTCAGCCAACACTAGTGTGTTTATTGGCAAACGTTGCTCTCTAATTTTGCTGACCAGTAAGGTTTTTTCTAATTTGTCAAAGACCAGTTATATATCTGTCAAATTATCATTTGTACATAAGTAAGTAAGTAAAGTTGGCGACCATAGTCGAGGGTAACCCGAAGGCTCCCTTTTTGATAGCTACTACACCAATGTGTAGGGGAGGGCGCTACTCCTTTCCTGGATTGCTCTACTTTACCCTTGATCCGTACCTTATAATGCTGAGTGCTAAGCAAGGAAGCATCAAGTACCATTTTTTGAGTCTTTGGTATGACTCGACCTGGGATTGAACCCAGGTCTCCCGGGCCATTGGCGAACACTCTGAACCCTTTTAGTAATGTTAATTTATACTGGGAAAATGTAATGATTATATTAAAAGTTAATATCTATGTGTTATAGGAGCTTTATATAATTTCTCTATTGTAAAATAATTCCCAAATGTAACTAAGAACATCATCTAGTAATATATACTTTAAATGGCATTAAAAATGTGAAAATGAGTGGCATACCAGTAGCCTCTGTTTTGTGTACTGACACTGATACATGTATTACATGTTAAGTAGCACTATCTTATATTGTAATATATCTTATACATTATCAAATTTGGTCTACTGTCACTGGCAATTTCATAATAAGTAAGAAGGGATTTTATATATATATATATATATATATATAATTTTCCTAGAAATTTGATTGTGGCTGAAAAATATCCTAAATAAGACAAATTTGAAGCAAATTCATATTCAACAGCAATATGTTTTGGAAGAATAAGTGCATGTACTACATATTAAGTAGCACTATCTTGTAATATATCCTATACATTATCAAATCTGGTCTACCGACATTGTCGTTAGAGTCCTGCAAAGAGATATATTAGCACCGTATTTGTTTATACTCTGTGTAGACCATGTACTTTGAACATCAATTGGTCTAATAAAAGAAAATGGTTTTACATTAAAAAAAAAAAAGCAAGACGCAGACAATATCCCACAGAAACTATGACAGATACACTATTCAGATGATTTTGTGTTTCATGCAAATACACCAGCCCAAGCAGCATCCCTACTGCATAGTCTAGAGCAAGCAGCAGGAGGCATTGGTCTCAGTGTGACTACAAATAAAACAGAGTACATGTGTTTTAAACAAGAAGTAAGCATCTCCACTTTGTATGACAAGCCACTAAAGTTGGTAGACTAGTTTACATACCCCTACAGTAATGTCTCATCTACTGAAAGTGATATCAATGAATGCCTAATGAAAGCATGAAATGCTACTGACAGGTTATCGATCATATGGAAATCTGATCTATCCAATAAAATAAAATGGTATTTCTTTTAAACTGTAGCTGTGTCCATACTACTATATGGATGCACCTCTTGGACATTAACAAAATGCATAGAGAAATAGCTAGACAGGAACTACACAAGAATGTTTTGGACAAATCACCCAACAAAGCAAGAGCTGTATGGCCTCTTGCCTTACATCTTACAAGCCATCCTAGTAAGAGGAACAAGATGTGGGGCACTGCTGGAGAAACCAGGATGAACTCATAAGTGTTGTTTTCTTATGGACTCCTACACATGGATATGTCAGTGTTGGCTAACCAGCAAAGACTTGTATACAACAGTTCTGTGTGGACACAGGATACAACCTAGAAGATCTGCCAAGAGCAATGAATCATAGGGATGGATAGCAAGAGAAAGTCTGGGAACTCCATGCTGTCAGCATGATATATATAATTTTCTAGAAATTTGATTGTGGTTGAAAAATGTTCTAAATAAAATGAATCTGAAGCAAATTTATATTCATTAACAGTTTGCTTTAGAAAAATAGTTATAGAAATTTTGCTTTATTTCTACTTATCATTCAGATAATTATTATGACTTTTATTATTTAGCAATAAAACATATCGCCTTTCCTCTTTGTGCTTTTGTTTATTTCTAAACTACTGCATCCTTTTCTTGATTGTGTTTTTTGTCATCGTAAAAACAGCAAAACTTTATCAAATATTTTAGTGTAATTTTATCAGTTCTACATTATTAATCAAATTAGCAAACATTATGCACAACTAGCAGAATTATTCAGTGATGCTGATTGGATGGGATGTAAAAGATAAGAGATAAAATATTTTAATGAAATAATTCTGATATATATTTTAGCAGAATTCTATGGATACAGTATTATGAACATCACATAAATACAAAACGAAATGAGTTTTAATTCTGATTAATTTCTGAGAGCTTCTTTGCACCCAATATCTCTTCCTCCGTATTTTCAAAATATGCAGAGTTTAATTTGATACTTGTAAGCAACTGATATATAGCTAGACATGAAAAAAACATGCATCTACTCTCATTTTTCCTACCATTTGTGATGTCAAAAAAACATTTTTTGTGATTCCTAACAAAATCTCTGTCTCATTCTTTGGCCAGAAAAAGCATACTTTGTAATCTGATGATTTACAGTGACTTCAAAAATGAATCTTGTGTAGTCTGTTTAATTATTTACTAAGTTTTTCTTAATTGTGGAACAAGGCTGTATGTATGGAGCACCAAAGGAAACTTGAAATCAATATTAATGGTTTGTTAGTCCAGCTTGCTCACCATTACACCATATGAGGTGCCCAAATCTTTTGTAGTCTGTTAGAACCCAAGCTCAAGTCAATATCCATACAAAAAATGTTTATCCTTGATTCTCAGATAAATACATGCATTAATTTTTAGCATATTTGGTGTTTTGTATAAACTGAATGAATTGTTGATTTTAAATATTCCTGAGAGAAATACATTTGAGTGTTTGAGGTAATCAATATTAATCTTTTATTTTGATAAAAAAAAATAAAGGACAGCTAAAATATAATCAACTTTTTTGTAAATTCATTGTTAGCTAATCTGTTTTTGTTTTCTTATAAGAGATTGGTACAAATATCAATTTATTTATGATACAATGTCAATCATAGATAAGTACATCTTTAACAGATTTTTATCAAAAGTTAATTTTATCCTAAACCAAAGATAGGAGAATTTTATCATTAGATTATACAATGAAAATAGAGATTAAGTATTATTTATTATTACCAAACTCTACTGCATTTAAAATCTGTAACCAAAAATGAAATTGTATTAACATATATAAAGGAAACACTCACTTTTGTACTACTATGTAGTCATATCTTTTATTACAGAGCTTAAATGTTGTAAAGTTTGGTGATAAATGATGCCTAATAATATCTGTAAAGTCTAAAACAGAAGAATCAATTTCAAAATGTTTAATGTATTGCTATTATAACTTTGTACTAAACAAGATACAATACTACCCATAAATATACTCCTACATTTTTTTTTAATAGAAAATTAATTTTCTTCTAAACCAAAGATACCAAGATCATATAATGTTCCACTGGAAATAATAAAATGTTAGTGTCTTTGTTTTTGAAGAAAATTATCTTTTTAAAAAAAACTTAGAGGGGAATACTTATTTATGAGTGGTTTTGTATCTTGTTTAATACTTGGTTATAATAGTTAAACATTGAAAATTTTTCAACTGAGTCATCCGTTTTAGACCTTACATGGTTTTCAATTCTTTATTTACTAGAAAAGTATCTGGAAAAAAGGGAGAATATTGTAAAAACAGATATTTTTTTCAATCCGCTAAGGACAGATGGCATGATGATATTTCAATTCCGTTATAATCACTTACTTCCATCTCTTCATTATTAACATTCCATTTTCTTCTTGGGTATCATTACAGTTATGAAATGTTTTAACTAAAGGATATTTGAAAAATGTCCCCCATCTGTATGGCCCTTCTAAATATCCCTACTTTTTGACACTAGTTATGAAAGGGTGGCATATTTTATTTGGTTTTTCCATACAAATCTATTGTAATGTACTAGTGAGAATTCTGTATTTTCAATAACTTCACTGTATACTTGATTCTGAATACTTTGCTCCAAACTCACTTGTTTACAAAGAAAAAACTATAACTATAGCTAACTGTTTATTGTTTGTACTTTCATTTGATATGTAGAGATTTAGATTAATTTCATTGCTTTCAATAACAATGTTTTAGGGTTCCAATGCAGTCAACTGGCCAAACCCTTCCGGTTAGCATATTGATATAAGTGCTCACTAGATTTAATCAGAAATATAGATATAGCAGTATAGTACAAGTAGAGATGTTGTACAAGTTCTTTAAATTTCAGTTTGTTTTATGTATTTTTTATGATTAGGAGGCCTATGAAAAGGTTAAAAAAAACAACAACTTTTACTTCATTACATCTTTTGTACATTGTCTAAAAAAAGATGAACATAGCAATAAGTTATGGAAAATTTTCAGAAATACCCAAAAATAAATTTCTTAAAATTTTCTTTTTCGAAAAATTTTGACTTTTCCCTACAACTAAGGGAACTTTGACAACAATAATCAAGGAAAATGCTCATTTCCTATGTGTTTATAAGCCATTGAAGTTTCATTAAAAATTTGTGCTTATAATAAAAAAGAGTTCACTCTTTCACACTTTGTTGTTGGTTTTTTTGTCCAGTACTATTAATTCAGAAAAAAAAATACCAATTCATACTAACATATATATTTCAATTATGTTTTTCTTTAATATTAATTTGTATTGTAGTGTCTTGTAAGAAAAAAGACATACTTGAATGGCTAAGAAGTAAATAAGTAAAGTTGGCGACCATAGTCAAGGGTGACTCGAAGGCTCCTTTTTCAATAGCTGCTACAACGAGGTGTAGGGTAGGGTGCTTATCCATTCCCTGGATTGCTCCACTTTACTCTTGATCCTCACCTAATAGTGCTGAGTATTAAGCAAGGTGGCATCAAGTACCATTTTTTGAGTCTTTGGTATGACTCAACCTGGGATTGAACCCTGGTCTTTCAAATCTACAAAGGTTATTTTCTATTCATCCTAAAGTCTTCTATTTCTAAACTTGCTATCTTTTATTATAGACAGACATTAAAAACAGCACAAGTTGCTTTAGTTGTGGCTGCATCAATTTTCTTTCTTTGATAAATTTAGCACATATACATGGTATTTCAGAAAAATTGATGTCATTTTGCAATCTGATAATTTGACCAATTCTCATTCGAATGATCTAAAATCTTAACAGCATTTGTAGAAGTAACTCAAAATTCAATATTCTCTAATTTTTGAGTACAGAAATGCCATTCACCAGAAAAGAAAAGGCACTTAAACATTAAACATAGAATTTTAAGTTGTTTCTACACATGCTGTTAAAATTTAAAATCATTTGAACTAGAATTGCTCAAGTTATTAGATTATGAAATGATATTGATTTTTCTGATACACTCTGTACTTCTCAAATGATATCAATTTTTTTAAAGTGCCCTGTAGATACTTTAACACAAGTGTATCTGAAAAATATTGTTTTTTTATTTAATGGTTATTAAAACAATATTTTTTCCTAGTTGTTAAAAAAAAAAAGCAAAATTGTATGTCTGCAGAAAGAGAAGTAAGGGGTATGCTATAACTTCTGAGAGAAAATTTTAGGCAAAATTGTAAGAAAGTGATTCAGCTAAACACCTTGACTAAGTTTTTTTTTTTTCAAACAAACTAAACTTGACCTTTGATATTCCAATCAGAAGATATTACTCATAAAATATACTTTTTTTTAACAATGATTTTACAAGTATTCAATAGGATTGCTAAAACAATTATTGAAGACTTACTAAAGGTCTTGCTTTTTTAATATGAAACCTTTTTATTCCATCAGATTTATTGACATTTGTTATATGTAATCTAGGTAGCTGATGAATAGAAATGGTGTTGATATATGTCCAACCCAATCAGCTAGGCCTGTAGAATACACTGACTACATCTCTACAGAGGGGTAAGAATAATTAGTGTTAAATAGGAAAACTTGTGACCACTTCACTGTTTGCAAACAAATGATGAATATTGAACTGAATTATTAGTGTCAGATAGCAATAATTGAAACCATTTAACTATGTAGAAACAATAACAATACTAGTATGCAGACAAATTAGTTCTCATTTAAAAATAAAATCACCTACAAACTGTTCATTTACAAATCATATGCATATTTATTTGAATGTGTGAAAACGAATGATGTTAAATTGTTACTGTTGCATAGCAATACTTGAAACCATTTAACTGTGTGCAAATAAAATGATTAATAGTAAATAGAATAACTTGTCTTAGATAGAAATACTTGAAACCATTAAATCTGTGCAACAAAAAAAAAATTAACTCGGGCTCATTTAAAATTGTTATGAACAAAATGAAAACCAAACTAAATCAATCTATTTGCTTACAAATTATATATACTCATATTCATATAAACAGGATTTGATGTTGAATAACCTACTAACATAATTTACAAAGCTTTTTTTTTTGCTTAGATGTGGCACAAGGCCATATGAATAGGGCATCCAATGAGACTCAAACTTAAATGTGATGGTTTGCTAGTTTAGCTTGTTAACCATTACACCGCACGAGGTACCAAGGTTGATATGCCATAAAACCCAACCAACCATAGATGTATCTCTTTGCAAGACACCAGCAACAATGTCAAAGAAATCAGTGTTACCATCAGGTGAATAAACTATTGCCTTTGTGTTTTTATATAGCATCATTATATATTTAACAAAGATGTTATATGGTATTGATATATCATTATCTGTCAATCACTTAGATAATATTTAGCTTCTAGAATTTGAATTAAAGGAAACTAATTCAACCAGAACAACATCTTTATATATATATATATATATATATATATATATATATATTGCTATTAAATGAGGCTTTGTGAGTAGAATCACAAGTTACATTCACAATGATAAATAAGTTATTTATGTAAGATCAGGTTGTGGTCTCATTATTCAGGACATTGTGACAGTTCTAGGTTCAAATATTAATTGAATTATAGGGTTGTTTAATCTTATAAATACAGAAATTAACTTTTTTTTATTATTAGTCTATGAAGCAAGGAAATACAAATGTGAAGCCAAAGAGTGTTAAGATCTTCACAGCTGAATAAAGCTATTTGAAATAGAAAGAAAAATTATAAAAGAGATGTGTTGTATTATGACTAAATACAATAAGGAAGGAAAAAACAAGAAAAAAATTTTTCAAAATATAAGAAATGATGAAGAAATTATAGTCTTGTAAAGATACTGAAATTTTGTGCAGGAAAAATATCCTTTAAATATCTTAAGTGCTATCAATTTTGAAATTTGTCCAGCAGGAATATAACCATCCACCTATTGAATGCATATGAGTGTGTGTGGAGAAAGAGAGATTTAAAAAAGAAAAAAGCTCTGTCATATTTATGGCTTGTGGACATTATTTTGGCTTAGTCTGCTTGGTAGACAA
Source organism: Sepioteuthis lessoniana (assembly GCA_963585895.1). Classification (NCBI taxonomy): domain Eukaryota; kingdom Metazoa; phylum Mollusca; class Cephalopoda; order Myopsida; family Loliginidae; genus Sepioteuthis; species Sepioteuthis lessoniana. Next base: position 32,532 of record CAUZXS010003778.1, on the reverse strand, counting down.
ATTTGTTTGTTTCATTTTATATTCACTCATGTAATTTTGGCTCTCATCTGATCAACTTCCCAGTTTACCAGTAGAAATGCTCTAGTTGATTAAGTTACTTTCCTCTTGCAGGGCAGAAGGTAAGGAAGGGAAGAACATAAGTTACTTATTTAAAGTTAATACCCATTTTACCAAGAAACAAAAACTGTCATCTTGAATTTAGTTATATCTCTCCTAAAAAATGAACTGGAATTCATTGCCCAAATGATACAAGTAATTATATCAACTGTCTTGATATAAAGGAAGATGTTAGACAGAATTATTATAGAAGTATACTGTTCTGATGCTTCTGAGAATTTCTCTTATAATGGCCTCATTTCTGTATATTTGTCATTGCAAAAATAGTTCACTGTAGCGCAATTTTTGTTAGCACAATATATTGAAATGCTTTTATGTGGTGAATGGAGCAACCTCAAGTCTCATCAGCCCACTAATTTTTGAGTAATTCTTGATTAAATAAAAATTACTACAACTGACACCCACCTACCCAAAAATTCTAAGGGAGATAATGCTTGACCCATTAACTGCTAATTACAGAGGTTTTTCTTTTGACCTTTTTGCACTCATCTCTGATGGCTATAGTTACATACTTTGATAATAATTAAACCTATTTATAATTATCATTTGTAAGTAATCATAAATTCTATAAATAGGAAGTGACTTGACAAGAGCAGAGGCCACTGATTATTGCATGTAAGCAAATTAGTTCTTAAAGTAAAAATGCCAAACATTATTAACAAAATATGATGTTTAAAAAATGCAAATACCATATGTATATATGCAATTGATATAATTTAAAATTTTAAGGAATTTACGTTCCAAATTTTAGTATTTCCTAATATAATTTGAATTTTGAAAATATTACAAGTGCACATTCTGTGTTATATAATTTTTATGGGTTTTGTTTTTACATCCATATCATATTTAAACTCAATTTATTTGTACTATACAAATATCTAAAAATGCTTTTGAGTACTGATTTTTAATTAAAAAAAAAGGCCTTAAATTAATAGAAGAAAATCAAAAGAGAATTAGATATGTTACTTAGAAGCTCTTATCAAAAACTACCTCCCATAAATCCATAGATGTTTCTTTCTTGTAAATGATTTGGCACTTTCTGTCTATGTTTAATGAACTCCATATATTTCAATATACAAAACTGTAGGCTCAAATATACTTAAAATAATATTTCACTGTGAAAGAAGAAAAACTTTTAATTTTCATAAAGATAAGAAATTTTCTTTTATTTGACTGCAATAATAATTTTGTTTATATAAAACCCAGACTGGTGAGTCTGATCAAGTTCTTTTAAATTTCATTATTTGCACTTTTATGCTAGAATTTAATGGCCTTTTTTTCAACTAAGTCCACATTCTAAGGTATAATGAGATAAAGAAATATATTTGACTATATTGACATTCCTACTATATTGTAAATTAGATGAGTTATATTTGTGAAAAATAAACTTTAAAAAATATAAAACCATTCATTATTTCAATGGCAAACATGAAAACAATATCTGTCAAATTATATTGATTCTCTATATCTAAATGGAAAAAAATTATAACAAGAAGCAATCTATATTAAGAGATAATAGTACTTTTGTTTAATTATATTTGTTACTTTTGCATATAAATTTTATACATTAAACATACCTATTATGAGATGTCATGATAAAAACCTAAAGAAAAAAAAAATGATTCAATTTATCTTTAATCAAGACTTATGCATTGCCAATTTTTTTACCAATAAGTTGCATATATAGCAAAGGGCATGCAGTTAAAAGATTTATGTAAAAATTATTTTATAATGGCTAAAGGATGTAATTCAGTTTGTCAAGAATTACTCTAAAACAGCTGTATATACAGAGAGCCTGGCAGGATTATTTTTCTGGAAAAATTATATAAAACAATAGATTTTTCCTCTACTTTTTATGGTATCAATTTCTTTTTCCGATATAAGACAATAGTGAATCTGGTGCGACAGGGAACATATTTGTGTTCTTGGTTTCCATTTGGCTAAATTTTTGGTATTCCACTGAGGAAAACCATTTTAAACTTTGCACTCCTTAAAATGAGTATTTAATACCTCTGCTTATTGTGTGAGTGTATGTGTGTGTGTGTGTGTGTGTGTGTATATATATCTATATATATATATGATATAAAGTAGAAGCTAACATTTTTGCTATTAACTGCAGTATTATTTCTAGTGCCCTCAGAAACCCACTTAAGAGTTAAACTTTGAACTTATTAAGGGCTTTATATCAGTTTTTTTAGTTGGATTACTTGATAATAAAGATGAGAATATTCTTTTTTTTATTCAGTGTTAGTGAATAAAAATATTGATAAGGAATAAAATGCTATATATTTTTTCCAGAAATTATCATGGCTCTTGAAGAACAAAAGATACTACACTGATTGAAAAGAGGGGAAAATAATTTCTTGGCTTTTATTATCACTTGCCTAAATGTTGTTCTGGACAAATATAGAGTTAATATAACATAAAAGCATTTCAATATCCTATTTATACATGATATATAATTAATTGCAAATAAATAAAATATTGGATATACTCTATAATGAAGATTCAATAGTTAACTTCCTTGAGAAATTATGGTAATCTATGTGTTATTTGTGGTAAGAACATTGTAAAACTTTTTTAGTTGTATTTTTCAATAAAAGGACTCCTTAAAAACTTTGAGAAAAAGAAAATAGCTTTTCAAACTTCTAAAATTGAATAGCAGTTAAAATCGAGATTAACTGATGTATAATTATTTTAAGAAAACCTCTGCTGATACAATTTCTAATGTAGATAGACTGAAATATTTTGTATACATTTTTCAAGATAAGTTTGAAAAGATTGATGAATATGAAATAATGGTTTTAACTATGAATGATATGGTATTTGTCAGACATTTATGAAACTTTAATATTGTTCTTCTAATTCTCAGAAATCTGTTTTAAACATTGTGGTGATTTAGTTTCACCTTAAAAAATAGACAGAATTATAATGTAATGTTCATAACTCTTCTGTACATGTTGGATTATGGTTTGACTCTTTTATTTTGTCAGTTATCTATCATTAAAACTTCCCAACTTCAAAGCTTCTCTTGTTCTAATCTTGCACTTTACTCTTCTCAATGACATAACAGACAATTGGTCTCTTGTTGCATCCCTGTTAAACCAAATTTGTTTTTCAATGTATATGTGAATGTATGGAAGTTACTCATTGGAGTTATCCAATTTCACAAGCAGAATAAGTCAGAAATTAATCTTTTTTTTTCTGTCATAGAAATAAATAAAAAAAAAAGTTAATTGCTTTATAGAATATAGTAATGATCCATGACATGCTGTCTTTAGGTCTTGTAATGTGATTGTACCCCCACCCAACTGTCAGTTATCACATGTGTTGGTAATAATAGAGAATGTAAAAAGCAAAACAAAAAACTTCAAATTAACTTTTTTGTGAGAAAATAATCAATAACAAATCATTTTAATGTTAAGTTTTTAAAATAGAAAACAGTGTAGATTGATAGAATTCATTAATTAGGAATTTAAAAACAATCAAATAGCAGCCAGATTTAGTTTAGATGAAATCTTATCTGGTGTTCATAATGGGATGAAAAATTGGTTTCATTTCAGTATGTTACTGGCAATATGATAGATTAAGAGGAAAGTAATTAAAAACAGAGACAAAAAAATATTCCTGGAAAAAATATAGCAAAAATTACCAAATCTAGTACAAGGTTATGTTTTTGATGTTTTAAAATTGGACAATATGTAGGATTGAAGGAAATGGATTCAGGTATTCACTTTCCCAACTGTCACAATAGGCAATTGCAGAAACCAGGTCCTTCCTCATCACTTGCCACGTCAATTCGTTTGCACCGTCAGTCAAACCACAATGGTCTCTGCGACTGAAATTCATCCTTTTATGCAAAGAAATTTGCATACGTTACAAATCTCGTCTCGCCAGAGACAAGACAGGTGCCCTATAAATCACACCTCTGAGAACAGCCATGTTTTTTTTTCTGCCAGCATTCTGCATGCAAGATACATTCTCACTCACTTTGAACTCTGTGATAAGTCATTTCTCTCACTACACAATAATGTTCAGAAGGATGCAAGGAGACAAATATTCTTCTGACATTTACCATATTGCAACAATAAAAACATTGATATAAAGATTAAAATACTATATATATATATTAATATATAGTTTCAGTTTTAAAGGCCTAATTGTAGGAGGAATGAGTTCTCATGGTGTAGTGGTTAATGTGCTGGACTACAACATAGTAATAAGCTACGTGAAACTCTATCATGCTATTACATTCACTTTTGGACTATACCCTTGGGAAAGGTATGATCTCCCTTATCCTTCAAGCACCACTACTGTCCTTGTGCAAGGATTGTTTTGCCATAAAATAACCCATAAATGTTGATATGCCATTAAACAAAGAAACCAAAACTCTAATTGTAGGCACAAAATTTGTGTTGGTCTATACATGAGTAATAATTTTCTCCAGTTGAAATTTAAACATAATAGGAAGAACAAGTAGCTACTCTCAACTTTAAAATCATTCCATATATGAAGGATTTGTGATGATAAATCAAGGGCTGATATATCCACATTAGTATATATTGTAACTATTTATTTTGTTATGAATAAAGAGACATTGAAAATATTGCACACCTATAAACATGCGTATGCATGTGCGGTAAAGTTTACCCTGCTTATTTTCACTTTTTATCAAACTTTTCTTCTGCTAAGATATGCAATATAGACTCCAGTTATTTTTACTTTTATCTTTTAAATTTCATTTGTTACTTGATTTCGGTAAAATTATTTGTTAAGGTATTTTGTTAGAATTGCAATTAATTAAAATTTTTACCTGCTATCTCTCAAATTTTACAAAATCAAAATTATATATATAGTACATGATGGAGGTTGCATTATCTTGTTGGAACAAGACATCAGCATTAAGAAACATAAACTTAAAGGGATGCACAAGTGGTCTTCATTGGCCAAGTGGGTAGAGTGTTCGCCAATGGCCCGGGAGACTGGGGTTCAATCCCAGGTTGATTCATACCAAAGACTTAAAAAATGGTACTTGATACCTCCTTGCTTAACACTCAGCATTATAATGTGAGGATCAAGGGTAAAGTGGAGCAATCCAGGGAAACGAGTAGCACCCTCCCCTACATCTCAGTGTAGTAACTAATGAAAAGGGAGCCTTCAGGTTGCCATTGACTACAGTCGCCAACTATACTTTATTTAATATATCATACCTGCCAAGACAAACTCTGGTTTCACTTGTGGTCCTTATGAACAGCAAGCATCCAACATCATTACTGATCTATTCCCAAATTGTAGAACATCCTTCTGACTTCTCATATGAACCTGATTGTCTTCCCCAAAGCACTAGGAACGTTACTTGGCTGACTAAGCAACAAAGCTCCAATCTTCAATGGCCCAATAGTGTGATATCACTAGTACTGTACCATCAATATTAGTCAGTATCAATGTATGCTTTGCAAGACATTCACAAGTTGAATGGTACATTTACACTGCTTCTTTACCTATTACATCACTATTTTATAATCTTGCTTATCCTAGTCTCTAGTTTTTTGTTTTTTTTTAAACTTCAGTTTAGTTCTTGGATAAGTATATTCTTTTAATGATCTACGTATGACATTATTACTTAGACTATTTGGATAACTGACCTCATTTTTGTTATAACTCCAACATTTCAGCCAATATGTCCTTTGGCCTTCTTCAGATGTTTCATGTTGAATTTGGGAGTTCACACAGAATCTCAAACTGAAACCGGGAGAAGACTGTTCCAAATCTGTTAACCATGACCAAGTACAAGTACTTGTTAATCTTATCTGTTGTTGGGATTGAACCTGAAACCTTCATATGATTTCAATCAGAACCATCTTCCAACCAAATGCCTTATCCACTGCACCATGTATCCTTGACGGATAATTCAGAGTGAATTTTTGGGACTTATAAACCTAATGTCTCCATCAAATTTTTTTTTACTATTGCTCATATTGCAATTTATTTTTAAAATCAAGCCTTTTTGATTAATGGTTCCCAAATTGTATTCATCTCTATACTAATGCTACAGTGACCTGTTGAGTGAACTAACATGTGCACCATTTCTTTGAGATGTCTTATCTTCTGGTTTTCTTCCCTGTCAATTATTTTAGCTTGATCCCACTGGGACAGATGGTTTCCCCTTTTTTTGCCATATATGGTCAACCCTACCCAACTTTGCAATTTTCCCATGACATGACATATTAAGCTGATACTGTATTATTATTGTTTTGCCTTATTCTGTTTGAGATAGTTATACAAGGATAAATAAGTTTCCAGACTTTTTCGTATGGGCACTTTTATTGATAGTACACACATGAAACTCTAGTCCCCTTTGAAGTAATCTCCTCCGGCTGCAATGCACTTGTTGTACTGTTCCAACAGCTTCTGGAAGGCCCCATGGAAGTCCTCTTGTGTGAGCATGTCAATGACCTTCATCACAGCCTCTTTCATCTCCTCAATTGTCTCATAACGACTGCCTCTGAGCTTTGGGAATAAGCAAAAGTCACAGGGAGCAAGGTCTGGACTATAGGGAGGGTGAGGAACTGTCTTGATGCCCTCCTTGGTCAAATAGTCTGTGACTAGGATGGAGTTGTGGACTGGTGCATTGTCCTGCTGGAAATGCCACTGACCCAATTTGAAGAATGCTGGCCTCTTCCGACGGAATATCTTCCTGAACTCCCTTAAAACCTCAACATAGTAACCCTAACCCTTTGGCCAATCAACTCTGGTATATTGACTTCCTTACTTCTCCCACACCTCTCATCATCCCTCACAGACTCCCAGTCTTCCTTGAATGCCACTCAAAAACTGATACTCGATTCATGCAAGATGGTCAAAAAGCAGTCTGAAGTATTCCATACATTTCTCTGGCATTTTTTCCAAGTTTAAAACACAATCTTATTGCATATCATTCTTCTAAAGTGTCCTTGTGTCCAGATTGCATTTTTGAAATTCACCAGCTGTGACAATCACATGTTGTACTGTTCCAACAGTACAATTCCTGGTGTAGCTGTTCATTTGGACGTGAAATCATGAAAATTGTTCAGTCATCTCATAAGATGTATAGCAATAACATACTGAGTTTTCAAGAGTCTACAACAATTTTAGATGCCTATACAAAAAAGTCTGGAAACTTATTGAAGGCATGGCATATATACCACAAATATCTAGAAATGTTTTGATACAACAAATAAATCTGTTTAACTTAATCATACTATTTTATCATACAGTTGGATTACATGATTAAATAACCATTTGTTCTGCTTGATAAGAGAGTTTTAAATAGTTCATAAGATTCAAAACATTTCAAATTATTATCGTATTATTGTTCATATTGTTAAGAACCAATGCAGTTTTTTAAACAAATATGGTTCAGTATGATGACACCTTAATATTTAATGTATTTGACAAACAAAGGAATTAATAAAGCATGTCAGAGGATTGAGATACATAGCGGAAAATAGACTTTAAGGTGCTACTCAAAAGTGTAGTGAGTTACAATAGTACCAATTTGAAAGCAGTTTCCCAATATCTGTTTTTTACCATTTTCTGAATATGGTAGAAACTAGATAAGATATGTTTTTATTTCATGCTATTTCATCCAATAACTTTTGAGTAGCATTTGATATTATGTGAAAGATACCTTTATTCTAGGCACAAGTGTTTTTGAAAGTTGATTATATTTAACCCTGTCTGTAAGGCTTAGTATCTCCTGAAGAAAGGTAAGACCTCCCTAAAAAGAGTGTCCAGTGTATCACACTAAACTGCATCTGGTGATGAGGCTCCAGTCCTGGGGCTTTATTCATTGCCATTATTCTCTGGTCTGCTTTGAAATTGTGTGGTAGTACCTGTTTTGAACCTATCTATTGTTTGAACAGATTGGTTTGAAAATTATTTGTAAGAGTTAGGAATACTTGGTATCATATAACTGTGTTCAAAAAACTTGAACTACACAAAAAATGAAAATATAAACATACAATATACACAATACTCTCATATCTAGACATCACCTATGATGAGTTGATATGTCATTAAAATTAATCAATCATTGATAATATTTTCAAAAAAATATTCTTTGCAATAAAAAATAAGAAATATAAGAACATGAATGGGTGTGGGGAAAGGTTGAAGTTTATTTTTGCCAATGACTTGCATTTTATTTGAAAATTAATATCTGTTAGAATTTCTACAAATTAAAAAAAATACTAAGTATTCTTAATTCTTTGAACTCGCAGCCCTTAAATTAAAATACCTTGTACCTGAACTCTCAATATTTATGAAAGTTAAACCCAAACTACATTCAAAGTTTACTCCAGCACAATACATCTTTGTTTAAAGCTCTTCTATTACTTCATTAAAGGAAAGGTTGGGAATAGTTGCAGCATTAAGTTTGATATGATTTCATTGAGCCTAAACTGTAAGATTTATGGTAGAAAATAAAATAAATTCAGTCCTAAATATTAGGCTTGTATGTCTAAAGGGTTAAATTTCTTGAATGATTCAATTTTTTGTTTGTTATAAAAAGAATGTACATGCAATTGAAAACATAGATACCAAACTATTTCTTATTTGGCATTAAATCCAACCAAACAATCTATATTTGTTTCTCTTCCTCTTGAAATTGAAAAGAAATTAAGAACTACTAAGAAATTCCCATATCTCCTCAATGAGTTTCTTCACTTTTGTAAAAAGGAAATGTATTTTTATAGAAAGGTTGAGTTACTATTTTTTCCTATTGAAATTATTACTTATTAATTCTCTCGAAAATTAGATTTTATGAATAAAGCATAATATATATACTATAAACTGTGGTGTGCAAGCTGACATTTTAAGCCTGAAAATATCTTTACAAGACCAGGGATTGACTTAGACAGCAGAGGTAAAATTGAAACCTTTTTGACAGAGTGGTCATCCAGTGGAACTATACTCCTAACAATTGATATATACCATTTACTGTAACTCCAACATACAGCCACAAATATTTCCAACTTAAACTTGTGTTTAGTGAACATATTTTAACAAATAAACACAGATGTTAATACAAAATGATAAAACTGTAATACAAATTAAGTTTTATGTTACTGATATATCACATGCCATTTCCAACAGCTGATTCACTAATTGTAAATTCTAAATGGAATGTCACACTACACAGGAGGCCAAGTATTCTATATTTTTTATCTGCGCAATTTCATGATCATGCAATAGATTGTGAGTTCATATGAATATAATATAAGATTTGCATGCTTCATATATTCTCCTAGTAGCCTATTGCATGTTTCATATATTCTCCTGGTAGCCTATTGCATGTTTCATATATTCTCCTGGTAGCCTATTGCATGTTTCATATATTCTCCTGGTAGCCTATTGCATGTTTCATATATTCTCCTGGTAGCCTATTGCATGTTTCATATATTCTTCTAGTAGCCTATTAAATTAAGGTATAGTCTAACCCAGAATTTGAGCTAAAAATCTTAAGGTCAGCTTATATGCCAGATTGATTTGTATATTGCAATTTCTGGTATATAAATTTAATAGAATTGTCATTTTATCATCTTGGAGATTAAACCAGGAAGTATTGAATGAAAGCTATAAAACTAGTTTTATCAAAATTTGTTTAAAATAATTTTTAGGTTTTAATAATAGTTTTATATAAATCTGTCATAAATTTATATTGAGTGATGAAGAAAAAAAGACAGCAGTTAAAAATGATGTTTTCCTTTTTGCTTTATGGATTTTCCAGAATCTTTGAAGAACCATTTGATATTTTTGAGAAGTGAAATAGTTTTAAGTACACCATTAGGCAATAAAGTGTGGAAGATGTTGAATACCAAACAAAATTCAGTAATACTTAGATGACACATTAAATGTTCAAATTTAGACCATCAGTAAAATCTTAGTTTGTTGACATTGCTCACTCTAAAAATATATATATATATATATATATATATATATATATATACACTTTTCTATTTTCTGTGAAACATTCAAAAGTTAACACTTAAAGATCTTGATGTTTTATCTGATTATTGTCCACTTAAAAAAAAATTAAATTCATTGCTGAGAAAACCATAATTATAAATCAACTTTACTAATACTTCACTTGTAAAACTAAAAAAGAGAAAAAATATTCAACTCAGCATTTTTCTTTTCAGTCAAAGAATATTCTTTCTATTGTATTTTGTTATTTCTCTTCATATATTGACTTCTTTAAAATCATTAGTGACTTCCTGTTATTCTTTCATTTGCTGTTCTTCAATATGGGAACCTTTTTTTTTTCCAATACATTTTCATTTGAATTGAAAGAAATATATCCAGTAGGCTCGAGGCATATAAAAATGTTTTACTGAGCAATTTTTCTCTCCTCTCTTAAAAAAAATTTTCAGTTAAAGGTCAAACTATGAACTAACTTGATTATTTAGTGTTATCACATTTGAACTTCTTTGAATCTGCTTCAGTTTGAGGATGCAGATATTTTCTGTTTCATTTTGTTGATAATTACCTAGTAGGAACAACAATCCTGAAAACTATATGGTCCTGTCATAGGGGCTCAGTATATACTGAGGGGTGCTTAAAGTTATTGTATTTGGAAATGGAATTAGTGACTCAAGTTCAAATCCTGGACAAAGCTGTTTGCATCTCACTTCATGCTAATGCCATTGGGAAAGGCTTGAATTCATCGCCTCTTTCCTGCTATATCAAACTCGGTTCTTTAGCCTTGATAAGGCAACCAATCTAAGAAAAGGTAAACTGAATTCAAACCTGTGTACTCCACTTAAAAATCAACCATGTGTCTCATCCTACTCATGGTGAAGGATTTGAGTAAATACATAGACTGACTGTAACCCTAACAGAGAGGTAAGACTCCCTCGAAAGAGGTGTCATGGGTATGGCGCTAAACTGCATGATGAGGATCCAGTCCTGGAGATCTGGGAGTGTTGAGTACTCCTTTATTTCAATTACTTCCAGGTTCACTTTAACCTGTTAGGTTTCTATAAATCTGTTTAACAAATATTTGTATTCAATATGAACATGAGCAAAAAAAAAAACTATCAAGACACAACTGTACAAAAAATGTAAATATAAACATACAATGAAAACATACCATGAAAATCTGGTTTCCTGCTAGCCAAATCTTGTCTTTAATGTTATATACCTTTTTGTTTCATCAAATGAAAATGGAATCGGTAACCTGAGTTCAAATCCTAGACAGGGCTCTTTGTAAAATAGTAGGGCAGACAGAGTTCTTTAACCTTGTTTGAGCAACCAGTCTAAGAAAAGGAAAAATTCTGATTTGAAAACTGATCTATTTGAAGATTGGCTTTGTATTACACCTCACCTGTGGCTGAGGGGTTGGGTAAATACATAATTTTTTTTAAATTTCATAATGATTTTAATAAAGAATTCCTTCTCAAAATAGATTTCTATTCTCTTTTCACTCATCAGCAACATATAATGTACATTTGAAATTTTCTTTTTATTATAACTTGCTTAAAGGCTTCAGTGGCCATAAAGATCAATACAGTCTCATCTTATTATTAGGATATAATAATGTCAAATGAATAAGTGGGTCATTTAATAGATAAAGGGGTATTTTTTGATTGAGGTGGGACCTATTATATATATAAGGGTCATTCTTTAAGTAAAGGGAATTTATCTATATACAAGAGTAATTCAATAAATAAGATTTTTTCTGAAAAAATCAAAATAAATTTCTTTTCAGAAATGTAAACTCTGCATTATTGGGGATTTTTTCTTGAAAAAAATATTTTAATCTTGTAAAAATATTTTGTTTTGAGTCTGTTCAAAATAGTGGCAAATCAAACAAATTGCTTGAGGCTTGAACATAGGTCTGTCATCAAATTTTTGGTAAAAAAGACAGTCCATAGAATGGAAACACACTGACCGTTCAATTAAGAAAAAGTTCTGGGCTCAGTGGTCTGTAAAGTAGGTTGTGCTGACAGTCTTCTAGGTTTGGTTTGATGGCATATCAACCATTGTTGGTTATTTAATGTCAAATCCTCCTTATACATATATGATTTGTAAACACATTTTGTTGATAACATTTTTAAATGAGCCTAAGCTCATTCTTTGCACACAGTTAAATTGTTTCAAATATTTTAATCTAACATGAATAATTCTATTTACTATTAATCATTTGTTTGCACACAGTTAAATAGATATACATATGATTTGTAAGTAAATTTTTTGTATGTAATTTCATTTTTAGATGAGTTACAACTAATTTGTTTACACATTAATGTTGCTATTGTTTCTACATAGCAATAATTGAAACCATTTAACTCTCACTAATAATTCTATTCAATACTAATCATTTGTTTCCAAACAGTGAAGTGGTTAATGCTAATTATTTTATTCAACACTATTCATTCATTTGCACACAATCAAATGGTTCCAAGCATTGCTATGTAATACCAATAATTCAATTTAAGCACAGTGAAAGAGTTTCAAATAGTGCTATTTAACACTAGTAAATCCATTCAACATTACCCTTTCATTTGTACACAGACAAATGTTTCTAAGTATTGCTATGTATTACTAACAATTCAATTAAACATCAGTCATTTGTTTATACCTAGTTAAATGATCAAAAGGTTCTATTTCTAACAATTAAGTTTAGCATAAGTCGTTTGTTTGCATTCAGTTTAAATGTCAAACAGTTCATATTGGTTATTGATAGGATCCTATCAGGTGCTACCACTCCAGACCACAGTGGTCTGGGAGCAATGGGAATGAAGGTGTTCTCCACACTTCCCAAATCTCCAACACTGAAGCCTCACCATCTGATTGTTTAATGTCATATCTAGGACATTCATTGGGGGAGTCTTAACCCTCTTCAGAGATGTAGTTGGTATATTTTACAGCCCCAGCTGACTGGGTTCAGTCTTCTGGGATATGAAAGGACCCATCACCATTGATTTCCTTTAAAAAGATGCAACTCTGAACAATGCTTCCTATTGCTGACTCTTTGACAAAATTCACCACATTTACTGAAGACATTCCTATATAAAGGAAAGTACTCTATAATTAACATTTAATGGTTATCTCCCTTGGGAAATTATGACATGATGATCACAAATGTAGATTCCACTTTCTAAGTTGCAAGTGAATTAGAAATTCCTTAATTTTTGATGGATCATTTTAATGCTATTGTGCTAACAAAAATCTTGCTACAATGTAAGATTTTTGCTATATTTATAATAATATGCAAACAAAAATTGGCTCATTATATAGTTTAGACAAAATATTAAGCTGTTTCTTCTTTAAAAGAAAAAAAAAGAATTAGAAAAAACATCCTCAGTTTTCATTAAAAATGTATTCACAAAATTCTCTCTTTGACACTTAAATATCCTTATTTGTGAATTAATCCCATATTGTAATAGAAAATTGTCAAACAGATGACATTTTTATTTATGCAATTACTAAAATTTGGAAAATCAGAATTCTTATTTAGCAAGTTCTCTTTTTATAAATTAATATTTTAATCAATATGAAATATAATATTTTGTAAGTAAAGCATAATTATTTTGTTTCTAACTTGCCTGAAGCAAAGATATGCATATATATACTTACAATTTTAGATCTTACTTTCTAATATGGATAGATATTTTCCATGGACTATTAGTAATTCCTCTTCATGAATTCTCTCAGGGCAATGGAGGTTATTTAGTAGTGCTTATCAGCTCTTCAAGTAACATATGACATGCTGTATTGAGTTACATGGTAGCGTCAACAAGGAACAATCCTTGATCAGATCCATATCAAATATATGTGTAATCTGCCAGTGAAAATGTTTTATAAAGTATCTATTGATTTAGAATCGTTATTTAAGATAAGTTCAATTTTACCTGTAATTTTATACCAATTGATATCAGAAATATTTTGACTCTAAAAAGATTTTTAAAAGAATTAAAAATCATTTTTGAAAAGTTAATAAATGAATGTCATTTACTCATCCTGCTCATGCTATCTTGAACAAATCCTGGAAGCAACCCCCCGCAAAATAGCAGCCACCAACCTCTCATTTCACAAGCCCTCCAAGAAGCCAAACAAAACATGTGAGGTCCTGCTGGAGAAGCAAGGATGAACTTATTAGTGACATTCTCTTATGGACTTGTATGCATGGGTGTGCTAGTGTTGGCAAACCAGCAAAGATTTGGTTACATCAACTTTGAGTGGACACAGGATGAAGCATAAAAGACCTGCCAGGAGCAATGGATGATAGAGATGAATGGCAAAAGAGAGTTAAGAACTCTATGCTATTGACTTGATGATGGCTCATTCTGCAGTTCCAGTCAGTATTATTAAAGAAACTCATTTTAAAATTAAAGTTTTCCTTTGCTTGCCATTAAACTTAATATCAAATCATATCCTGTTTATGGAATTTATATTCTAATTAACTGCAAATAAAGAAATAAGGGAAGTATGATATAATAGTTGTCTTTCTTGAGAAACTGTAATCATTGGGGTAAGCAGGAATACAGATATTCTAGTTGGAAATTGCCTTATTCTGTAAATTAGATAAGTTTAACTCTATTGTATTTAAAAAAATAATGTACCATTTTGCTTTATTATGGGAACATACATACAAAAATTGAAACCTTATGATATATAAATAATTTTTATGCAAAAAAGATCTTTTTCAATAAGGTAAAATAAAAATTTGATAAAAAAACATCAAAAAGATAGGAAAATAAGAAATATAGGTACACATTTTATTGTCTGGAAATGTTATTGTCTTGTACTTATTTTCATCTACTCTTTGGTAGATAAAAGGAAAAATATATTGTATTTCTCAAGTGGATAAGTTTTGTACAGATAAATATTTTTCTTTTTTTAAATCCTTAAAGTATTGTTGCTTTTTAAGTAAGTTGGCCTTTTAAAAGCCTCATCTGATTTTTTACATTTAAAAGTATCTTTTTGTAGCTTTATGGATACTGACAGTATAATGAACTACGACTGAATTTTACTCATCAAATGAGTAAGATTTTCAATAGGGTAACTTCAGTCCAAAGAAATCAAAAAGTTTACATAAGAAAAATTAATCTAATATTTATTCCAAAAAGAAGCAGACAAAGTTATTATATTATCTAAAAGATTTTGCTTTTAATGTCACGAGAATTTGTATTATTTCGAGTTCATTCTTGTTTTAAAATTAACTCCTTACCTACCAATCCCCTGATGCATTGATGAAAAACTTGGTTGCAAAGATGCCTGCTGAATGTGTCTTCAACAAAACTACCATTGTATTATTAATAATTTGAAGTATCATGTTGTTTCTAATATTTTGTCATGCAGAGTATGGTTTTCAGCCTTGAACACTTGATTGATGGGGTGCATTTGATACCCAATGCATCTGGTAGATAACTTAGGGAATTCAAAAATTATTTAAAAGTATAATTTAATATATTTATAAGCAAAACCATGTCATTGCACTTAACTTAATATTCCCCCATATACCATATAGATTAAACAATATACAATGAAATTTTAAATAAAAATGCAGCTATTTACTTATTGATCAATTCTGATAAATTTTCTTATATATTTTTGTGTTTTGATATTGAGATGATAGAATTTTAACTTGCTTTGTCTTTCAGTATTTAAAAAGTCATTTTCTACTCGGTATTTACCATTATCATTGTTCATGCCTTCAACTTTGTGGAATGATCCTACAATTACAAGGGTTGAATGATAGTTTCCAATTCTTTAAAAATCAGTTTTTGATCAGATATAATAAAGAAGCTGGTATCAAAATAAAGTAAATTTATTTATCTTCAAAATTACAAGTTTATTTTTCAACATAGTCACATTTAGTATAACATATTTTCCTAAAGGTTTGAGCCAATTTTTTATTCCATCTATCAAGAAATTTTCTGGTTTACTTTTGATCTAATTGTGAATGGCAGCTTCAATTTTGACATGAAAAAAAAAATGTTGACCTTTTAACATCTCTTTGAACTTTGGGAACAACCAGAAGTCTGGTAGTACCAAATCAGGCTGTTTGGGAGGTGTGAATTGTGATTGGGGTGTAACATTCTAATGCTAAAAATTCTATCATTGTTCACTGCTGAATACATAACCCAGAAATAGCACTTATGACTGATGAGTGCTATTACTCAATACCATACACATTGAAATGACATTAGGAATAAATAAACAGGACTTTACATAAGAATAAATTTATGATAAAACATGTTTCTATCTCCACTCTTAGAGATGCTGATAATTTTGTATCTAACAATTCTGGTACTCTGCTAATCATTAACATGCATTCTTGAACATCAGATGATGACTTGAGTTTTTTAAATAGTTTTTATGCATTATCTTTATTTTTCAGTGCATATTTCTTTGTCACTTGACTTAATATAAGTGTTCTGTGGATGACACTAAACTACATCTGATGGTGAAAGCTCAAGTTTTGGAGATGGGCTGAGTGAGTAGTCACCCCAGCATTGCCATAACTCCCATGTTGCCTCTTACCTGGAGTGGTAGTCCCTGTGAGGGTTCCAAATAGATCTATTTGAGATGTTTTGATTTTTGAACTAAATTAACTCTATAACTCTTAAAACATTGATATTGCAACTTAATAAGAAGTGTTTACCTGTTACAATGATTATAAACTTTACTAGTTACTTGAAACCATATGATTTCTTGGAAATTATTTGTATTAGATAGAAATTTTTAAGTTATATCATCATCATGTCGCGCCGCCAGCACGGATATCCCTGACCCTCTCTCGCCACTTCTCCCTATTATTCATTGCCTCCGGCAGGTCTTCAGCATTACATCCTGTGTCCTCACATAGCTGCTGTATGTAAGTTCGAGCTGGTCATCCTGCTTTTGCTTGGCCATATGTGGGGGTCCATAGCAGCACATCACTTATGAGCTCGTCCTTGCTTCTCCAGCAGTGTCCTGCGTGTCTGGTTTGTCTAACTTGTATAGTTTTCATGATGGGAGGCAAGTGGCCGTATAGTTGGTGTCTTGTGGGGTGTTGTCGCCAGGATTTGTTCAATATTGCTCTCAACATTCTTGTGTAATTGCCGTCTAGTTTCTTCTCCAGCTGTTAGCGTCCATGTAGTGCATCCATATAGCAGTATCGATATAACCGCTGCCTGGAAGAAACTGTGTTTCATTTTATTGGTCAGGTCTGATTTCCATATGATCGAGAGCCTATCGATAGCTGTCCATGCTTTCGTTAGTTGTGTGTCAATGTCTTTTTCGGTTGATGAGACGCTACTTCCTCGGTAGGTGAATTTGTCTACTACTTTCAGAGAGGCTCCGTCTAGTGTGGTAATGTTGCCCGTTTGGTTGTAACACATATATTCAGTTTTGTGTGCATTGACATGGAGGCCAATGCCTGCTGTGGCTCATTCCAAACTATGCAGTAGTGTCTCTACTCGATTAGGCATATTCGCCAGTAATGCCAAGTCATCAGCGTAGTTGGCGATTGTTTTTGCGGGGTACCTTTTGCTTCTTTTCTTAGTCAGCTCGAAGCCATTTTCTCTGATTTTGTCGATCGAAGTTCTTAGCACGTAGTCTAGACAGATGATAAAGAGGTTTTAGCTAGCGCGTCTCCTTGTAGTACTCCTGCAGCAATGTCAAAGTATTCCGTGTCTCCATCTGGTGAATGTACTTTCACTTTGGTGTTTCTGTAGAGAATCATTATTGCTGCTACGGTTTCTTTTGGTAGGCCATATGCTAGTAGGATTTGTTCCATCTTCCCTCTGTGGATGGAATCAAAGGCCTTGGTAAAGTCGACAAATAGTAATGTCGCCTGAAGGTTTTTTGCCCGAACGCCTTCAAGGATTCTACGGATGGTCAATATTTGTGAGGTTGTGGATGTATTTCTCCAGAAGCCATTTTGGTTTTTCCTAAGGATGTTGAGTCAAAATAGGATAGAAAGATGGATGAAGGGATGCATCCTTCCTTTCCCTAAAAAAGGTGACCTCGAATTAGCCAAGAACTACCGAGGGATAACACTTACATCCATAGCAGCCAAAATCTACAATGCTCTACTATGAAACCACATAGAACCCAAAATAGACAACATCCTTAAGTTATATAATTGTATGCAAATTATTTTTATCAAGAAGAGTTACTTGAAGCTATAATTGTTTACAAAGGATTGTTATTTTTAAATGTGAAAAATTTCCTACAGGTAAAAAAGGCTGACTTCAGCTTTAAATAAACCAACAAGGATTTACATGCCACAAAACCAACTCACCAATCACCTTTCCAACAACCTCTAAGTTACACTAAAGTAATAAACAACAAGGGCCCTTAAAGTTCTATTCATGGTTTAAATATGTTTGAAAAACATTAGCATTAAATAAGAATACTTAAAATTGTATAACTGTGTAAATTTTAGTGTATAGCTAGTGGTCAAGAAAGAATAGATAAAGATAGATTTATCAGAATGAGGTGTCACTTTATTCCATACCCTTTTTCTTCTGCTTAAATATATATTTTTAAATGGAGATATTTATCTATATATATATATATATATATATATATACACACACACCATGCCAGTGCTAATCACGTACTTGAGATAGAGCAAGATCATCTTTGAGAGCTTGCGTGTGTTCAACAGCAAAAAGCAATTCTAAACATGTTGGCAGCACTCTGGCTTTTGTTGAGTCTTCCGTGTGCTTTCATGCAAATTGTATCACCCACACATTTTCACTATCCATCCATGTCTTCTGGAATTACATCATACCACTTTGCCTCTTAAACACCAGCACTTCCTGTCATTTGTATTTTATTTCCTATTTTGTGGTTTTGAGTTCAAGAGGGGTCAGCATGTTGTCAGAGGGTGTCAACATTTTCTGAGCCAATGAGTGCTAATTTTTTTTGCTGCACATTCAATATATAAATTATTCATATTAAGAATAGTTACTTGAAGCTATAATTGTTTACTAGGGATTATTATTACTAAGTAGGAATTATTGATTGAAGAGAAAAAGCATTGAATAACCTAACAGGGGTTGCATGCTGTAAAATTAACCCACCAAAATCAGCTATCACTGTTTTGTTTTTGTTTTTTTTATTTTAGCTGATTTCTCTTGCATGTTGTCCATATAGCTTAATTATAAGCAACCAGTAATATGCATAATCTTTCTTTTCATTATGCTTTTTATGTATATGTAGAATTTCAGCTATAGAGAGAGAATTAATTGATTAGTGATCACCAGACATCTCAGTAGCTATGGCTACTGACATGTCAGAATCTTCAGTTTCTGATTTTAATCTTTGCCAAATTTTATATTAATTTTTCTCCTTGTTATGTTTAGGAGAATGTTGTTTGTTTTTTGTTTTTGTTTTTTTAATAGACTGTTTTGCACTAATCTCCAAGAGCAAAAGAAAAAATTTAGCATCAAATTTAATATTCATAAGAAATATTTTATCAAAATCTAAATACCAGTCGATTGCAATATATGTAAACTTACTACCAATATAAACCCATATGCTACACTTTCATTGATAGAAATTGGATGACAATGATAAAACAAATATATTTTGTAAACACAGATGGAGAAGTATGTATTTGCCAACCCCTCTGCATGGGCAGGATGTGATACAAGGTCAATGTTTAAGTAGGGATTAACAGGTTTGAATTTAGAGTTTTCCTTCTCCTAGACTGGTTGCCTAATTAAGGCTGAAGAACCCAGTCTGCCCAACTATGGCTGGTGGGAGAATAATTGGATTTATATCTTTCCCAAGATAGAAAATGTAAAATGCAATCAGTCTTGTCCAGGATTAGAACTCCTTTTGTCAGGTCCATTTCCTACAACATTAACTGTTACATCACAAGTACCTTCACAGATGAAGATTAAAGTCATAAAATAACTTAGGTAAAGTTGTTTGTTTACTTGGGTGTCATATTAGTTAAATGGAATATTTCAAGATATGGTCTGTCACACTTTGGACAAATCCTCCTTGTTTCATCCTCATAATAACATATTTTAACCAACTATTATAGCTAAATATAAAAACATCCTGTAAGGTTTTAAGATGTTGATTCATTGTCTATGTTTACATTAATTTGAAAGGAGCCATAAATATCAGAAAAACTAGTGAATTTGCTTCTAATTCCTATAATTCTGTATGATTGGTACTACTTACTAAGTATTTTAGATAAACATAAGGCAGTAAATCCTTATAATCTTATTGAATGATATTCAGTTAGCAGAGGGTTTGGGTATAATATATTACTTTTTTACTGTACTTAATACATACTCAAGTCACACCTAACCATAACTTTTGTAAAGTACAAGAGGAAATCAATATGTCTGTCACTACTTAACACACAGTTGTTTGCTAAATATTTTTTTTCTAAAATTCAGTCTATAGTATTACCTATTAATAAATACATACTTACCATTTCTTTTAAATAAAAAGTTAATTTTCTTCTTAACCAAAGATACCCGGGTTTTATTATTTCTAGTAAAACATTACACAATCAAAACAGATAATATTAAGTATTATTACCAAACCTGACAGTATTGAAATTCTGTAACCAAAATTATGAATATGTAGCAGTCCACAAACATCTGTTATATTCTTGCAAATTTGTTTTTTGCTTACAGAGAGATGTTTCAATTTTATTTTTAGCTTGAGAATTTCAAAGCAATAGAGTTTGGTTTTAAATAATACCTTATAATATCTGTCTTGACTGTACAAAGTTGTACTATCCTGGTATCTTTGTTTCAGAGGAAAATCAACTTCAGAAAAATTATTTGGGAAGTTATGGATAATACTGTATCTGATTAATATTTACTGGAAGATATTATGTTAAAAAAGCATTATTCATTGTATAAGATAAATTACTTTTTATCATTAGTCTACAGATGTAGTGATGTACTTTTGTATTTGGTCTAAACTCAGAAATAAAACTAAAAAGTTGAATTTTTTTACTTTCAAAGATCAGACATTAATAATACACATGTGAAGGCTGCCTTTTGTTGGCTATTAAATTCATTAAGTCACATCCCATTTTAAAGATTTATATCATGATTAATTAGAAATAAATAAGGAGAAGTATTCTATAATTAGCATTTAATAGTTATTTTCCTTTGAAAAGTGACAGTAAAGTGCATCTGGTGATGAGGATCCAGTTCAGGAGCTCTGAGGAATATGGAGTCACCCTTTTATTGCCATTACTCCCAAGTCCACTCTGACTCAGAGTGGCAATACCTATTTGGGTTCCATCTATCAGTCAAATTGACCTGTTTAGAAAGTTTCTCTATTTGACTGGAATTTGTTTTTAATAGTTACTTGAAGCTATTATTATTTACTCAGGATGATTATTATTAGTTACTTGAAACCATACAATTGTTTACAAATTGTTGGTGTTAGATAGGAATATTTAATCATATAACTGTGTGCAAACAAGTAATTACAGACAATTGAAAAAAAAAGTGCAATTGAATGTAAGATAAAGGTATGATTACAATCAAATATTTATAAAGGAATCAAATTTCAGCATTAAATGATGATCCATAAGTAGTTGAAATACTATTAAACAATTAAATCAAATCTTAATAAATTATAATGATTAAGAGGAGTATGAACACTGAAACTTGGATTTGAAATAGCTTTATTATCTAATTTGAAGCATTTTAACATAAAGCAACAAAGATCTTACTATGACGCATCATTTTCACTGTGTTCTGGTAATATACATACAAACTTCAGATCATTAGGATATAGATTAATTTTATCCCTCTTTTCTCTATAAATAAAGTTTTCAACTGAACATTAAGTATCACAAAAAAAGATTGATGGTTTATCTACAGAGCATGCATTAATTTATTCTATTTTTAATTTGTTAAGCAAACCAGATATATTCCCCCCAACACACACACAAATACACAAATAAAAGGTGCCAATAGAGAAAGAAGAAAAATGCAAAGCAAAATAATGCCTTTTCCTTTAAAAAGATTAAGAGAAAAGCTGAGTAGAGTATAACCATTTTTCTTTTAGTACTGATTGGTACCAAAACTTATTAAAAAAAAAAAAAAAAAACAAACCAAAAAACCAAGCCACAAAAACCTGTTTTGAATAATCTGGCATTTACTTCTGCCAATCAGTCATGAGTATCTCTGGAGCAGCACTTCTTCTGCTGCCTTAGATGTTTATATTCACAGCTAATGTTTTGATTATGCTCTCTTGCTTTGCTTTATAGTTTTTTCTTGTATTTTAACTCTGTATGATGTCTTCCTGCTGAAGTTTATAAAAATGGTATTAGTACTTATATGAGGACATAAATTTCTGTATATGAAAATTCAGTATTATTGAAGAAATTAGTACAAAAAACCTTCTAAAAACACTTTATGCATGCACTCCCACACACACACTCTTTCTCTCTCTCTTTCTCTCTCTCTCTCATATATATAGTGTGTGTAAGAGGGAGGTTATTCTATAAATAATGGGTTTTTTTTTTTTTTTTTTTTAAAGCAAAATAATTTTTTTCCGGGATTGTTTTTCATAACTGTAAACTCTGCATTGTTTGGAATTGGTTTATAGCAAAAATTTTGATCTTGCAACAAATCAAGCAGGTTTGAAAAGAGGTCTGTCATTAAATTTTTTGTGGTTGAGATGTGCAAACCATGTCAAATTTACAGAAGAATGTGTGATGTGTACAAAGAAGCATTTTTTAAGCAAAAAGATGTTTACAAATGGACTGAACATGAGTTTACCACTACAAACCTAAGTCAAAAAGACAGTCAATTGAGTGGAAACAGTTCCAGACATAGCAGTCAGTAAATGTCATGCTGACTGTCTCTGGACATAAAAGGACCCATCACTATTGGGATATTTGTGTGTGTATGTGTTTCATTAAATATGACAAACAAGAATTATATATTCAACTTTTAAGTTTTTCTTGCTGCTAAGTAAAATGCTGCAAATTTGGATCAAAGCTGTATAAAAAAAAAACTGTCCAAAGTTTTTATTTTATTTTATTTGTTTGACCATCTTTGGGCCATATTCAAAACATTCTTGATAACAATTTTCTAGATTTCAGACAAATCACTTAAACTCTTGATAATAACTAATAATGGTTGAAAGTTCTTAGACTCAAAAAAAACCCTGAAAAGTTTCAATATTCTTTAACAGTCTTAAACCTTTCCAGCATCTTATTCATCTGCAAGAAAATACTTAATGAAAAAACTGAATAACCAATTCTTGTCTGTCATGAAAATGTGCTATAATAATATATAAGACAAGGTGTGAGAAAAATGTATCAAGCTTGAATCTTAGATTTTAAAAAATTCTAAATTTAAATTCAAACAGACATGAGCATAACAAACTAATGATGTCTAGACAATCTAAAGATGAATCCATGCCAATTCTCAGTATTTTTTAAACAGCAGATCTTAGCAAAACACAAAATACTCATTAGATCTTGTTCCATGTGATTTTTCCTTGTTTCTTAAACTGAAAGGAAAAAAAAATTGAGGATATAGAAAGCATTAAAAGAAAAACAATGGTGCTGCTTCACACCATATCCAAAGATGAGCTTCAGAGGTGTTTGCATTTATGAAAAAAATTGCTGGAATAAGTATGTTGTTGGCAAAAAGGACTATTTTGAAAAAAAAGTAATGTTTGATTCATTGTTTATTTGTTTTTTAGTGCAAGAAAGGTATGAATCCAATTCTCCCTTGAGCTATGGGTAAATAGTAGGGTAAACTTGGCTCTTTAACCTTCTTATCAGAACTGGTCTTGGAGAAGGAAAACTCTGAATTCAAACTTGTTAAACTCCACTTAAAAATGACCTAGTGTCACATCCTGCTTGTACATAGGGGTAGGTAACTATATATAGTTAGAATTATATATGTGTGCATGTACTTTTTTTATGTATGTGTATATATATATATATAGGTTTGTGTTTATATACATACACACACACACACACACATATATATGTATATATATATATATATATATATATATATATATATAATCTGAATATATCTACTTAGAGGGCCAATGGGCCAATGTTAACATGCTTACCTCATTCTTTGAAATCTGAAGCTTTCTATATTTTTTACAATTTGATATGTTTAGCAGGAAACAAGCTTAAAGGTTAATTTTTATATTATAGGTAATTTTCTTATTTCATTTTATTTTTTTTTATTGTATCTGGTGGGCATATGCGTTAAAAGCCAAATAATGTGATAATCAATTTTGTCACTGCTGATGGTCTCAAATATACACACATTAAAAATATATATATTATTCAGTGATTAATTAAGTAGGATATATCTTTATTTTATTTATTCTTGTAAAAATGTGCTGTCACAAAAATGTGCATGCATGTATTAGTTTAGGTTGTATAGTGCACCAGCTAAGAAAAGCTTAAAGAAAAAAAGCAATGTTCAGAAGCTGATCGAAAGAAACCGCATACATAATGTGTGGTAACAGTATCTTGACAGGTCTGGCTTATACAGCAAGGTTAGAAACTAGCTTCTATTACCATTTAGGATTTTTTGGCGCCAGACATTTTGGCACTAAGAGTATTTTGGTAACAGCACAAACCCTAACCCTAATATATTTATCTTTTATTATTAAAACCAAAGATAATGGGTATAGCTATTTATTTGAATTACTATATTTTAAAAACAAATCAAGTTTATCTGGAAAATAAAAACTTTTCCTCATGACATAAAAAAGTTATGATTTTGCTGCAGTGCTTGGCACCAAATTGTCCTAAGGCTACAAAAGTCTTTGTTTTTTTTCCCTCCACCCCACAATATCTGACATCAAAATAAAAGTGCTAAAATATTCATCACCAGAATCTGGGTGCTGAAATGTCTGGTTTCACTTCTTTAGAAGCCAGCTCATTGCTTATCACTAATAAGATTTACATAGTCATTTCAGGGTTTTAATTTTTTTTTAAAGTTTATTCTGGATTTTATGATGATCCTGTGTATAATCATTTTAAGTTGTCAAAGAATTAAAAGGTAATAACTTCATAGCTAAGATGCTGTCTTTATTAATGATTTGCATATAAAGGTATAAAGGATACTATGCCTCTGTTTTAGCAGATTTTTAGAGTCCAAGGCTTAAGTTCAATTTGTTGTTATTGTTGTTATCAAAAGCAATAAAATTGATTGATTGGAGATTATAAACAGTTTTAAACATTCTGTCTAATTAAGTTTAGTATTATGTCTGTTTAAAAGTAGAAAACTGTACTTTCTATATTTTGCAAATATTTCAATGCCCCCAAAACAGTGTCCAAAATGTAGCACCATGAAGAGGAGTGTTGGAGAGAATTAAAAAGCAAAACACAAAACAACTTTATGTCCTCTACAGCAAATGAACAAATGTCTCTTGTGAAATTGAAAACAGTTAATCCCACAAATATTCAGTATAGACATAAAATAGGTAGCCAGCTAGCTGTAATGTAGAAGTATGAAGCTTTCTTTCTCATGGTAGGTGAAAAGCTTTACTATTTTTGTATGAATATTTTGCATGCATTTTAATGTTGAAAAATATAGTTCTACTTAAAATTAGAAAACTGTACTTTCTATATTTTGCAAATCCCGAAAACTATGAGATAGGGTACCACAAAGAAGAATATCTTAGAAAGAATTAAAAAGAAAATGTCAATAACTAAATGGAAGATTAATTGGTTAAGTAAAGAATAAAATCAATCCACAAAGCCTGAATAAAATCAAAAAGGGTTTATTGGACTTATACTAAGTTAAAACTTTTAAAGATGAAAGTAAATACATCTTAAAAATTTGGATTTGAGTTTTGAAAATTTTTGAAACGCCCTTCCTCCACCTAAATAAAAAGATACAAATAAATAAGATCTTGAAAGTACAAAATCTAAAAGAATCTTGTCTTGAAAAGTAAATGCAAGTAGAAAGTCTTCATCAGTCAGAAAATATCTTTGAAGGTTGGCCCAGATCTCTTGAATTCACTATCAGTTTTTATTTATGTAGATATTTGATAATATTACACTTAAAAAAAGAATAGTGTTGCAGAAAAAGTGACAAGGTCTATTATACTAAATTTTTGGTGTAAATCTTTAATTAAAGAGTACTATTTGAAGGAATAGCTGAAAAAAGGGGGAAAGAAAGAAGAAAAAAGTCAATCATCAAATGTAACAAGATTAATCCACAAAGTCAGATCAAAATAATAAAAAAGGATAGTTCACTTTAAGTTAAAACTCAAGAAAATTCAAAGTGTAACACCAGACATATATCACTTAGTACAAAACTTGGCCAAAGTTAGCCCACTCTGGTTTATCACTGGATAATAGTCTCTGAAGGAGGACAGTATTTTTTGAGCTACACAAGTGTATAGCAACATAAACCATGGGAAGCAACATGGTGAATATGTAGTTGGTTGGTTGGTTTCTTTGTTTAATGGCATATAGGACTTTACACCCCTATACATATCAACCTTTTTAGGTTATTTAATGCTAAAGCTATTCTCCGAGAAGAACAGATGTGGTACTATTTAACCCATAGCTGGGAGGATAAGGGGGTTCATACCTTTCCCAAGGGTATTTGCTTGAAAGTGAATGTAATAGCGCGACTGGAGTACAAACTCGCTTACTGCGATTTCACAGTCCATCGCTTTAACCATTACACCACGAAGACACCCCCTAGGTGAATATGTTGTAAAACAGATAAATTCAAAGACAGATCAACAGCATGCTTCATAAGATGCTGTGTAGAATTACCTCATAAATCAACTGCCAGAATCAAATTGTTCAGTCAGGAAACTACTGCTACTCATAAGGGTGGTGTCTATTAATGAAAAAAAAAAAAAATCCCAAAACAGGCAATGAGACATTACTATAACTTTGATTCAAACTGTACGTCCAAACCTCATTGCTCTTCATGTCAGTAAATAATAGGCGCATTCTGCTGACGTTGGAATTCTGGTCCCAGTGTTCAAAAAATCAGCTACAGATCTCAAACCTATTTAAATGCAAAAGCATTGTCAACATATAGACATTTAATGTTAGGGCTTTAAACACAGTAAACAAACTACCTAAGCTGACAGTGTGTGCAACTGAGCATAATATAGACATCATATGTGTACAAGACCATAGTTTCTATCATAGCGAATTAATGCTGCCATAGGAAGTGTAGGAATATTTGTCAGTCCTTGTGCCTTAAAATCACTAAATAGCATGAAGAAAATTCAACCGAGAATTATGTGTTTCGTTTATTGGCAGCCCCTGCACAAAAATCATCTCTTGCTACAGTCCCACTAATGCCACGGACATCACGTTCTTCAAGAGCTATCTTCCCTTGTCCAACACATTACCAAACACAATGTTCTAATCATTGGTGGAGATATGAATGCTCAAATAGTCAAAGACAGAAACAATAACTTCTGCTCACACAACTTACCCAATGGAAATGGGGAATATCTAGCAGATTTTTCACTTGAGAACAGGCTAGCATGCCTAAACACTATAGATTTATACCTGCCAAAATAAATCTAGCACAACTAGATTTTATATACATAAACAAGAAGTGGATGAATAGTACTATGAACTGTGATGCATACTCCTCTTTGAAGGAGTATCTTCTGATCAAAGAATTGTCTTGGTTAAGATTTACCTGAATCTACCTAGAAATAAGAAACAAATAGTTAAATTTTCATGATATGACTCATCCTCACTCACTATTAGTGATATTAGAAATCAATACACAATAGCTTTAAGAAAAAAGTTTGATACTCTTCAGAAGACATCTGAAACATATACTCTGAAAAACGAATATGATAACTTTGTTATTGCCAATACAGAAGCAGCAGCTGAGTGTATACCAATCAAACCAAGAGGCAAATAGAGGGTTACATTGGAAGCAATAGCAATTAGAGAAAAATGGGATAACATGAAAAATTTTAATTAATAAAAGAAACTCAACAAATGCCAATGTGAAGAACCTTAAGAAAATCCAGAGAGCACTAATACATACAAAAAAAAAAAAAAAAACAACAAAAAAACAACTAGAATACATTTAAGGGCAAATCAATAAAATCAGAAATTTGGTTGATGATAGACAATCACAATTAGCATGACAGACAGTAAAAAAATGTGAGTGGAAGGAAGAGCACTTTGAGAACCAAACCAAAAACTGTCAGTCAAGAAGAAAGACTACAGAAGTGGAAAAAACATTTGAATAATCTGCTTAAAATCCCTCCTGAAGTGACTGATAAATCTATGAAAAACTTATTAATAGCCAACTTGATATCAAACTAGGACAATTTATAGAAAAAGAACCGAATATAAATAAAAACAGAAAATCTGGTGGCCTTGATAAAAAACCTCATTTCATATATTTTACTGAGCACCAAATCATATGAATCAGAGACGGAAATTTATGTCCTATCACTTTAACTGTTCTTAGCTAACTAAATTCGAGTTGAAATTTAACTTCTAATTATGAAAATGCTAGTCAATCAGAATCTGCAATCCTCCATTGACAACCAAGCTTTCAGCTGCCCCTAAAGGTCAGTATGTGTCAATTAAACTGAGATGACTCCTGGTATCTTTCCAGACATTTTAACATTTATGACTTAATTTGAATGCTACATTTCATATCAATAATAGATCTCGTCAATTTATTATGTATCAATAGAATGCTCAGAACCCAACCCAAAGGCAATGTCGATACATTTTGATTTTAGGCAGAAGTTCCTAAAAATGTCACATAAATACTACACTCTGAGTCTGAGGTGTACTAGTGTAACAGTTATTATCATAGGGAATGGACATGGTAACAAGAATTCACACTCTGGACAAGGCTGTTTGCATTTTAACATAGCACTAATGATCTCAAGAAAGGTATGAATCCAATTATTTTCCCTCCTGCTATGGGTAAATAGTCGAGTAAGCTGGGCTCTTTAACCTTGGTATATGGCAACCAGCCTAGAAAGAGAACTCTGATTTCAAACCTGTTAAACTGCACTTAAGAATTACTTTGTGTTGCATCCTACTCATGTTAACGGGTTGGATAAATACATACATTGTGATCTTCAGCAGAAGTTCTGATAATATATGCAATCCCATCATTTTGTTGGGAACCATATTAAATAAAGGTAAGTATATTAAGTATGATAAATAAATGAGAAAAATGCATACATTGGCACCTTGAATAATGTAATAGTTAATAAGTTAGTGTAGCATTCTGTTGTTAGTGAGTCTAATTCTCACTGAGTACCCAGTACTTTTATCCTTGTTCCAAACCAAGCAATGTTTAGTAAATGACTACACATGAAAGAAATTGATGTAATTTTCAAGCATAACACACAGAGCTGAGTAAAATTGAGTTGCCATCTCTAAAACTCAAATGACAATACAGACTTCTTTAGGCAGAAAAGTCAAGTGTCAATGGCAGCTGGATTTCTGCTTTTTATCTTTTGTACTAGACAGATTCTAGAGCAAAAAATTCCATGGTTAACAGTCACATGTAATATTTTTTAACAGTGACTTTTGAATATTGGGTTTGTATTCAATATAACAAAGAAATTGACAACATCTATTAAATCTGACTGTTTTTGTTTTTTTTTTTCACCTAGAACATCATTAAAAAAGAGAAGTGACATTCTGGTGTGCTACAATTTTTTTCTAGTATTGTCTTCATAAAGTGAAGTTGTTTTTGAAAATCCTTAGAGATAATTCTTCCTAGCTGTAGCTATGTCAGTTCTATTGTATGTTTGCACCAGTTTGACTTTAATGAAATAAAGACCTAGATAGGAACGACACAAGTATACCTTGGTAGCAATATCTTATTTGCTGAAGGGGGAGCCCCCATAGTATAATGGCTAAAGCTCTAGACAGCGACCTTGAAGTAAGCTAGTTTGAACTCCAGTCACACTATTACGTTCATTTTTAAAATAATACCCTTGAGAAAGGTATGAACTCCCTTATCCTCCAAGCTTTGGATTAAATATTATCACTGCTGTTCTTCTACAAGGATAGCTTTGGCATTTAGTAACCTATGAAGATTGATATGCCTTTAAACTAAGAAACCAAACCAAACCTCATCTACTGAAAGCAATGTCAACATACACATAGGTAAAGCACAAACTGCTATTGACAGTTTATCAACCATATGGAAATCTGGTCTTTCTGATAGAATAAAACAGAAATTCTTCCAAGTGAAAGCTGCATTAGTTTAACTGTATGGTTGCATTCCTTGGACTGATGAAATGCTGGAAAAAAAGCTAGATAGGAACTACACAAAGATGCTGCATTGAACAAATCCTGGAAGCAGCAATCTACAAAACAGCAATTATATGGCCACTTACATCCTATCTCGCAAACTATCCAAGTTGAACAAGACATACTGGGTACTCCTGGAGAAGTAAGGACAAACTCGTAAGTGACATTTTCTCATGGATTCCAATATATGGACATAACAGTGTTGGCTAAGTAACAAAAAGTGAGATTCATCAGCTTTCTACATATCACAGGATGCTGTCAGTAAGGACCTGCCAAAAGTGATGGCCAATAAGGATAGATGGCAATAGAGAATAAAAGGAATCCATGCTGTCAACAAGCCTTGATGAAAATTAAGAGTATATCTGCCTCCATAGAAAATATACAAAAGTTGAATTTTAAACAAAGAAAAAACAGTGTGAAGGATAGAAACACAAGAGAAAAAATATCCAATAAAGCAGGGTTAAGATAAAAAAGAAACATCCTTGTATTTTTTCCCCTTTCAAATTGTCTGGATATAATTTTAGTGCAGACAGTGTTTATTGCACATGAGCCAGCAAAGGTGTGTCCTACAATGTTGGTAATTATTTAGTGTTACAAGTTGTTGTTAGGGTGATTTTTCTTCTTACACCCATTTTTCTTTTTTTCTTTCTTTTTTCTGTTTTTATTTTTGCAATGATTTTCTTTTCTCTCCTTGAACTGATGGAAAAGTTAAGTTTGCTCAATTCAGAGCCTCCATGTTAAAGTGTGCCATATTAATAATCATTGCTTGCCAGTTGCTTCCATTTTTGCAAAGAACTTTCAAGGTGTTTCACCTTCATGTGGTGTTGAGACTATTTTAGGATTAATGGGTTTCGTTTTTGTTCTTTTTATAAACATATAGATGGGTATCTAATTTAATCATTTTTACCTTTGAATTAATACCAATGAATATTGGCTGTACTGGGTGTATCTTTTACAAGCCTGTAATTTTCTTGCATCCTTCATTTTAATTAAATCATCAGAATGATAGCAAATTACATCATATTGCTCTGTAATATTTGGCATTGTGTACATGATATATATACAAAGGATGTATTTGTACATGTATGAATGATATGCCAAAGTTCATTTTTTTCTAATGATCTTCAAAGTGAGGTATATCTCAAAAATTATTATTTTATATATATATATTTTGTGTGTGTGTGTGTGTGTGTGTGTGTGTGTATATATATATATATATATATATATATATAATGCTATATATTGAGAGTCGGGAACTCAATACTGTCAGAACAACTTGATATATATGGTGAAGGATCAAGTTGTTGATTTACACTGGTTTACTTAACTCTATTTCCCCATCACTCCAGAAATTCCTCCAAAGATCCATGCAGAGTTGATGTAAGTTCCTCCTGGTCAGGCAATACTAGCGCATCAATGTGTAGGGGTGCATACATGTACTTTACTTAAGAGTTTGTCCTTCCTTATCCAGCTGTACCCCACATTTGGTTTGTCTTACTTAAATGGCTTGTGAGATGGGAATTCAGTTGCCATACAACTACTGTTTTGTAGGTGTTGTTTCTAGTACTTGTTAAAAGCATAGTCATATATTGACACAGCCACAACTACTCCCCTCCATTACCTTGTCTAGTTGGTTGGGGCTATAGAATACACTGACTGCACCTCTGTCACGGTTATGAGACTAAACAATCTGATGGTGATGTTCCCGTAATGCTTGAGATTTGGGGAATGTGGAGCACCCATTCATTGCCATCGCTCCAGGTCATCTCTGGCCCACAGTAGTAGCACCTGATAGAGTCCTATCTATATGTAAAATAGAACAAAACTGTATACTTCTGCTAAACTGAATTGCTTGAAATAGAACAGTTTTAGCATTTAAACTGCATGCTTATGCTAAACTGTATTGTTTGAAATAGAACAGTTTTTGACATTTTAACTGTACTTAGACTAAACTGAATTTTTTGAAATAGAACTATTTTGACATTTAACTGTATTTGGACAAAAACTATATTTATACTAAACTGGATTGTTACAATTGTTTAATTAAACTGAGTAGATTGATATGGAAATGTTTTTGACAATAAAACTAAACAGAATTGTTTGAAATAGAACTAATTATTTGTATGAAAATGAATTTGGTGTTAAACAACCTACAAAGGTTGATA
>CAUZXS010003777.1:25000-29823 GCA_963585895.1 Sepioteuthis lessoniana | reverse complement strand
GAGCAAGTCATTGGATGGATGTCTATCTGATGATCGAACACGTAAAACTTGGAGTATTAAGCTATCAATATTAATCTTTATATATATTATATATATATATATATAATATATATATATATATATATATATATATATATAATATATATATTGTTTTTTGTTGTGGGCAAACATAAGGCGAAAAAAAATCCCCAATCAATACCACACAAATAGGCAATCCTACCCGAAAATCAACATTAAAACAATGCTACAAATACACCACTTCGTACTTACAAATTATCTTCTTCACCCTACGTTTAAAGAAAGAAGAAATAATTTCAATCTCTCTCCTTAATGAAATCTGGTCGATATAGTGACATAATTGAAAGTTGTTCCCGAACCTTTTACTTAATGCAATCTGAATAACCAACCACAGTCTTTGGGTGGGGCTGCCAAATAAAACTCAGTAGACAGGTAAGGACACCTCCTCGCCAAAGAGTTTGACCATAAAACTACAACTGAAGCTGAGGCTCCACTTCTGGAATTTGAAGAATGCCGAGTCCCCTTCATTGCCATTAGAGTTCGCCAATGGTCCGGGAGACCTGGGTTCAATCCCAGGTTGAGTCATACCAAAGACTTTAAATATAGGATTGATACCTCGTTGCTTAACACTCAGCGATATAAGGTACGCATCAAGGGTAAAAAAAAGAGCAGTCCAGGGAAAGGAATAGCGCCGTCTCCTACACCTCGGTGTAGTAGCTATTGAAAAGGGAGCCTTCTGGTCGTCCTCGACTATGGTCACCAAGTTAACTTACTTATACGTCTGCTCTCCCCTGGATCAGAAGTATATGTTAGAATCCCATTCATGGGTCAAATCGAAACTGTGCAATTATTTACAAATTATCATTAATATTAGTTATTTGAAACTATACTGCAGGGTGTGAATTATTCATATTACATAGGAGTATTTGAGAAATAAGATTAATGATGTTAAATTGCAATACTTGGAACCATTCAACCGTGTACAAACAAAGGATTAGTTATTTAATAGAATCATTAATGTTAGATAGCAATACTTGAAACCATTTGATTGCGAGAGAAGAAAAGATTAATATCTAATAGAATTATTAGTTTTTGTTAGGAATATGTGAAAAATATTTAACTGTGAGCAAACAAATAAATTCTTACTTAAACTCACTCAAAAAATAAAGTTACCAACAACTTATTTGCAGACATATATATATCTATATATATATATATATTATAATATATATATTTTTTAAAAATTCTTAATTGGAGAATTAAGGAGTCCCGACGGCATATTTGTAAAGTCTGATAAGTCGGGCAATCTGTACGAAATTAAAAAGGGAAAATATAAGCAACTGATTTCTTTTTTTTGTTATGTAAATTTTTAAGCTGAGTAGGTTTTTGGTGAATATAAAAAATGGTGTTTTTCTTCTTTATCGTTGGGTCGGTGCTAAAACACCCTGATGATCATTTGAGGTGAAACTTTAGTAGGAGAATTCCGACTCGCAATTTAAGTTAATTTTTGTAATTGGCTCTACCTCGTAATGAGCACTCTTGTAATTGTAGTATTGCGGCATTTTTACGGTGGGTTTTTATTTTTCTTTTGACCAACTGACTGCAAATCTCTTGATTTTTTTCCAACTAGTGTGAAGAAGTTGGCCTTTTCTTTTTTTTTGGCCTATGATATTTTTTTCTTTTTTCCCCGGGGCGATGATTCGAGATATTTTTTATCTCTTGTTCCTGGCGTTTTTTTTTTTCCTGGTAACCGTGAATGCTGGTAGATAGTAGGTTAGTGAATATATATATATATATATATATATATATATATAGGATTTTACACAATTGTAGATATGCCATAATGTAACCTCGTAAGAAATGTAATTTTCCATGTTAACTTAATGAATATTGCTGACGTCTTTTTAGACCACCCACTCGCCATCATAAGAAGAGTTCACTTTTTAAATGTTTTTCGGTTTTAAGATTAAACTAAGTACAAAGTACAGAAATATAATTACCGATGGAATGATGAATTCATATAATAACAACGGATACCAGGAAGCACTAAATTTGACTTAATAAGAAAAAAGATACCGATCTCTTCGAGTGAGCGGGATTTTTCAGCAATAAGTAAGTAAAGTTGTCGACCGTAGTCAATGGCGATCAGAAGGCTCTTTTTTCAATAGCTACTACACCGATGTATAGGGGAGGGCGCTACTCCTTTCTCTAGATTGCTCTACTTTACCTTTGATACACACCTTATATCGCTGCGTGTTAAGCAAGGAGGTATCAAGTACCATTTACAAAGTTTTTTGGTATGACGCCACCTGGGATTGAACCCTGGTCTCCCGGACCATTGGCTAACACTATTCATTTAAAAGGTTATCACTGATAAGAATTAAAGTTTTGGACATTGTATCCTAATTTTTTTTTTTTTTATCTGTATTTTTTATTCGTAGTAAATCTTCATTTTTTTTTCTGAAGACCATTACTATTATTATAAAAAATACCTTTTAGAATCCAATATTTCCAATAGAATGATTCAGTCAAAATACAATCGTTTTTCATAAATTCTCTTTTTCTTTACGTAAAATTTATGATTTATAGCATAGATAACGACGATGAAATAATCCAATTCTTTTTCTTAAAGTATCATCATTCATTCATTTAAATGACACGTACGCTTTGAATTTAATTCATCACTGGCGGCCCAGTACACCCAACCAGGCATTCTGCTTTGAGTACGATATCTGGAAAAGCCCCACTTGGCTGGGGCTGTGGAATACACCAACTGCATCTCCGCAGATAAGTAATACTCCTCCTCCAAACGAGTAATCTGTATATGACGGTGAAGCTAAAATTTATTATCTTTGGTGTAACCCGTTCATTAACATTGTAATATAAATTGGGAGGGATTTTTTTATATTATCATTTTTCGTTTCAAATACCTTACCTTTCGGTTTAGTTAGGCTGAGAAACCTTTCGCTTAGTGGGTGTCCTCGTGGTGTAATGGTTAAAGCGATGAAACTGCGGAATCGTAGTACACGAGTTCGTACTCCAGTCGCGCTATTACGTTCACTTTCGGGCAAATACCCTTGGGAAAGGTATGAACCCCCTTATTCTCCCCTCCAGCTATGGGTAAATAGTAGGACGGACAAGGTTCTTCAGCCTTGGTGAGGCAACTAGTCTAGGAGAAGGAAAACTCTGAATTCAAACCTGTTAAACTCCGCTTTAAAAACTGACCTTGTGTCATATCCTGCCCGAGCGGAGGGGTTGGTAAATAGTACCTTTCGCTTAGTGCATGGTTTAGTTAGTGCATGGGTTAGTTGAGTTCAGGTGTTCACGCGCGCGCAGGGGCGGATGTGACAATCAGAGATGTCACAATAAAAAACCCCAGATAAAATGGGACCGGGAGGTGAATGACGTTATGTCCGGAAGCGCTGACGATATTGGGGGATTTGAAAAAAAACCCCAGTTAGTTGAGATTCAGACCTGGGCGAGGCCAGACGATTTTGTGCGCTACGAGCGCCGCGCGTTTGGTTGGGTGAGTTGTAGTTGAGATTCGACGCTAGAACAAGGAAGTCGGTTTTCGGAGCTCGCCGTGTCCAGACCAGACCAGTAGTTTGCGGCGGGGGTGCCGCACAAGGTGGGGTTCATTTGGAAAAGTCAGCATAGAAAGAAATTGTGTCTATCTCTCACCTCATGTCAAAAAACCTTCAACTCAAAAAGGTAATAAAAAGTTTTCGTACCTGAACTCATTTCGTGTTTCGAGTGTTTCGCGGATTCCTATACGTAATGAAAATTCTATGTCTCTAATTTGGGACCTGGATATGCTACAAACACTGCTCTCCAGTATATTCTGACTAGGAGTTTTAGTATCTCTTAGTGTTTTCAAATATGTATAAAATATAAATATTTAATCATCCACTATATGTGAATACATTAACCAGTGTACAAAACAAATAAGAAATGTTCCATTGAATAATTAGTATTACACAGAAATGGTTTAGTTTTATGGCATATCAACTATTGTTGGTTATTTAAGGCAAGATATAAAATGTAAAACAAATGAACACTGCTGCTGGTGTTGCTAAATAATACCTTATAATTCCCTTAGCCGACGTGGTACGCTTGTTTGCCGAGCGGTCTGACACTAAGTCTAACGAAAAGTTGGGCGGGTTGCGATCCCAGCTTCAAGCGTACAAACGTGTCTAGCCACCCTGAAGAGTTGTGATACAACAAAACAGTCTGTCTGTGGATGCCAATATATACATATATATATATATATATATATATATATATATAGTTTCTATTTCAAACAATTCAGTTAAACATAAGTATGCTCTTTTTGTTCTATTCAACCCGCAATCCCCAAAACTCCCGCATTACTGGAGCACCATCATTAGATTGTTTAGTGTCATATCCAGGACATTCGTTGTGAGAGTGTTACCCCTCTGCAGAGACGCAGTCGGTGTATTTTACATTTCCAATCGAGTGGACCAACAAATCAATGAATAAAATTGAATAGAATTATTTCTGCTAAATAGCAATACATAAAATATTTTACAAGGGAATATCATTGATGTCAAATAGAATTGTTAATACTGAATAACAACACTTGAAACCATTTAATTGTTTGGAAACAATAAATAGCAATATTGAAACCTTCTATGTGCAAAAAGATGATTAATATTAAATATAATTATTAGAGTTTGACAGCAATACTTGAAACTTTTAAACACTGAGCAAATAGCATTACTAGTGCTACATAACAAGACATGAAACCATTTAACTGTGTGCAAATAATAAATAGAACTTCTAGA
>CAUZXS010003777.1:15000-20000 GCA_963585895.1 Sepioteuthis lessoniana | reverse complement strand
TAAAAACATATGTCGATGATACATGAACACATATATACATTAGCATACATATACATACATATATATACTTATATACATACATGAAAACGTACATAGATGATACAGGAACACATATATACCCTGTGACTCAAAAAAGTAAAACCCATATATTTTTGACTGAAATTAATAAGTTTAATTCTAGCCTTTTCTTTTTTTTTCAGGATATGAAGTAGATTCTGTGCATGAAAAATTGGGATTTTTTTTTTCTATTTTTTGCACCTCATTTCGTTTCATTTAAGCGAAATAGACTAACAGACAGATGTCAATGTGTCTGGTTTCTTACCAACCTCCTGGTAGTTCCAACTTTAACTTCAAATGTTGGACTCACCATTTTGCTAGTTCATTGGTTGGTTCGTTGGCTGATTGTGTTTTACGTCCTATCAAACTTCATAGGTTACCTAATGCCAAATACTATATACATACATACATACATATATATATATATATATATATATATATATATATATATATATATGGTGACCCCCCAAAAATAGAACTCATATATTTTTGACTGAAATTCATAAATTTAATTCTAGCGTTTTCTTTTTTTCAGGATATGAAGTAGTTTCTGTGCATGAAAAATTTGGACCACAGTATTCACCAACATGTCCAGAAGTTCGAGTGTACAAAATTAGAATTGTTTTGCTTTATTTTTGTAGAAGTAATAAACAAAATTTTTGTGTTCTGTTTTTTTTTTTTTGGGTGGGGTCACCCTGTACATGAGCATACATATACGTGCATATATGAACATATACATACATACATACACAAATGATACATGTACAAATATGTATAATAACATACATATATATGCCTATATAAACACACACACACACACACATATATATATATATATATATATTTATGAATACACACATACATTCATACATACACATAGACAAACATATATACATGATACATGATACATACGTGTGCATACATATACATATATGTATGAACACATATATACATTCATAAACACATACATACTTATATACAAACATACAGAAATACAAACATACATGTATATACATATATGTAAACACATACATACAAACATATGTACATTAATACATACATACTCACATCAACAAAAACACACATACATACACACACACACACATACAAACACACATACATACATACATACATACATACATACATGCCAAAAAATCATACAGACCCGCATTTATATGTGTGTACATAAATTTGTCACTATCGTCGTCGTAGCTATAATACGTTGAAATAATTCCGCAACTGTTCAAATTAATGAATCAGAACTATTTTGATTGTTTTTCTTACTTTATTTGGATCATAATTTACAAAAAAAAAACGTCCCTGCGAAACCTTTGCTGACGACGACATTTTTTTGATATCTAAACTGGAGCAACATCCAGTTCTTGCTTTATGGCTCCTCCCCCTATCCTAAGTGGCTGTTCCCTGGGCTACATAAAATCTCATATATGAAATACAATTTTTCAAGAAATATTGCTACTCTACATGAAGAGGTCTCAAGAACTTTGGTTGTTCTGGATCCACATTACTTTACAGACTTATAGATTTTATAGAATCAAATGACTGAATTGGATTAGTTCCTGTAGTGTGAAAACAAACATCCGGGGCAATGACTTCGTAGTAAATGAGTTCGAACTCCAGTCGTGCTTGCATAATCGCTTTTGAATTGAAAACCTTAAGAGAGGTACGGACACCATATCTACCAATCTGTGCGTTAAATATTATCACTGCTGTTCTTTAAGGATGGCTTTGGAATTAGATTAACCACGAAGAGAGGTATCCCATTGAATAAAGAAGCAGAAATAAATAGGGTGAATCTTTAAATAAAAAATACTTCATTTTGACTAAAAATCATGAATCATGTTCAATGAAAGCCTTCCCAAATGAGAAAGGAAAATATCCTTAGTATTATATATATATATATATATATATATATATATATATATATTCATTCCATTCATAATCTGATATTCAATTCTCCCAGTATCTTTCCCAGGCAATTCTGGGACCATTCCAAGTGCACCAACTACTATTTGTATTACCATCTCTTCAAATGAGGTTTTCACAGCGGTTTTAACTGGTTATTTTTCACTGGAGTCTGAGAGACAGTAAGGGTCATTTGATGCTGTGCATTGGATTGTGTCAGTTATTATTATTCTCTTTTAGAGTTTTTCACATCAGAGTTAACTGATGGTTTTACACTGGAGTTTGAGTGACAGCAAGTCTCCTCAAGTCTCCAGGGCTCGTCTCAGGATTCTGGCCGTTCTTAGCAATGCTGTCGTTTGGATAGTCTCTACCCGTCCGCCAATTTCCAAGTCTTCCAGGCCGTTTAATAATCCTTTAGTTATTGTGCCTAAGGCACCAATCACAATTGGCACAATCGTTACTTTCATGTTCCACAGCTTTTTCAATTCTCTAGCAAGGTC
Source organism: Sepioteuthis lessoniana (assembly GCA_963585895.1). NCBI lineage: Eukaryota > Metazoa > Mollusca > Cephalopoda > Myopsida > Loliginidae > Sepioteuthis > Sepioteuthis lessoniana. The sequence continues at coordinate 17,520 of CAUZXS010003777.1, read as the reverse complement.
GAGGTACTTTATTTCTTTTCACTTTGCTTCAGATTTATTCTGTGATCCGCCGGGACAGCAAAGTGGACAATTTTACAAATTTTCTTTTTTTTTGTTGTTGATTATTATGAGGTCTGGTCGTCTGGCCGGAATTAGGTGATCCGTTTGTATGTTAAATTATTATTATTATTATTATTATTATTATTATTTAGAGAGTTTTTCACACCTACGTTAGCCGATGGCTTATCATTGGAGTTTGAGTGACAGCAAGTCTTCTCAATTCTCCCGGACTCTTCTCAGTATTCTGGCCGATCTCAATAAGGCTATAGTTTGGATGGTATCCACTCGTCCTCTTATTTCCAAGTCATCCAGTCCCTGTACAGATCCTTTGTACCAATCACGCCAATTATAATTCGTATCACCGTCTCTCTTATGTTCCCCAATTTTTCAATTCTCTAGCAAGGTCGAGGTACTTATGTGTCTTTTCGCTTTCTTTCAATTTTACTCTGTCGTCCATCGACACAGCACAGTCTACAAATACCTTTCTCTGTTTTTGTTGAATATTATTAGGTCAGGTCGTCTGGCCGAGATTAAGGGATCTGTTTATATGTCAAAATCATTGTGAAGTTTGCGCGTCGCATTTTCTTGGACAGATTCTTTTTGTGAATATACCATTTGTTTGTATGATCACATTTAAATCCCTTGCACAAAGTTGATCTCCTTTCCCATTCAATCGTGTCTAGTCTTATAATCTTTCCGTGCTAATTTGCGGCATTCGCTTATAATTTGATTGATCGTTTCCTCTCTATCACCACATGACCTACATCTGCTGTTTTCTGACGTCTTATATATTTTCGCTTTGATATGGTTAGTCTTTATGGTGTTATTATTATTATTATTATTATTCAAGAATTAACGGTATCAAGTAATTATACCTCATTAAAAGTAAAGGAGCAATAGTTGTTATAATAAGCTGGTGAAAAATGTAAGTAAATATAATAACTCACGTAGTTTGTTTTGTGGTTTAATGGCATAATAACATTTGTGGGTTATTTAAAGTCAAATCTCTTATTATAGAAGAACAGTAGTGGTTTTTTTTGTGTCCATAGCTGGATGGATAAAGACGTCCATACTTTTCCCAAAGTAATTGTCCCAACGTGGATGTAATAGAATAAACTCACTTACTAAAATGTCGCAGTCCACTACGCTACTCACTAAGCAACGGGAACTCTCCCCAATGTATCACCGTTATTTTAAATTTCACAGCAGTTACCATCACGTTTCAATTCTTTTATTTCTTATTTCCTAAACTGTATATAATGATGAGACTCCTGTCCAGGAGTTTGGGTAATGTGGAAATCCACCCCACTGACAGTACTCCCAGGTCCACTCGGAACCTAGATTGGTAGTACCTGATAGACTTCCATCTATGGGTTAAATACAGCGTTTCAATCTTTTATTAGGGATATTTATTAATATTATATAGAATTATTTGTGTTGAATAACAATACTTGAAACAATTCAGCTTTATATCAAATAGAATTATTAGTGTTAAATGGCATTATAGGAAAGCGTTTAGCAGTGAGCAGACGAATGAGCCATGGTTCTTTATATATATATATATATATATATATATATATATACGTCTGTCTGTGTATATATGTATAAAAAGGATTTGGCATTAGAGAGACCACAAGAGTTGACATGCCATAAAAGATAATGACAAAGCAAACACTTATTATTTTACTCTTTGTACTTTTTTCCCACCTGTTGTAATTAGTGTTTTTTACTTAAGGCCACGTGACAGCAAGTCTCATCAGCACACAACACTTTTTTTAACCAGCATCCTTTGTAAAAGACTTGTTAGATTTGTACCTCACCATTTTAATTCACCAAGGAAAGCAATCTTAAAAAAATGTCATTAAAATGTTAATAAAGTTTTTATTTCTTTTGATTTGTATACATTTTTTTTGCAACCTGAACGTAGTTATTGACTCGAAAAAAAAAGATTTAGCATTTGTAGAAAATTTACAAGAAATATAGTGTCTGCAGTCTTATTGTTGAACAAAGAATTTTATCTATATTATCAATAAGCAGTTTCTAATTACAAAAAATAAATAAAAGAATAAATAAATGAATAAATACGTGAATAAATAAATAAATAAATAAAAATGTTTATTCATTCAGCTGAAATAATTTTCTCAAAAATATTTATTTCTAACCTTAACACAAAATTCTTCGGTTTTTAAATTTTAAAAACATTAAAATACACTAACACCGTTCGATTTGGTCTGATTTCTTTGCTTAATGGCATATCAACCATTTTGGGCTATTGAATGTCAAATCCTGCCTTACGGATGAACCGTGATAGGGACGGTCTTAGAATATCTAAACATTTTTTTCCCGAACTTGATGAAGCTTGAATCGAGGAAAAAATTATTTTTGGTATACAAACAAATATACAAATAATTTTTTCCGTCTTATCATTTTCCTATTCGACCTTGATATATATATATATATATATATATATATATATATATA
>CAUZXS010003777.1:5000-12500 GCA_963585895.1 Sepioteuthis lessoniana | reverse complement strand
ACGTAAAATCACTGGTAACATTCTATAAGCATTGAAATTTTAGATACAAGGAAAAATCAGGAAGAAAGGGGTGCTCGGTAAGTAAAAAACAAATAAGTTTGATGTTTCATACTATATATATATATATATATATATATATGTATAATGGGAGAAAATAAATATACCTTGGAATTGAAAACACAACAGCAGAATTCTTGTTTTTTTTTTTTTGTCTCTTGCGTTTGGTTTTTGGTTTCTTTGCCTAATGCCATATCAACTTTCGAGGGTTATTTAATGCAAAAGCCGTCTTGGTAAAAGAACTATCGTGATAGTATTTAGACCATAGTTGAGAGGACATGGTGTTTATACCTTTCCCAAGGTTTCGAAAGTGAACAAATAGCGAGACTAGAAATCGAACTCGCTTACTGCGATACTGCAATCAACTGTTTTCAGCACTGCTCTACGACAACTCCTTTCTGAGGTTTAATGATTAACAATAAACGAAAGCTGACCATTGCTAGTGAATTTTTTTTCACTGTTGGCCCCATCTTTCATTTTTTCAGCCCAACTAAGATATTTATTAAAAAAGAAAACATGCTTAAGCAGTATTTGATTTGTACAATTCTGAGATTAGTGACTACATAGGAACAGTGGATATTTAGAATAACCATCGGCCTATGTGTCAGACTTAGGTAAAACTTATAAAATAATAACAGAATCTCTTTCAAAAGTATGATGCTAAATTCACCCTTTCAGGAGAGCTCTAGCGAAGGCCAACTGAATGCCTCATATTCACAACCCCCCCTGTATGGCTCAACGTAACTGCATCCGATAACGAGCCTCAAGTTTTAAGGCTGTGGAAAGTGTAAACTGACACCATCGTTTCCATTAATCCCAGATCCACTCTCATATAGAATAGTAGTAACTGTTAGGATTCCATTTATGAGTTGAATAGATCTGTTTGAGAATCATCAGGGAAATAATAATATTATTCTCCTTTAGAGTTTTTCACATCAGTGTCAGCTGATGGTCTTTCACTGGAGTGACAGCAAGTCTCCTCAAGTCTCCAGGATCATTCTCATTATTCTGGCTGTCCTCAATAATTTTGTCGTTTGGATGGTCTCCTCTCATCCTCCAACCTCCAAGTCCTCCAGTCTCTTAAATAATCCTTTGGTAACTGTACCTAAAGCACCAATCACGATTGGTATAATTGTCACCTTCACGTTCCATAGGTTTTTTAATTCCCTAGCAAGGTCAAGGCACTTACCCTTCTTTTCATTTTCCTTCAGTTTTATTTTATGGTCAGCCGGGACAGTAAAGTCCACAGTTTGGCAAATTCTCTTTTTTAGTGGTTGATTATCATAAGGTCTAGTCTTCTGGCCGATATTAGGGGGTCCGTTTGTATGTCAAAGTCCCATAGGAGTTTATGTGTGCCGTTCTCTTGGATAATTTTATTATTATTATTATTATTATTATTATTATTATTACCTTGAAAGTGACTGTGACACAAATGGATTAGTACAAGGACTTGGACATTAGAGGATTAGCAAAGACCATCCAAACTACGGCATTATTGAGATCGGCCCGGATACTGAGAAGAGTCCTGCAGACTTGTGGAGACTTGCTGACACCCAAACTCCAGTATGAAACCATCGGCTAACGCTGGTGTGAAAAACTCGAAAAACAGCAGTGGTACTATTTTATCCATAGCTGGATGGATAACGACGTCCATACCTCTCCCAAAGTATTTGTCCGAAAGTGGATGTAATTGAATGAAGTCACTAAAATGTCACAATCCACTACGCTACTCACTAAGCAACGGGAACTCTCCCTAATATGTGGTGTTTTTTTCTTCCAATAGAATTATATGGCGGTCTTTCACTTGAGTTTGAGTGATAGCAAGTCTCCTCAGGTTTCCAGGGTTTTTCTCAGTACTATAGCTGATGGTCCTAATTCTCTCTCTAATCAATTCCTCCAGTCTCCTTTCAAAGTTTTTGGGGATCGTTCCCCGTGCACCAAGTAGAATTGGTAGGAACGTCACTTTCATGTCCCACACTTTTTCAGCTCTCAGGCAAGATCCTATTATTATTATTATTATTATTAAAGAGGTGTAATTATTCGAAACTATATGCTTATAAAGAAATATATTTTTTTTTAATATTTGAATATTTCGGACACCATAATTGAGTACAAATTATTTTTTTAAGAAGAATAACTCGAAAATATTTATATATATATCCTTTTTCACATGTTTATTATTAATTAGTTGAAACATTGCAAAATTCTTGCAATATGACGTCAGTTTTGAATAACCCAACAAGGGTTGACATGCATTAAAATAAATCAGTCAACCCACAAACGAATATCAAATTTTATGCTTTTCTCACATCATTTAATGTAGTTAGTTTAACATTTATTAGGTTAACAAGCCATTCTTAGTGAGTTCGATTCTCTCTGGGTGTCGAATAGCTCATATTTTTGCTTTTTTTACGATTTCGTCCTCATTCTCTGGTAAAGATCCATATCATTAAGTATATATATATATATATATATATATATATATATATATATATATATATATATTGTAAAATGAATGAACAAATAATTTAAATCCCAGTATCTTTAATTTTGAGGATTAATATTTTCATTAGGGGAATAATAAGTTAGAAAGTAAAGTTGGCCACCATAGTTGAGGTTGGCCCGAAGGCTCCCTTTTCAATAGCTACAACACCTAGGAGTAGGGGAGGGCGCTACTCGATTCCCAGGATTGCTCCACTTTACCCTTGATCCTCACTTTAAAGTGCTTAGTGCTAAGCAAGGCAGCAAGAAGTATAATTTTTTGAATCTTTAGTTTGAATCGACCCGGGATTAAACCCCGGTGTCCCTGACCATTGGCGAACACTCTACTCCTTAGGTCAATGGCCCGGTTTACTTCAAAGGAAATTGTCCGGTGTATTTATCCGGCAGCGATTCTTTTGGATAATTTATGGACGAAAAGCTGGTAAACCTATGTCCTCACCAAATCATTGTCAGATCTTTTTAAAAATCATCAAACATCAATAAGAATACTTGAAAATATATTCAAATCATTTGCTTTCAGAAGAATTACTTGAAACTATAATTCCGTTTACTAATGGGTAGTGTGTTTGTGAATGGCACGGGAGACCAGGGTTTGATCCCAGGTTGAGTCATACCAAAGACTCAAAAATTGTACTGGATGCCACCGTGCTTAACATACACATTTTATGAGTTACAGATCAAGGGTAAAGTGGCGCAATCCCAGCAAAGCAGCAGCACTCTTCCTAACTTCTCGGTGTAGTAGCTACTGAAAAGGGTATCAACGATCGGCCAACAACAATAATTCTATAAAAATCATTGTTATTATTATTATTCCATTTGGAGATTATCACACAAGCGTTAGCTGATGGTATACTCACTGGAGTTTGAGTGACAGCAAGTCTCCTCAAGTCTCCAAGACTCTACTCAGTATTCTTGTCGATCTTAACAACGCTGTCTTTTTGGATTCCCTCCAGTCGTTTTTTATTTCTAAATCCTCCTGACCCCGTACCAATCCTTTGGTGATTGTACCAAGAGCACCAATTACATTTGGTATCAGCGTCACTTTCATATGCCAAAGTTTGTTTTTTTGTTGTTTTTTTTTGTTCCCAGACAAGGTCCAGGTACTTATCTTTTTTCGCTGTCTTTCAAGTTTACTCTGTGGTCGGCTGCGATAGATTATTATTATTATTATTATTATTATTATTGTGAGTTTTTTCACACCAGAATTAGCTGTTGGAGTCTGAGTGACAGCAAGCCTCTTTAGGTCTCCAGGACTATTCTCAGTATTCTAGTTTGGATCGTCACGGCTCACCCTCTGATTTTTAAATTCGCCAGCCCCCTTTCCAACGCTTTTCAGGATTGATCCAAGTTTCTAATTACAATTTGTATTACCATCACTTTCATATTCCATAGTTTTTTTTTCAGGCAATATTATTATCATTACTATTATTATTATTATTATTAGTAGTAGTAGTTGGGTAGTAGTCACTCCTTTTCTAGTTTTCCACACCAGCGTTAGCCGATGGTTAATCACTGGTGTTTGACAGAATGGTTAATCACTGGTGTCGACAGAACTCTTCTCAGTATTCTGGCTGGTCATAAAAATGCACTCGTCGTCTTAATTCCATGTCCTCCAATCCCTTTACCAAACCTTTGGTGACTGTTCCAAGAGCACCAATTTACAATTGGTATCACAGTCACTTTTATGTTCCACAGTTGTTGTTTTTTTTTTTATATTACTAAGCAAGGTCCATGTACTTATGTTTTTTTGTTGTTTTTTTGTTGTTTTTTTTTTGTTTCCTTTCAATTTTATTCTGTGGTTTGTCGGCACAGAAATCTCCACAATTCAGCAACTTCTCTTTTTCTTGTTGATTAATATTATACTCGTTGTAGGTGTTTCCCACCAGCACTAACTGATAATCTTCGTAGAAAGGTTACATCCAATATCCTTAGTACTTAAAAATTCTTCAAACAATTCTGGCTGATTTCAGTTCTTTCTCGGATTTCTAAATCCAATCCAATCTCTCTTCTTGTATTATCGATATTGTTCCAAATGTTCCATCTTTGACTGGGATAATGTTCCATACTTTTTTAAGCTTTCTATCAAGGTCCACATATTTATCCTGTTTTTTATGTTTTCTTTTTTGTTTAGGTGCCCTTTACTTTAGATTCCTGTTCTACTGTGAAGTGTCCGAGTCGCCAAGTTTTTAATTTATTTCATTAACAAAAATTATTAATTTTTAATTGGAAAGACTGATTTTGTTATCAAACATCCCAACAAAGATGAACTTGTCGTACAAGCAACAAACTGTAAAAGTTAGCAATAATTCATCATGCTCACACGGCTGGGGCTGTAGAATAAACCGACTGCATCTCTACAGAAGTGTAAGATCCCCACCACCACCACCACCACCACCAGTGAGTGTCAAGAATATGATTCAAAAACATCTGATAACGAAGCTCTAGTCTCGGAGATTTGGGGAATATGGAGTGCCCCTTCTTTGCCCATACTCCCAGGTACATTCTGGTCCAGAATGGAAGCACTTTAAAAGGTCGTCTCTATAGGTTGAATAAAACTATTTGACATGTAAACTGTAAGCAATGAAATAGCTTATGTTAAATCGAATTGTTAGTGATACATAGCAATATTTAGAACAATTTAGCTGTGTGAAACCGGACGTTGGCATAATGGTTAGAGTGTACGCCAATGGCCCAGAAGACCTGTGTTCAATCCCAGGTCGAGTCATACCAAATACTCAAAAAATGGTACTTGATGCTACCTTGCTTAAAAGTCAGCATTATAAGGTAAGGGGAAAGTAGAATAATCTAGGGAATTTAGTAGCGCCCTCCCTTACGCCTTGGTGTAGTAGCTATCAAAAAGGGAGCTTTTGAGTCACTCTCGACTACGGTCGCTAACTTTACTTGACTTACTTAGCTGAGTGAAAGTGAATGGATAATCTTCAATAGAATTATTGGACTTGAATAGCAATACTTGAAACTCTTTAAATCTCTGTCTAAATTGACTTATTAGTATTATATAGTGATAATTGAAACCGATAATTGTTTGCTAATGAAGGTATCGTTGGATAGGACACTTAAAAAAACTATAGTTGGATAGAATCCATGAAACCATATAACGATAAGCATAAAAATGAGCTATAGCTTGTTTAAAAAGTTATCTCCAAACTATTGACTAAAAAATTATGTATATATATATATATATATATATATATATATATATGCGTGTGTGTGTTTGTGTGTGTGTAAAGAGGATTTGATAATGATTAACCTATAAGGGTTCCGATGCAATAAAACACCTCAAATGCTCTATGATACAATTGAAATGAATACTTAAATCAGATAAATAATCATTGGGCTTTCCTTCTCCTATGCTTGTTGCCATACCAAGATTAATGAGTCAGCCTTTCTGACTATCTTCCCATCGAGAGAAGAATAGTTAGATTCAGATATTTATTAGTAATGTTATCGATATGTGAAAGGTAAACAGTCTTGTTTAGTATTTAAACTCGGGTCGTCGCGTCCCTTTCCACAAGGGATAAGTTTAAAAGTAATGCTACTAATTGAAAGATAAAAGCAATGGGGACCTCTCCGAAAAAATCATTTCTGATAGAATCAAAAACTAGGCATCACACCGATATCCAATCAATTATAAAAATCATTTGTTGAGAAATGTTTGAATATTTTTGGATTCATCAGAAAAAAAGGTTGATTTGATTTTCCCCGCCATCCTTGAAAATGTACTTTCTCACTTTTTATTATGGAGACTTTCTAAAGATCTCTTTAAATTAAACTTTGGAATTTATTCCAAAAAGAAAAATGTGTTTATTTTTAAAAAGGAAAAAAATTATTTCTTTTTTAAACTTTTATTTTTATAATTATTAACAGATTTTTCGCGAAGAAATATTGAAAAGAAATAGTCAATATCTATTCAAGTTTTCAATCAATTCTCCAAAAAAAGACTGGCACAAGGAAATTGCGATTGGAGTAAATACGGAAATCAGTAAAGACCCTTATATTACATACAAGATGGGTACCCAATATAAGAAACTGTGACTTCGATCGTCAACGAAAATATATAATTGAAATACGTCCCTTAAAATGACGGAGAACTTTTAGGTCAACAGTTAAATTATGGTTATATTTCAAAATGTTTTATTCTGAAATATTTAATCCGATCACACGCCATCTAAAACCAAAGTTATGTAAGTAAGATACTTCTCTCCCCATTGTGGCTGGTCTGAGACCTTTCTCTGAACCCTCATTGTATATATATATATATATATATATACAGAGAGAGAGAGAGAGAGAGAGAATTGAAGAACCTAAAAAGAAGAATTTAATATTTTTAAAAAGTCGACGTTCTTACGTTTCAGTTCTAATGAACCATCATCAGGACGAGGAATGATAAGTATTGATGTTAAATCACCGATGGATGTTTGATATATTCGTTAAATGCAGAGACTTTCTCAAATCACCGATGGATGTTTGATATATTCGTTAAATGCAGAGACTTTCTCTCTACCTCTGTCCCATTCCCCTTTCCCTATATCTCTTTCTCTCTTTCTCTGTATCACTCTGTCTTTCTACATCTACATCACTTATTCTAGCTTCCTCTCTCTCTCTCTCTCTCTCTCTCTCTCTCTCACTTTGTCACACGCACTCATAATCTCTTTCTCTCTCTCCCTCTAACTCGTTCTGAATATATATATATATATATATATATATATATATATATATATGCATTTTTCGTTTCTTTTTTTTACTTGGGTTTTTTTGGTTGTTTTTCACTCTGACTCCCGATATTCTAGTCTTTACTGTCTCTGCGGCATTTATTCAATATTTACTTCCTTCTTGTTTCTGCATACTTTTACTTCTTACAAAATATTGTTCTTTATTCATTTCATTCTTTCTTTCTTTTTTTTTTCGTCTTTCTTTCTTTCT
>CAUZXS010003776.1:55000-69209 GCA_963585895.1 Sepioteuthis lessoniana | reverse complement strand
TTTGGTTGGGCTAGGTTTTATGGCATATCAACCATTGTAGGTTATTTAATGCAAAATCCTCTTTATACAAATATATTAAATATATTAGATATCAAGTTTGATTCGATTTTATGGCATATCAACCATTGTAAATTATTTTAATGCCAAATCCTCTTTATACATACAAGGTGCATACGATAAGTTTCCAGACTTTTTTCATATAGGCATTTAAAATTGTCATAGAATCTTGAGAATTCAGTATATTATTGCTATACATCTTATAAGATGACTGACCATTTTTTATGATTTCAGATTCAAATGAATAGCTACAGCAGCAATTGGACTACACCCTACTAAAGCCTGATTGTCACAGCTGGTGAATTTCAAAAATCCAATCTGACACTTTAGGAGAATGATATGCAATAAAATTCTGTTTTAAGCTTAGAAAAAATACCACGGAAACGTATGGAATGCTTCAGACTGCTTTTCGACCTTCTTGCATGAATCGAGCATCAGTTTTTTAGTGGAATAAGAGATTCAAGGAAGGCAGGCAGTCTGTGAGGGATGATGAGAAGTGTGGGAGGAGTAAGGAAGTCAATACACCTGAGTTGATTGGCCAAAGGCTTAGGGTTTGGGTTGCTATGTCGAGGTTTTAAGTGAGTTCAGGAAGAGATTCCTAGGGAAGAAGCCAGCACTCTTCAAATCGGGTCAGTGTCATTTCGACCAAGACAATGCACCAGTCCACAACTCCATCCTTGTCACAGATTATTTGACCAAGATGGGCATCAATACAGTTCCTCACCTCCCCATAGTCCAGACCTTGCTCCCAGTGACTTTTGCATATTCCCTAAGCTCAGAGGCTGCCGTTATGAGACAATTGAGGAGATGAAAGAGGCTGTGACGAAGGTCATTGACACGCTCACACAAGAGGGCTTCCTGGGGCCTTCCATAAGTTGTTGGAACAGCACAAAAAATGCATTGCAGCCGGAGGAGATTACTTCGAAGGGCACTAGAGTTTCATGCGTGTACTATCAATAAAACTGCCCATACGAAAAAAGTCTGTAGACTGTGCTTTTAGAAAATCTCTGGCAGACAGGTGCAACATTCTTGTGTTTCCAACTTATCTAAAATATGTGACTGATTATACAGAGGCCTTCACTGCACTATTTACCTAACTCCTCCCTCACGTGTAGAATGTGACACAAGGTCAGTTTTTCAGGGGACTGAAATTATTTCCATTAATTACTTAAGGCTATAATTCTTAAAAGATTAATATTAATCACTTACAATCATATAATTACTTGCAAGTTATTGACGTAAGATAGGAATGCAAACAAATGATTACCATTAAACAAAAGTAATTATTTGGAAATGTAAAATAGAAGTGTCGAGGTGGTGTAATGGTAAAAGCGGTGGACTGGGGGATTGTAGATAGCGAGTTCGAACTCCAATCACGCTATTACATTCACTTTCGGATAAATACCCTTGAGAAAGGCATGAATCTCCTTATCCTACTAGCTATTGGTAAAATAGTACCACTACTATTCGTCTAAATAAATTAAATAACCCCCGAAGATTGCCATGCCATACCATAAAATTGTTTACAATCTCTTAGTCTTAGAGGGAAACACTTAAAACCCTACAACTGTGTGCAAATTCTAATTATTAGATAAGAATACTTGATATCATAAAACTGCGTGTGAACATATAATTAAATAGAAATAGTTACTTTAAATCATCTAATTGTGTATAAATTCTTATTTTCAGGAACAACTGATACCATATAACTGTGCAAACAAATGGTTATTATTGTTGAATAAACAAGTACGATTAAAAGATTGTAGTGGAACGTTGAAAATATAAAGTAGTGATTACAATCAAACATTTACAAATGAATCAAATTTTGGAATTAAATACACCAATATAAGTTAATATGCCATTAACCAAACCATCAAAGAACAAAAATTCTGCCTGAAAAATGCTTAAAGTATTAAGACTATTAAGATATCCTTAAAAAATATATTGGCAATGACGCTAGAAAAAAAAAGACGTTCGTTTAAATATGATTTACATATTCGTCCATTGATGACGGCTGTAAACTAAGTCGAAGTTTGCAAAGGTGATTTTGTTTGTCACGTAAACTTATTTGATCGAGTTCATTGAAGAATAAATACGGCTGTGCCATAGTTTCTCCTCAGATCTTAAATTCAGAATTCATAGTTCTCCAAGACTAGCTGCCCAACCCAATCTGCCCAACTATTTTACCCAAAAAAGATAAGTGCCTTTCTCCCTTTAAAAGCTAACTATCTAATTATTATCATTTATGTATATTTTTGCTATAATGGATTAATAAAATTAATATATATAATAGGATATGACGAGGAATCGAGCTTATTTACCGCTGAAGGTAGCCTTTAAGCGAATTTTTAAAACCGGTAAAAAAATATCTTTAAATATTTATGCATAGAAATGGTGTCTTGTAGCCAGAATCACTTTCATATTTCATTAATTTTCCATGCTAATTAATGCTTTAAAACAGTTTCGGCTTATATTTGGTTTTTGTCTGTGGTGGAATAATGTTCGGCCATCGGCATTAATGACACCTAAACCGAAGATTTACAAATAAACCACCAATATTTAAAACCTGGACAAGGCTGATTACGTTTCACCTCATGCTAATGCCCTTGGGAAAGACATGAAACCGTGTGTTTTCGTCCTAGCAATGGTTAAATCATAAAGCAGACGTGATTTTTTACCCTTAGTTAAGGAACTAACCTAAAAGAAGGAAAATCTCTGAATTCCGTTTAAAAACTGACCTGGATAAAAATCAAATTGATTCCTGCCTTTCGAAGTGAAATGCAGTCCTTTCCAGGATTTGATCTCGTGTCGTCGTATCCATGTCCTTATAAAATAACTATTATGTAAAGCGTGCCTCCTCAAGGTTATTCTGGCAAGGTACTGTTCCTCAGAGGTCACTCATGTAAAATCTGAGAAGACTAATTGATGCTTAACCTCTGCGTTCGGTAATGAAACAAAATCATGGCTGCATTTATTTTTGGTGATATGAAAAACAATTCATAATAGAAAGAAAGAAAGAAAGAAAGAAAGAAAGAAAGAAAGGGATGGGAAAAGGAAAAATAAAATTTTCAAAGAAATAGGAAATAAAAGATGAAATAGGAAGAAGAGTTGGATGACACATGACTACATTGAAAATTATTAAGGGATTCAAGGGATTCAAAAAAGAAAGAAAGAAAGAATTATTAAGGGATTCAAGAAAGAAAAAAAGAAAAAAAGAAAGAGAGAATAATTAACGGATTCAAGGGATTCAAAAAAGAAAGAAAGAATTATTAAGGGATTAAAGAAAGAAAGAAAAAAAGAAAGAAAGAAAAAAAGAAAGAAAGAGGGAATTATTAAGGGATTGAAAGGATTCAAATAAGAAAGAAAGAAAGAAAGAAAGAATTATCAAGGGATTCAAGAAAGAAAAAGAAAGAAAGAAAGAATTATTAAGGGATTCAAGAAAGAAAGATAGAAAGAAAGAAAGAAAGAATTATTAAGGGATTCAAGAAAGAAAGAAAAAAAGAAAGAAAGAAAGACAGAAAGAATTATTAAGGGCTTCAAGAAAGAAAGAAAAAAAGAAAGAAAGAAAAAATTATTAAGGGTTTCAAAAAAGAAAGAAAAAAAAGAAAAAAAGAAAGAATTATGAAAGAAAGAAAGAAAGAAAGAAAGAAAGAAACTAAGAAAGAAAGAATTATTAAGGGATTCAAGAAAGAAAGAAAGAAAAAAAAAAGAAAAAAAGAAAGAGGGAACTATTAAGGGATTGAAGGGATTTAAAAAAGAAAGAAAGAAATAATTACTAATGGATTCAAGAAAGAAAGAAAGAAAGAAATTATTAAGGGGTTCAAGGGATTCAAGAAAGAAAGAATGTGATGGAAGGAGGAAAAATAAAATTAAAAGAGAGGAAGAAGAGTTAGACGTTTATTACGACCCATGACAAGAGGAAGAAGAGTTAGACGTTTATTACGACCCATGACAAGAGGAAGAAGAGTTAGACGTTTATTACGACACATGACAACACTGAAAATTATTAAGGGATACAAGGGCAATAGCGCGATGGGAAATGCAAACAGACTAATCCTGGATTTGAACTCAGATCTTCGGTTCCATTTCCCACGACAATAACCGTTACACTATACCAGCCTGAGGTTAAGTTATATTTTACTTATGGACCATTTTGCAGAAATTATGGGTAACTACTTGAATGTTACGATATATATATATATATATATATATATATATATATATATATATATATATATATATATATATATATATATATATATATATATATATATATATATATATATATATATATATATATATATATATATATATATATATATATATATATATATATATATATATATATATATATATATATATATATATATATATATATATATATATATATATATATATATATATATATATATATATATATATATATATATATATATATATATATATATATATATATATATATATATATATATATATATATATATATATATATATATATATATATATATATATATATATCCGTGCGTGCCTATATAATTATCTACACCTAAAGACTTAATGAAGCAGATTTAGGAGGTAAAGGCCGTGGATCGAACCCCTGCTGTCTGTAGGTTGACCTTTTTACCTTGTAATCAAAAAACATCGATTCCAGTTTCTTAACAAGAGTCGATGGCGCACGTAAAAAGGTCGACTAAGTTCAAGAAGAAAAAAAATGAAAACAAAAGAAAAGTATAAAAAGACTGTTTTTTATAAGAGGGATACCTCTGAAATTCCTCACGCAAAATACAATACTTCTCTCCCTTCATATATATATATATATATATATATATATTCTTTGAATTTGAACGGCGCACGCAAACCTATTGCGATATGGATTTTTATCACTCCCTTTTGTGTGCAATACTCTTTATGAGTCATGCACAGATAAATTAGGGGACTACTTCGAAGGAGACGGTGGACTATACTTGTTTTTGTAAATAATTGTTCATGGTCTTTTCGTCTAGTTTTGCGTAACGTCAAATAAAATTTAATACCGATATTAAAACTTACAAATATTTCCAAAACACATTTTGTTAACTGGTACAATTGTTGTACTGCTTGATTTTAACGGCATATTAATCCGTTTAGGGTTATTTTATTCTTAGATGTTTCCTTTTAGATTTTTTGTGCAGTTGTCCCTTAAGAGGGTTTTTTTTCTTTTAGATACGTTCCTATCAAATGTGAATAATATTCAAACGGATCTATTTGACCCCTAGATGAGACCCTAACAGCTCTATTTAACCCATAGATGAAACCCTAACAGCTCTAAACAGGTCCAGTTTAGTATCATACCCTAACAGATCTATTTGACCCATAGATGAGACCCTAACAGATCTATTTGACCCATAGATGAGACCTAACAGCTCTATTTGACCCAGAGATGAGACCCTAACAGCTCTATTTGACCCATAGAGGAGACCCTAACAGATGTATTTGACCCATAGATTAAACCTTAATAGTTACTACAACTTCTGCTCCGAGTGGACCCGGAAATAATGGCAATGAAAAGGTAAGCCACACTCACTCGAACTCCAGAAATGGAGCCTTTCCATAAGATAAAGTTTAATGTCATGTCCAGGACACCATTATTTTTATGGGGTAAGGTCTTTCCTCTGTGTTGGGAATACGGTCTATGTATTCTAAGACCTTATGATAAGAATATATAATCATTTGCTTGCACAAATTTATTTGAATTGGATGAGAATACTTTAAACTCTATAATATAGAGTTTAAAATATTCCAGTCCAATTCAAATGATTTTCAACCAGATCTATTTGATCCTAAGAGATATTACAAATCCGTCATACCTACCTGCCTTCGGTCCTAGAGGGCCTTACCTACCCTCCTCCCGCCGACAATACCTGATCAACGGGGTTAAATTTATCACTGGGCGCTTGAGGCGTCTTTAAAGGAAATGCTGAGGAGATCAAATAAGTTTTGTATTGGCCAAGCATGAGAATCGGTTCTTGCGTGTCCCCCTCTATAACTATGTCCAGGAAATAATGGCCAAGAAGGAGTCCTCCAAATCTCCAATACTTGGGCCTCATAATCAGGTCCAGTTTAGTATCATACCCAGGACAGAGCAGTTATTCGAGAACATTTGGCGCGTCATAAATAGAAGCCATTGTATGGGGCACCCAATGAAAATCGAATTCACTCTTAATAGTCTGCTTAAATAAATAGGTATTGATATTTTTTGTTTAAACTGAAAGTTTTGGAAGGGTTAAAAAATGATGTTTCAAGCATATTGAAGTGAGGGAGAAATATATGAGCTGGCCTGAATCACAAGCCCTCTAGAATATTTTTTCTTGATAAGGCGGAGAATATTTCGGCCCTTTGCCTATATATTGCTTAATTTTAATACGAAAACAAAGATATTTTCTAAGTGAATGTGAAACCGTATACAGTCGTATAATGAATATTCTATCATAAATCTTTCACCTCGAAAACAAAGGTTCGTTTATTACACGAGGATTGTTTTTGAAAAGTCGAAGCTTATCTTGTTTGTAGACCTAACCTTGCTATAACTTCGATTCAAAATGTTCTCACACGGCCTATACTTAAACAAAGACTATTAATTAAGACAATAAAGTTTTTACTTAACGTTGTTTGCTATTTATAATAACTGTGCATATAATATCTACAAATATAATAAATAGTAAACAAAGTTGCATAAAAGCTTCCTTATCGTAACTAAAAGACTTTATTTAAGCATTTACAAAGCTATGAGGAATCACGTAGAATCAGACTAACGAGAAATTGAACCAAATCACGGATACTATAGCCAGTGTTATTGAAATAGTGTTAGTTTGTTTACATTGTTTAATGGCATATCAACCTTCTAGGGTTATTTAATGCCAAAGCTATTTTTGTGAGAAGAACATTAATGGTACTACTTAACCCATAGTTGGGAGATTTAAGAGACATTCATACCTTACCCAAGAGTATTACTACGATATCGCAATCCAACTCGTTGACCTCAACGTCAGCAAGAGTCCCCTTTGAGTTGTGAATACTTGTTAATATCCTTCTTTGATATTCACAGTCGTTATATTCCAGCACAACAAAATGCTTAATTCATTCAATTAATTGAAAACCAAATTTGGCATTGGTCTACCGAAAATCTAAACATGAGGTGGGTAAGTTTTTGGGTGGGAGGGCCGCATCACAGGATTATGAATTATCAAAAGGCTGCATCTATATTTTTACTAGAAGTGAATAGATTTTTTGGTGGGAGGGCCGCATTACATGGTTATGAATTATCAAAAGGTTGCATCTGTATTTTTACTAGAGGTGGGTAAACTTTTTCGTGGGAGGGCTGCATCACAGGGTTATGAATTATCAAAAGGCTGCATCTTTTAAAATCAAAAGAATTTAGTCTCGACTCAAGTATTTATCTTTTATTTTTTAGAGGCTCCCGTTGGCCACTCAGAACAATACAGTAGGTCACATGCGGCCCGCGGGCCGTAGTTTGCCCACCACTGATTAGAATATTATCTCTTTGTTTACTGGTATATTACTGTTGTTGTTTCATCTGCAATTTTCATTGATTTTTACTGAATTACGATAGTTTTGAAAGTAGGAATAGCTGTTTAAATGTTTTCTTTTCCTGGTATTAGATGTTGAAAAAATATTAATGGAGTCTAGTGTAGCCAAAAGTTAAGGGTTGTTCATTAACGCAATATATAATAAAATTTCTGTGGACAAATTTTAGGGGTCGGTCATTATACAAAGTTGTTCATTACCCAAGTACGTATATACGGCGGTTGTATATATTTCTACAGAACTGTGTAATTTATGTCCTTGTACCGCGCCATTGGTCTAATAAGTAGTGTATTCGCCAATGGCCCGGGAGACCGAAGTTCAATCCTGGGTCTAGTCATACCAAAGACTCAAAAGATGGTACTTGATGCCCCCTTGCTTAGCACTCAGGATTATAAGGTAAGGATCAAGGGTAATGTAGAACAATCCAGGGAAAGGAGTAGCGCCCTCCCCCAGTAGTAGCTATTGAAAATGGAGCCTTTGGGGTCGGCTACGGTCGCCAACTACTTTTTTTACTATTCATCATAATGTTTTGTATTCTAATCAAATTCACTTTCCATAGATACAGCTCGTGTCTTTGTCTCGAAAATATTCGAAGCATTTTCTGCCCTCTGATAGCACCACGTGGCCAGCGACCTTTAAAGGATTCAGTAGAACTTGTTTTCGGGGGGATAAAAAATCAACTCATTTTAGAGAGTCTGGGTCCGCGACGGTTGATGCACGACGTGTCAATAAAGGGCGACATGATATAGCAATGTGACGTTTTGATCCTTATTCATTTGGTTCAAAGCGGCCGACCCTTCGTTTGTATACGGCAAAATCGACACTGGTGGTGACGATGAAGGGGGAGGCTGGCATTTGAGAGGAGACGCCCAAAAGATGGTTCGTAATTGTGCTGAATTAATGACTGAGCTGAACTATCAAAATGAGCAAAATAAAAAAGAAAATGAAAGAGGAAATATAATACTGTTTGTGGAGATGAAGGCGTTTTCAGTTTGTGTCATCAAGTATTTTCTTTATTCCGCATATATTTTTGACAGCATCTTAGAAGCCCAAACATAACTACTACTATTACTACTAATACGACTACTATTAAGAAATAACAATGTTAGACTCTATATGTCAAAAAAAGAAGAAGGTAGAGGACTCGTCAGCAACAAAAGATATGATAATTCGAGAACTCGAGGAATATACAAAAAAAGAGACAAAAAAGACTAATGCAGCAGCTTGTAATAAAAATATCAACTAATAATATCAATAAATAACTTAAGAACAAACAGTAAAATCAGAAAATTTAGAAAACCAAAATGGAAAGAAAATCAACTGTATGGATACTTCAAGCAACAAACTGGTGATATTGCGCACGAGATGACCTGGACATAGCTAAATAGGGAAAATCTCTTTTAATGGCAGCACAAAAATAATGCATAAAAGAATGGAAAATATTGTTCATGTGATGAAAGATGGAATGTTTAATTACAAAATACACGAATTCAAGACACAACTGGGTTGGAAAGGTGGTGCTATGGCCCTGGAAGGGGTCACAAAGAGAACAGAACACCACGGTTATAGTATAGGTATATATTTACGAGAACAAAGGATGGTTACAAGAACATAGGACGGTAAGCTAGTTCGAATAACCGCGCGGAGGCGAGGTTAGCTTCCGGATCTAGACTGACTTCGTATTGCTGCGTCTTCCGGTATTATGGAGAGTGGTTGGGTCCATTATTAGACGAATCCGCCACAACAGGTAGTCTATTGGGAACTGTGCTAGTGAGGTGCCTGTGGTGTAATGGTTATCGTCGTAGGAAATGAACACGGCGACATGAGTTCAAATCCTGGATGAGACTGATTGCATTTCACATGGCACTAATATCCTTGGGAAAGGTATGAATCCAATTATTCTCCCTCCAGCTATGGGTAAATAGTAGGGCAGACTAGGTTCTTCATCCTTGGTGAGGCAACTAGTCTAGGAGAAGGAAAACTCTGAATTCAAACCAGTTAAACTCCGCTTTAAAATTGACCTTGTGTCATATCCTACCCGAGCGGAGGGGTTGGTAAATATGGGGGGGGGACTGTGCAAGACATTAAAATTTGACTCTATTGACAAATGGCATATTTCTCCTAGGAAATGAGATCCACAAAATTATCTGAGACTTTCACATCTAAATTAATCACACTGACCCGGCCAGAAGAAAAGACTAAATTAACTAAAACAATAACGAAGAAGACTAAATTAATTAATTAGGAAGAAAACTTAATTAACTTAGTTAATTTGGAACAAGAAAATAACATTTCATCAAGAGGATTTTGCTATTCTAACAAAGCACAGACTGAAAATTAAAGAAAAAGGAAAGACAGACAAAGACGTTGCCAGAGCGCTGAGAAACTGTGGAATATGACTGTTACGGTGATGTCAATTGTTGATGATGCACACGGAACGGTTTCTAAAAGTCTGGAAAAGAGACTAGGGAAACTGGAGATCAGAGAAAGAATGGAAACCATCTGGACAACTTTACACTTTAAAAATCAAAGTGTCAGAGGACAATACACAAAGCAATGTGCATTGAAAATAGAAAAAAAAAATTAGGCTATCATAATAGTTTGAAAAGAGGCAATTGAATATTAATTGTAATTTTTGCTTATCCATGAATCTTGTTAGGTTAAAGATTTCTTTTTGTTGCCCGAATGTTTAGCTATTGAAGGGAAAATGTTTTTGCTAAATAAAAAAAATAAACCTCAGTTTATATCTTTTAATCCGCTTATTCCATACTCTTTGTGAGGGCTGGTACGTTTTCTTAACTCAGACTTGAGTATTTGGTTTTGTTTCTTTGTTTAATAACATATCAACCTTCGTGCAATCTTGCGTAGGGGTAAGATTTGTATTTTAAACATTAACATACATTATGCTTCAGCAATCTGAGATCACACTTTTCATGTAAAACTAAGATCATAAGACATGTTATTCCCATATCTCTTTCACTTTTATCAATAAAAATTTCCAATAAATAAAAAAGGTAAACCTTGCCCATCCCCAGCGATTCGAAGATAGTCAACTTCTTGAAACAAACCTGGCGTTTTGTGTTCAAGATTTGGAACGTACTTGAGGTCTATGGTGGAGCAGATATGTCAAACAAAATCTTGGCTATTATCAACCAAGACAGTCGCAAGGCTATGAGAACTTTCGCAGAGGTGATAGACACGGTTTCATGCACTGAATAATTGGAATAGTCCGGGTGGGAATACGCACATGTTCCATCAGGACTTTGCCCTCTCACATGGTCCACGTGACCCAGGTGTGGCTGCCCGAGAATTTTCTCAATCTCAACATGTGGCTTCGTTACTCACTTAATTTGAAATCTCTCAACTGCTGCTTCTGGATCATCTTTGAGAAAGAGGCCAACCAATGAAGCTCTTAAATGCCAAGCCCTCATCGTAGAACCGAGCCTATTCTCGTCTCAGGGGACGTTCTGCAGGTTGATGGGCGAGAGGTTTTACTGAATAACCTTTTCCTAAGTTAAATAATTCTTAATTAATTATTGCATCATTAGTTTTCTTCGTCTTTTATGGTAAACTGTGTATTGATTTAATCAATTTTTTAAGAACTTACTGACATCGTGTAACTAATTAATTAGCAATTATGCATATTACTAGGGATCAATTATTATTATTTCTAAAAATTATTTAAATGAAAGCTGATGATATTAAAGAAAATTCATTCCCAAAATATGATTATTTATTTACTGATATAGAATGACAAACTTTTGATCACTTATCAGACTAAGAAACTGGTACTCCAAAGATATTATTTTCTTATGATTGATTGATTTTAACGGCATGCCAATCTGTTAGGGCTTTTTTTTATGCCTACGGGTTAAGGAATTGCGTACCAATGTACCTATGGTTATATTTACATTTTCTGACCGGTCCATTGGCCTATCGGTTAGAGTGTTCATCAAAGGCCCGGGAGACCGGGGTTCAATCCCAGGTCAAATCATACCAAAGATTTAAAAAATGATACTTGATCCCTCTTTGCTTTACACTCAGCATTATAAGGAACGTATCAAGGGTAAAGTGGAGCAATCCAGGGAAAAGAGTAGTGCCCTCCCCTACACCTCGGTGTAGTAGCTATTGAAAAGGGAGCCTTCGGGTCACCCTCGACTAAGGTCGCCAACTTTACTTATATTTACATTTTTGTTACAGTTTCTGGATAGTTTTTCACGCGATTATATGACATCAAGTAGTCCTGTCTAATATTCGCAAACTAATCT
The DNA here is from genome assembly GCA_963585895.1 of Sepioteuthis lessoniana. Classification (NCBI taxonomy): domain Eukaryota; kingdom Metazoa; phylum Mollusca; class Cephalopoda; order Myopsida; family Loliginidae; genus Sepioteuthis; species Sepioteuthis lessoniana. Next base: position 57,300 of record CAUZXS010003776.1, on the reverse strand, counting down.
ATTTAGTTCCTAGAAGGGACCGTAAAAGATACTACCACTTCGGGCCTGGGTGAGCTTGAGAGTAATTGCAATGAAGGGGTACTCCATCTCCCCAGAGCTCCAGAGACTCACTAACGAATACAGTTTTGTGTCATATCCAGGATACTGCCTTTTTTAGGGAGCGTACTCCTTCTCAAGGGTTACAGTCAGCCATTCTAAGCCCCACTGACTGGGCAGATGTTTTTCCTTTTTATGCATCAGGTTTTGTTACATGAAAAAATTGTCACTGTAAGGGGAATACATTTAAAGATTTTTTATTGTCAAGGATATGGATCTATTTTTAAGCAATAGATTGTGGCGAATTAAAGATTCCACTGGATACAATTAGTGTTTATCTGTTTTATTTCGTATCGATATCTAATTACAAGTTTGCTGGTGGAGTCTCCTTGGCGTAGTGGCTAACGTGCTAGACTGTGACATCACAGTAAGCGAGTTCGAACTCCAGTCACGCTATTACATTCACTTTCAGACAAATACCCTCGGGAAAAGAACGAACCCTCTTAATCACCCCCACCGCCAGCTATGAGTTTAATAGTATCACTACTGTTCTACAAGAATGGCTTTGGCATTGAATAAACCGTGAATGTTGATATGCCATTAAACAAAGAACCAAACGTCGGCTAAGACGGTAGAATACGCCGACTGCAGAGAGGTAAAATCCCCGCCCCACAACGAGTGTCCTTGATTTGACACTAAACTGCATCAGTGGATGAGGCTTCAGTCCTGAATCGTTGGGGAATGTAGAGTACGTCTTCATTGCCATTACTCCCTGGTCCAATCTGACCCGGAGTGGTAGAACCTGTTAGGTTCCCATCTATAGGTTAAATAGAAATATGCAATCGTTTTCTAAACTTGGAACCATTTAAATGTGTGAAAAAATGACTGTTAAACTGAATTTTTTGTATTACATTACAATACTTAATTATTTAACTGTGTGCAAACAAAGGAACATAGGCACGTTTAGAAATAATATTACCTACACACTATTCCTCATTATCCCTTGCTTACTACGTTTCTCATTCCATTTCTTTTCTTTTTTCTTCCTTTCTTCCTCCTCCTAGTTTCTCCTCCTTTCTCCTTTTGATTCAAAATCTTTCTTGGAGAACTTATAGAACAAATAAATTCTACAAAGTATTCCTAAACAGTCATGTGACATATTTTAAACAAGATGCTGATTCATTGATTAAACGGCTACCCTTCATTCTGTATATATAATATTTACACGTCATTTTCTTATTATTAAATATCCAGCGGTGATTCAATATAACTAGATAACATCCATCCATGTTCTGATGATGGTTTATTAGAACAGAAACGTTATAAAGTTGACTTTCTTTTACATTAAATTCTTCTTCTTGGATTACCTTGTTTCTATGTATTTAATATATGTATAAACAGAATTTGACATTCAATAGCCAACAGGGGTTGATATGCCGTAAAACTCAACCAACCAACCAAACCAAAAGTCTACAGAAATTCTTTAACAAATATCTTCATGTTAGTTTCTGAAATGCTTGATTTCAGTATATTTCAAGAATTATTGGATGAGCTTCCTGGGCAACAAGAGAAACGGCGGTAAAATTTCAAATTTGTTTAAAAATTTCATTACCCAGTCGGCTGGGGCTGTGGAATACACCGACTGCTTCTCTGGAGAGGGGTAAGACCCCCGCCTCCAAAGAGTTGCTTGGTGTGATATACAGGACGTATATCACACCAAGCAATCTGATGGTGAAGATTTGGTAGAAAACAGCCGAAGATGGTTGATATGCCATAAAACCAAACCAAACCAAACGATGTTACAGTCCAATGCGTTAGGGCACCTCTGGTGGTGTAATGGTTAGCAAGTTAGACTAGCAAACCTACACGAGTGAGTTCTAGTCTCATTGGGAGCCCAATTCATTTGGCCTTGTGCTAAATCGAAGTAAAGACCTTCGTAAATTACTACAGTCCAATGCGTTAACAACTACACCACGAGAGCATGTCACATGACCGCTCAGCCAACTGGTTTGGTTTACTTTCTTTGTTTAATGGCTTATTAGCCTTCATAGGTTGTTTAATGACAAAGCCATTCTTGTAGAACTGTAGTGGTACTAATTAATCCATAGTTGGAGATAAAGGTGGGTATATCAGGATACAAGGATATTCGTCCAAAAGTGAACTTCATTGTGCGACTCGAGTTCGAACTCGCTTTTTATAATGTCACACTCACCCAATCGGCTGAGGCTGTAGAATACACCGACTGCACCTCTGCAGAGGGTTAA
>CAUZXS010003776.1:0-50000 GCA_963585895.1 Sepioteuthis lessoniana | reverse complement strand
TGAGAAATGAGCCAAACAGAGGGGTTGGAAATGAAATGTAAATCTTTATAATATTAACAAAAACAATAATTGCCAGCGGCTCCACTTTACCCTTGATACGTACCTTATATCGCTGTGCGTTAAACAAGGAGGTATCAAGTACCACTTTTAAAGTCTTTGGTATGGCACGACCTGGGATTGAACACAGATCTCTCGGATATTTGGGATTAATCCTTTACTAATGACTTATAAGTAGTTGTCTGAGTTTGAGCAAAGTCAAATTGTAAGCAGTTGTCTGAGTTTGAAAATGGTCCAATAGAGACATACAATAATTTTGGGCTGGCACTTGGCGATATTGCAAAGAAATTGAATCACAATCATTCATTGACGTTAACCTCAAGAATTATTAGAAAACTGGATATTATCTTCCAAAAGAAGGTCGTGGCCATAAGAGAGAAAATCATTGAATCGGAAAAAAGAAAAATTGCAAAGCAGAAGTGCACTGCTACATCAGAACAGCTCAAATAAAAGTTAAAATTAAAAGATTTTCTATCCGTTTTGTTTTTGTTTTTTGGTGGATATTTTTTTCGTTTTATTTATTTTTTTTTTTTTTCGTTTTTTTTTTTTTTTTAGCTTAGTTTGATATTAATCCTTTGCAAATGGCTTGAGAGCAGTTGTCTGAGTAAGAAAAAGGTCCAATTTTTTCCGTTTTGTTTTTCGTTTTTTTTTTTTTTTTCGTTTTTTTTCCGTTTTTTCGATTGTGAGTTTTTGTTTTGTTTTTTGTTTTTTTGTTTGTTTTTATTTATTTATTTTTTTTTTTTTGGTTTTTTTTTTTTGGTTCAATACCTTATACACTAGACTTTAAAACAGACCCTTCAGAGAGAGAAAATGAAAAAGAAAAAAAAGAACAACAGAAAAAAAAGCAATATTAATTCGATTATTGATACAAGGGATGGTGAAAACTTCTTAGCTCAACCAAAAATTTAATTTAGCGGGTCGTGGAGAGAGGTAAATTTTTTAGATTGAAGTATATTAAGAAATAATTGGTTTTATTTTAAATATAAAATGGCATGTTCTCCATATCTTTCATTTCTTGGTTAAGCCGAGAACTTTTCTGTATTTTCTAGTACTTGCAAAGCCAGACTTATTTCAACACTTCATCCGGAGAAATACCAAATAAAATTGAATTGCGGCAATTTTGCAAATATAGACATCTCCACTTTATTTTAATTACTCCCAGGTCCACTTTGACATGGAGTTGTAGTACTTGTTTTGGTCTCGTCTATCGGTCAAATAGTTTTATTAAAAAATCATACATATACGATAGAACCGTCTGCAAAAAAAAAAAACAATCACCTAACATATAGGCATAGAATAACCCTAAACGTGCTGACATGCCGTTAAAATAGATAAATAAAATTTAGACATCCGACCTGACTTTAAAATCAGTATTCATAATATTGCCTCTTCAAAGGTTTGAACATTGGCCGCGGGCACACAGCTCTCTAATCCTCCAAACCAAGCACGTTACTGAATATTGCACAGCTTGATAACAAGCTGCTGTAAAAAGCTGTGAATCCATGCGCTTTATTGCCCGACCGGACCGATGTTATTGTCTTCAGGTGTTGGCAGCAATTTGAGAACATTGGCACTTAATTCCCGTTCAGCTTTTGTCTCTGGATAAACAAACAGAATTGTGTACACAGCAAATGAATATCTTCTACCGCAGTGTGTACACATTATGCAATCAACACAGCTGTTGTGTAGGTATTCTCACACTGTGTAGTCATATCGTACGCACCCAAAGAAAAGATTATGCTTTTTTCGTTGGCACACACGAGGCAAACGTGTGAATATTTACTTTATTTTTTTTTTGCAATTTGTAAAAATTTTAATGTTGAAACCGAAAACATGTTTTTAAAAACTCAACCCCCTCTCAACATGGCATTCAGAGAGACAAAGAAAAAATTAAACAATATTCAATCAATTAATTTTGGGGTTTGGTTTTGTTTGGTTTTGTTTGATGGCATATCAACTACTGCAGAATATTTAAAGCCACATCCATTTTTATCCATATAAACAGTTCTATTTCAAACAATTCAGTTTAGCATAAGTACGCAGTTTAAATGCCAAAACAGTTCTGTTTCAAACAGTTCAGTTTAGCATAAGCATACAGTTTAGTTCGGTTCAACCCTACTGACAGTGCTATTTATTTGGGGGATAGATGAATGAAAATTAAATTTGGTATCAATAAGAAAGTTGGAGAAGCTATAATTTATACAATGTGTGAATACCGAATATACTCGTGTATGTAATTACCCAACCCCTCCACTGGATGTGACTCAAGGTCATTTTTGTGGAGTACAGCTGCTTTGAATTAAGAGTTTTCCTTCTCCTGGATTAGTTGCCCAACCAAGGCTAAAGAACCCTCTTTGTTCTACAATTTACCCATAGCCAGAGTGTAGAAGAAATTGATTCCTGCTCTTTCCAAGGACATTTGCGTGAATTTAAACACATGCAGCCTCGTCCAGGTTATGAACTCGGATCCTTGATTCTGACATTAGAAATATTCAGCAATTCTTAAGGGAACGAGGTAGATGTGAAAAGCCATGTTTATTAATTGACTCCTTTGTTAAAGGGTTGTTTTTTTTTTCCAAATTGGAAGTTACCAGTAACATAGAGCAAGACTGTTCCTCGGCCAGTTGAATAAATCCCAGTCAGATGGACTTAAAATATGCAGACTGCACCGCTTGAAAAATGTGACCTGGTTATGACACTAAACTGTTTCGGGTGGTGAGGCTCCAGTTCAAGAGATCTGGAGAATGTACATTCGTTTGGTTGGGTTTTATGGCATATCAATCTTAGTAGGTTATCTAATGCCAAATCCTCTTTATATATATATATTAAATACATATGATTTGGTTGGGCTAGGTTTTATGGCATATCAACCATTGTAGGTTATTTAATACCAAATCCTGTTTATACATATATATTAGATATATATTATTTGGTTGGGCTAGGTTTTATTGCATATCAACCATTGCAGGTTATTTAATGCCAAGTCCTCTTTATCATTATATATTAGATTTATAGGATTTATCATTGTATTGCAATGTATCATAAACAATTCAATTAATTTAATGGTCAAACAATTATATTTCAAACAATTCAATTCAGCATAAGTCATTTTTTTATCTGAGTTTAAACGTCAAACATTCTATTTAACTCATAGACTGGATCCAATCAGGTGCTACCACTCGGGGCCAGAGTGAACCTGGGAGCGATGAAAATGAAGGGGTACTCTGCATTTCCCAAAGTTCCAGCATTACGACAGCTGCACCATCAAATTGTTTTATGTCCTATCTAAGAAACTCGATGTGGGTGTCTTACTCTTCAACAGAGATGCAGTCGGTGTATTCTACAGCCCCGGCTGACTGGGCTGTGGAGAATGTGGAGTACCCTTATATTGCAATTACTTCCAGGTCGAGTCATACGAAAGACTCTTAAAATAGTACTTGATGCCACCTTGCTTAACACTCAGCATTGTAAGGTAAAGATCAAGGGTAAAGTGTTGCAATCCAGGGAAACGAGTAGCGCCCTCCCCTACACCTCGGTGTAGTAGCTATTGAAAAAGGAGCCTTCGGGTTACCCTCGACTAAGGTTGCCAACTTTACTTACTTTATCTCCATGGATTAAATAAAGGATGCAGTTAGAGGCTCTTTGTAGCCTTTCGACATCAGCATAATACACCTGAAGAAGGCCGAAGGGCGTATCGGCCAAGACGTGAGTATAACAATGAAGATGACGACAATAGTCCGAATATCATAAAAATCATCAGGCTTTATCAAATAATTCTATGTTTTTTACGGAATCTGAATCGCACGATGCGCATTGTTTCGGTTTCAACATATTTCAGCCCAGATTCGAAACCCAATCTCTTACTTCCGAGAATTTCTAACTTCCTGAATCCCGTCGAAAGCTTGGATTTCAATTAAAGCGACATGATTTACGAAACATTGCTTCATAACTGAATACCTTTCCACCTTAACGTATCAGAATTCCTGCCACTCGTGTGTGTGCGTGCGCGTGTGTGTGCGTGCGTGCGTGCGTGTGTGTGTGTGTGTGTGTGTGCAAATCCCTCTACCTGCGGCAATTTTTTCCACCGCCCCACCTCTTCCCCTTTTAAGGATCTCTCTAGCCCCTTTCTACACCCCGAACTCAAACTTAGTACCCGTTATACTCTTCTGCTCTAGTATCACTTCCACCCCATCCAACCAAGTCACCTGGACAATCCGAATAAAATAAATCTTCCTTTACTGATGCAGCCGCAGGCCCGGGTACTTGACTAAAGAGTACCCGGGAGGTGCGAATAAGTGGGATGGGCAAAAAAAAATTTTTTAAAGTGAGGAGATCTGTCGGGAGAGTTAGTGAATTAAGTAACCCTAACAATGCGTTGTAAGGGGTGGTAGAGTACCTAGCTGTGAGGGAGCAGGTTTGTTGCGTGAGGAGTGAGGCTGGAAATAAGGCTTAGGGAGGTTGCAGTGGTGGGTGGCAGTAGATGAAGACGAATAGTTTGACACTTTTCTTTACTTGGCTTCCTCTCTCACATTTTACCCGCCTCGACTCCAACACAGCTGTACACTCTCATTCCTGAAAAACAAAATAAGACCCAAGGTTCTATAACTTCTTTATTATCTTCCTGGTTTCCACTTCATCTTATATTCACAATATCGCCTCACTTTTCACATTTGTATCTGTTTTTCAAACTATCTAACGATAATAGTTTTTCTTTTTAATTTTTTATACCTAAATGCTTAGATTATCAGGAGATTGATTTAAATATGGTCCGCTGGTTGGTTTGACTGTATGACTGTCTACGATATTAATGTTGTAGTCTTTCTTTACAAGCAATTCACTAATGCAGACTACGCAACTGATCTTATGCTTCGAGGAAATATACCTGCTGAACCCGAATCTCAACGGAAGTTCAAATAAAACAGTGTTCATGTGTTTTATCAAGATGGTGCCATCTCATTAAATAGCAATCTGATCTTTCTGATAAATTAAAACGAGAATTTTGTCCAAGTTGTGGCCGTGTTCTACTACTATATGGTTGCACCATATGAACTTTATTGTAACGCTTAGAGAAAAAGCTAGATCAGATTTACGCAAGAATGCTCTCTGTTGTTTTGAACAAATCCTAGAAGCAGCACCCCACAAATCAGCAGCTGTACGGCCACTTACCTCCCATCTTACAAATCATCCTAGTAAGACGAGCAAGATATGCTGGGCACTGCTGGAGAAGTAAGAACGAACTCATTAGTGACTTTTTCTTATGGACTCCTATACCTGGACACACTAATACGGGCCGACCTGCAAAAACTTACATCTATCAGTTCTGTGCAGACACTAGATGCCGACAAGATAATTTGCCGAGAGCGATGAACGATAATGATGAATGGTGAAAGAGTCAAAAGAATTATACTTTTTTGATGATGACAATGAATGATATGCTTTCAAGTATTTAATTTTAATGATGATTAAATACACAATTATTGGTTTCAAGTATTGCTATCCAATTCTTATAATTTTTACTCAGGTATATGGTTTCAAGTAACTAATGAGTATAGTTGGCGACCTTAGTCGAGGGTGACCCGAAGGCTCCTTTTTCAATAGCTACTACACCGAGGTATAGGGAAGGGCGCTACTCCTTTTCCAGGATTGCTCCACTTTACCCTTGATTCTTACCTTCTAATGCTGAGTGTTAAGTAAGGAGGCATCAAGTAGCATTCTTTGAGTTTTTGGTATTGACTCGACCTGAGATTGAACCCCGGACTCCCGGGGCATTAACGAACACTCTACTCATTAGGCCAATGGCCCACAAGTATTTAATAACTCCAAATAAGCAATAATAGCTCCTCTTAACTATTCTTAAAACAAATAATTTGCACAAAATTATTTGACTTCACTAATAATTTATAAACAATATATGGTTTCAAGTATTCCTATCAAATTCTAATAATTTCGTCTGTTATAAGGTTTTAAGTATTCCTAACAATTATCAATAAGTTATATTCAATTTTGTGGCTTCATTTATTCCAATCAAATATCAATAATTTGCACATAATCATATAGTTTCAAATAAGTAGTTAGCGACCGTAGTCGAGGGTAACCCGAAGGCTCCCTTTTCAATAGCTACTACACCGAGATGTAGGCGAGAGCGCTACTCCTTTCCCAGGAATGCTCCACTTTTCGCTTGATACTTAGCTTATATTGCTGAGTGTTAAGCAAGGAGGTATCAAGTACCATTTTTAAAGTCTTTCATATGACGCGACCTGGGATTGAACCCCGGTCTCCCGGACCATTGGCGAACATAGGCCATCCTCTCAAATAATAATAATTAACTAGAAATATAAATATATATGTTGTTTAAAGTATTCCTATCAGATAACATTTCTGCGAAAATATACACAATCTTATTGTTTCCAGTCATACATTTCTTCATCTTCATAAGATGACGTAGGATAGATATATTCTTATAGTTTGGTGATATAAAAATGCTAAATGGAGGTACCCGTAAATGTCGTCTGTATATGTCGTTGGAAATCCTGGACAAGTGTTATATGGTCATATGCAAATTCATGCAGAATGAATCACAACAACACAATGATAAAGACAGACCCAATGACAAAGACGCAGGAAGACTTTTTTAACAATATTTACCTCTCACTTTATTTGTAAGGGTTCGAAAAGGTTGTGTGGGGTTTTACTGTGAGAGGGAGCTGGAGACCGAACATAACTGAAATATTTTGACCCCAAAGTTATGGCCGTCAGCGTTGTGTCTTTCTCGTTCTCCAGGGCTGCTCAACCGGAGGCCCAGGGCCCACTCGGCTGAGTAATAGCTTTCTTTATTGCATCTTATCAGCATCTTCTCTGGACCCCAACTCAACAGGACCCCAAGCTCCTTCGGCCGAGGGTGGCTTTCCCTACAACTCTCGTCTTTCTCCGTCTCCAACTGTCTGCAACTCAACTGGCTCGTCGAACTCAACTGAGTTATATAATCGTTCGACGCCCACTCGATCTTTGAAATCGAACGTTTAATCATCATCAAGAGGAAACAACTGTCATGCAGTTCAGAGGTCACTCTCTTCCGGTGCGTCACCTTGAATGGCATTTTGCTCGGGTCGAAGGTCAAAATATAACACCAGACTGATAGCCTTTTACATAGCACTAATATTCTTGGGAAATGTACGAATACAATTATTCTCTCTCCAGCTAGAGGTAAATAGTAGGGAAGACTGGGTTCTTCAGCCTTGGTTAGGCAACCAGTCTAGAAGGAAAATTCTAATTTCAGACATGTTAAACTCCGCTTAAAAATTGACTTTGTGTCACGTCCTGCTTATAGGGGACGGGTTGGGAAACATATATATATGTGGCGCATTCAATAAGTTTCCAGACTTTTTTTTTTTGTACAGGCATTTAAAATTGTCGTAGACTCTTAAAAATTCACTATGTTATTGCTATACATCTTATGACATGACTGACCAATTTTTATGATTTCAGGTTCAAATCAACAGCTACTGCAGCAATTGGAATACACCCTACTAAAGCTTGATTGTCACAGCTGGTGAATTTCAAAAATCCAACCTGGAGGTGAGGACACTTTAGAAGAACGATATGCAATAAAATTCTATTTTCAAATTGGAAAAAATGCCACAGAAACGTATGGAATGCTTCAGACTGCTTTTGGAGCATCTTGCTTGAATTGAGCGTCAGTTTTTGAGTGGCATAAGATATTCAAGGAAGGCAGGGAGTCTGTGAGGAATGATGAGATGTGCGGGAGGTGTAAGGAAGTCAATACACCACAGTTGATTAGCCAAAGGTTTAGAGTTAGGGTTAGGGTTACTATGTTGAAGTTTTAAGGGAGTTCAGGAAGAGATTCCTAGGGAAGAGGCCAGCACTCTTCAAATCGGGTCAGTGGCATTTCCAGCAGGACAATGTACCAGTCCACAACTCCATTCTTGTCACAGACTATTTGACTAAGATGGGCATCAATACAGTTCCTCAGCCTCCCAATAGTCCAGACCTTGCTCCCTGTGACTTTTTGTAATTCCTTAAGCTCAGAGGCTGTCGTTATGAGACAATTGGGGAGATGAAAGAGGATATGACGAAGGTCATTGACACCCTCACACAAGAGGACTTCCATGGGGCCTTGCAGAAGTTGTTGGAATGGTACAACAATTGCATTGCAGCCTGATGAGATTACTTCGAAGGGGACTAGAATTTCATGTGTCTACTATCAATAAAAGTACACATACGAAAAAAGTCTGGAAACTTATTTAATGATTCTCGTATATATATATATATATATATAGAATTAACTTAAATCGCTAGTCGAAAATCTTCTACTAAAGTTTCACCTTAACGAATCATCAGGAAGTTTCGATATATATTTCATGTCCACACACACACACACACACACATAAATATATATCACTAACTTTAGGGTGGTGGAGTAACTATTGTCGACTAAGGAAATGAAATCGACGAGCCAAATTTATACCCTGGATCAGACTGTTGCTTTTCACTTTCAGTTTAACGCCCTATGGAAGGCATAAATCGCACTCTTCATCTCTAAACTTTGATTTAATAGTTGGGCTGACTGGTTTCTTTAGCCGTGACTAAGCAATCAGTCTTGGAGAAGGAAAAACTCTAAATTCAAACCTGTTTAACTCTGCTAGAAAACTAACCGAGAGTCACATCCTGTCCGTGCGGATGGGTTGGTAAGTATATATCATCATCATCACCATGTCATGCCGCCAGAACGGATACCCCTGACCCTCTCTCGCCACTTCTTCCTATCATTCATCGCCTCTGGCAGGTCTTCAATGCTACATCCCGTATCCTCACATAGCTGCTGTATGTATGTTCGAGCTGGTCGTCCTGCTTTTGCTTGGCCATATGCAGGGTTCAATAGGAGTACATCACTTATGAGCTCGTCCTTGCTTCACCAGCAGTGTCTTGCATGTCTGGTTCGTCTAGCTTGGATAATTTTCCTGATGGGAGGCAGGTGGCCGTATAGTTGGTGCCTTGTGGGTTGTTGCTGTCAGGACTTGTTCAATATTGCTCGCAACATTCTTGTGTAATTACCGTCTAGCTTCTTCTCCAGCCGTTTTGTTAGCGTCCAAGTAGTGCATCCATATAGCAACATATATATATATATATATATTAGAAATGCTGTTTGGGTGAATGAAACGTTTTGAAATATTTTGCTCGTGTCTGGCTCAATTTAGAAGTTCTGGGTGCTTTTGAGAGTGACAAACCACACTGGATTGTGAAATGCCGAGCTAGCCTGATATTCTCCGAGCGCAACTCACCGTATATGCTTCTATGTCTTGGCCTACCTGATTTTGCCTTATCGTTGAGGTCCTCGCAAACCCATCAAAATTTTTTTAATTATCTGGTTACTGTACTGTGATCAACTGCAAGTTCAACTTTTCTACAACAAATGATTTTAGTTGATTCTACGACGTTATGGTCCAGTTCGAACTCGTAGAGCCAAAGTTCCCAAATTAGACTACCCTTGCCCATAAATCTGTGCAGGTTTCAAATCACACACGGAGGGAAGCAATCCACAGCATGTCAGCGCACCAACTATTACTATACTACCAATCACTAAGTATTTTCCAAAGGTTCAACTACTTCCCTAAAGTGATATACGTACCACAAACTACCTCGGACAAAATATTACAAAATTTTTGCAACACCTTTAAGATTTAAAAGAATGTGAAATATAACGAATAAATTGTATATTTGTTGTTGAAATGATTTTCTCTCAAAATAAACTTATTTTTGATCTTTTTGCTTTGATTTCTTTCCAAAAATATCTTTAATTCAATTGGAATCTTTACTACGAGGTTCATCGGTTATTATCATATTTACCAACCCCTCCGCCAGGTCAATTTTTAAACGGAGTTTAACAGGTTTGAATTCAGAGTTTTCCTTCTCCTAGACTGGTTGCCTCACCAAAGCTGAAGAACCCAGTCTACCCAACTGTTTACCCATAGCTGGAAGGAGAATAATTGGATTCATACCTTTCCCAAGGGTATTAGTGCTATTTGAAAAGCAATCAGTCTCGTCCAGGATTTGAACTCGTGTCGCCGTGTCCATTTCCTACGACGATAACCATTACACCACGGGCACCTCCCCTTTATCGGTTATTATTCGATAAATGAACACGAGTAACACTTGATCTCTCTTACAGTGTGCGAAAGCAAAATTAGAAATATTCTAGGATGATAATAAACGACTCTATTAAAAAACAAGATTCCTTTTAATTTTAAAAAATAAACAACAAAATAGGCAGATAGACACAAAACACTAAATTTACTCAATATGGCCACTATTCTTTTAAATTATTGTATCAACACGCCTTCAAAATAATTTGCATACTTTCAAAATAAATTCTTCAGACATTTTATTCCTTTCCTCCTCAATAACAGTCTTAAGTAAACCAATATTTTGATGGGATGTTATTTTCTAAAATGCCCCATAAAGCGTAATCACCAGGTTTAAAGTCTGGGATTAAATCTTGTTTAATTGCTGTCTTCATAGTTTTCTCATTAGTGTGCTTTCTTATGAACATTTTCATCTCCCCAATTTCCTTAAAAAGCTCTTTTTCTTTACTTTTTATACGATAGACAAAGTAACTTTGACTTGGTTTCGGTTGTAAGTAAATCATACATACATGTCGTTTCTTTTCTTGCTCACTCATATTGGGCTGAATTTTAATGAAAAGGTGCTTGAATAATAGAACTAATCATGAAAATTAAGATTTATCGTGTTTTTCCAACAATTGGACTAATTAGATTTTAAAATAAAAACCTTTTAGAAATTATTCCATATTTTGCTTCCGCACGGGCATGCACAGAAATCCTGGTTTGTGATACTAACAAAAAGATCTGAGAGTTTCTTACATGTTTTAAAAAACTTTCCCAATGCGATTTTATAACAGAAATTATCTTTAATTAATTGTTATTGCAAAAAATAATTGTCGATGCATTTTTATTGTAAAAATCATTTCCAATGCATTTTTATTGTAAAAATCATTTCCAATGCATTTTTATAGTAGAAATCATCTATAATTAATTTTTATAGTAAAAAATAATTTAATCTCCATTAAAAATCATTTCTAGTGCACTTTTCCGATAAAATCATCTATAACTAATTTTTATCAGAAAATATTATTTCCAAAGTATATTCATCGTAAAATAATTCACAATGTATTTCATAATGAATTACAATGAATTTTCAACGAAATTTTATAGTAAAAATCTCTCGGTACATTTTTATAATAAAAATCATTTTCAATGCATTTTTACTGCAAAAATCATTTCCATTGCATTTTTATTGTAATAATTTTTTTACTGTAATAATTGTTTTCGATGCATTTTTATATTAAAAATCATTTCCAATGCATTTTTATAGTAAAAAAAAAAACATTTCCAATGAATTCTATAGTAAAATATCCCTTAAAGAATCTTCTCCAATATTTGTTTTATATTTAGCAGTAAATGAAGTAAATCAAATCTGATACGAAACATTTTTCTTTTATAGGCGATCGATCTGGCCTAATACATTAAACTATATTACATTATTTAGATAATATGATAATTTTTTTTCTAATCCAAGCAAGGAAAATATGAAATAGCCCAATATTGAACTGCTCTCTCAGAGTACATAGTCTCCTCAGCAGAGATGTAAGATCCTCCTCTTAAATAAGAGATATCTTAGGAATGACAACTTGAGGTTTAACTCCATTTCCAGAGAAAACGGAAGTATGAAGTACTCTTTCATTACCATTACTCCCAGGCCCACTTTGACCCAGAGTAGTTGTACCTAATAGGATACTATCACTATGCTTCAAATAGATCTGTTTAAAATTATTTGTATTCGATTAAAATATTTCATGTAAATTATTTGCATAAAAGATAGTTTCGAGAAGCGATTGTTGTTTACTAAGTATTATTTTTAGCTACTTGAAACGATATAACTTTGTGCAAACAACTGATTAAGTTGAAATAAACTACTATAATCTATTATCTGCTATAAAAAAGGTATAAATATATATGTACTGTGGACGCGATTCCCTAACCTTTTGGTATAAAATGACCCTCGACTGGACGACACGCCGTTAAAATCAATAAATCAACTAATATTGAGGAATTATGTTATTTTTATAATATATTCAGTTATCTACCCGCACATCAGTTCATTTGAATTTAATTTCGGCTTACCCAATCGTCCAATAATCTTCTGAAGTTGTTCAAATTTCTTTGAAGCCTTGTCATTGTTATCAATTTTTTTCTAGCTTTTCTTTCATCGTATTTTTGTAGCTTGTTTACACATAATAGGAGCAAAAGATATAACGGGTTAAAGTATTCAAAATTTCTTTAATTGGGTGTTTTATTATTAATTATAATTCTTGACGAGTTTTACTTACAACTTAAGCTTGTTTACGTATTGTAGCAATTAATGATATTGTTTTAGTTGACAAGTTTTCTTCCATCATTGCTAACATGTTGGTCTGTGGTCTCGAAGTAAGCGAGTTCGAACTCTAGTAGAGGTTTTACGTTTATTTTCGGATAAATACTCTTGGGACAGGTATAGAAGCCTCTTATCCCCCACCAACCTATAGGTTAAATAGTATCACTGTCGTTCTTCTACATGGAAGAATTTGGCATTAAATAATCCACGATGGTTGAATTGCCATTAAAGTAAGAAACAAAAACCTTGAATCGATGTAATTGTGTATAAATCTTTGGTTTGGTTTGATGGCACATCAACTATTGTAGATTATTTCATGCCAATTCATATAAACAATTCTACTTGTCTTTAATTGGAATCATTTTGAGATGAGGCTTTTAATCTGAGAATTAATTTATTTATTCATTTATTTATTTATTGCGGACTTTTCCCCCCTCATCTTTGGGTAGTTTTTGTGTTGTTTCTTCTTTCACTACGTTTCGGCCAAATTTCACCTCTGGCCTTCTTCAGGTGATTTTACCGCGACCTCGGATAGGAATGCTGAGTCTTGTAACCGTATCCCCAGTAATTACTGCCTTCTATAGTTGATGTCTATCGCACCAACGTAGTGAAAGAAGAAACAACACAAAAACTACCAAGATGAGGGGGAAAAGTCCGCAATAAATAAAAAAAATTAATTCTTAAACAATTCTATTTCAAACAATTTATAACATAAGTACATAGTTTAGTTGTATTTGACCCATTGATAGGATCATATCAGTTACTATCACTCCGGACCGGAGTAGACCTGGGAGCGATGGCAATAAAGGGGTACTCCGCATTCCCCAAAGCTCCAGCATTACAGGAGACCTCACCATCATATTGTTTAATGTCATATCAGGACACTCGTAGGGGTAGTCTTATCCCTCGGCAGAGATGCAATCTGTATATTCTACAACTCCATAGATTATTAGCATAAGACAAAAATGTTTGATATTGTATAAACTGTGTGCAAATTATTGAATTAGATAAGAACGCTTGATATGATAGTGTCCTGTGTATGACAGTAAACTGATTCAGGTGGTGAGGCTTCAGTTCCGGAGCGTATGGAGTACTTCTTCATTACCATTACGTCCTCCAACCCGAACAATATATATGGTTCCGTATATATTTTAAATAAAAGTGTTCAAATGATTTTTCGTATTCTATTGGACCATAGAAACTAAACAAAAAAGAAACTAAACAAAAAATGTAAATATAAATATACAATGAATGTGATTCCCTAACCTCTCGGCATAAAACAACTGTAGAGGGTTTGACATGCCTTTAAAATCAGTCAGTTAATTAATCATCAATTGATCAGTTGATATATAACTGTATGCAAAAAAAAACTCATAAGGATCAATTATAAAAAAGGTATATATATATATATATATATATATAATATATATATATAATTATATATATATATATATATATATATATATATATATATATATATACAATATATATATATATTATATATATATATATATATATATAATATATATATATATATATATATATATATATATATATATATATATATATATAAATAATATATATATATTATATATATATATATTATATATATATATATATATATATATTCATATATTCATATATATATTCTATTATCTGCTATAAAAAAAGTGTAATGGTTATCGTCGCTGATGTGAACACGACGACACGAGTTCAAAATCCTGGACGAACCTGATTACATTTCACATAGCATTAATACCCTTGGGAAAGGTATGAATCCAATTATTCTCCCTCAAGCTATGGCTAAATAGTCTAGGAGAAGGAAAACTCCGAATTCAAACCTGTTAAACTCCGCTTAAAAAATTGACCTTGTGTCATATCCTGCCCGAGCGGAGGGGTTGGTAAATAGGGCTATAAAAAAGGTATAAATATATATGTACTGTGGACGCGATTCCCTAACCTTTTGGTATAAAATGACCCTAGACTTGGTCGACACGCCGTTAAAATCAATAAATCAACTAATATTGAGGAATTATGTTATTTTTATCATATATTCAATTATCATCAATAATTCTGTTTTTATTAAATATCACATCTAAGTAAAATAAAGCTGTCAATTTAGATTTGTTACTCTATGCGACTAACTTCAGTCCTGGACAAAAAAATTTCATTTAGATAATTGAAGTAGTTTATGACAAGTTAGGACAAATTATGACAACTTAATATTTTGTAGGGTATCCATTAGCATCAGATGAAGTGATTTTTATCTTACAGCCACGACTTTCTTTTTTGATGATAATTTCCAATTTTCTTATGATTTTTGAGGGAAACGTCAATTCATGACTGATGGCGTTTCAATTTCTTTGCAATATCGCCAAGTGACAGCCCCAAATAATTGGATGCCAGAATTTGACCTTTTTCAAACTGAGACAACTTCTTCCAAGCTATTAGAAAAGGACTAATCACAAATGAGGGTATCAAATCAAGAAAAAGAAAATTCTCAGACATTTTTTCTTTTCTTTTTTGGTATTTGAGAATTTTCTTTTTTAGAAAATTATGACGTTTCCCTACAAATAAGATAACTTTGACAACAGAAAATAATCACTGCCTATGTGTGTAAACTACTGAAGTTTCATTCAAATTAGTAGCAATAATTTTTTAAAAAAAATGGCTCGTTTTTTTTTACAATTAATTCTGTGACACAAATAGATGCGTGAATAATCTCTATTTAGGCCAATATTATCGGTAAATCCAAAACTTTTCTTCCTATTCAAGTTACTCAGAAAAGTATAGGACGGTACACGAATTTATCTGTATGCCACGTTCTTTGTGTTTATGTAAAAGTTCTGAAACGAGCATCTCCCTTGCTGACTTATATATATATATATATATATATATATATATATAATATATATATATATATATATATATAAGTGTGTGTGTGTGTGTGTGTGTGTGTGTGTGTGTGTGTGTGTGTGTGTGTGTGTGTGTGTGTGTGTGTGTGTGAGGGTAGGGTTATCTTTCAAAATTCCTACCGTCCTCAAACCGGAATTCTTTGTTATCTTCTCCCTCCCACACAGTATCTTCTCGTCCCACACGATTCTAACCCTCCCATCCTAATTCTACTCATTCTTCATCTTCTGACAGTATGTTAATGTGTTTATTTGCTTATGCGTTTCGCGATGTCAGCTTTTCTCTTAGATTCAGTCAATTGAATACCAGCCATATCTGACGGGAGGGGCAGGCAGAGCTTCATGCCTTTCTGTCTGTCTACCGCACATCAGTTCATTTGAATTTAATTTCGGCTTACCCGATCGTCGAATAATCTTCTGAAGTTGTTCAAATTTCTTTGAAGCCTTGTCATTGTTATCAATTTTTGTAGCTTGTTTTCACATAATAGAGCAAAAGATATAACAGATTAAAGTATTCAAAATTTCTTTAATTGAGTATTCTTTTTATTAATTATAATTCTTGACGAGTTCTACTTACACTTAAATTAGGCTTGTTTACGTATTGTAGATATTGTTTTTAGTTGACAAGTTTTCTTTCATCCTATTTTTATTGCTTCTTGACTTAAATATATTCTGATCTTGGTTGGCTGGTTTTTCTTTCATCTTATTTTCATTTCATCATGACATCTAATATTAAAGATATAATCTTTGGTTGGCTGGTTTTTCTTTCATCGTATTTGCTTTGCTCTTGACACTTAATATTACTTAAATATATTATAATCTTTGGTTGGCTAGTTTTTCTTTCATCTTATTTTCATTTCATCATGACATCTAATATGAAAGATATAATCTTTGGTTGGCTGGTTTTCCTTTCATCTTATTTTCATTGCGTCTTGACATCTAATATGAAAGATATAATCTTTGGTTGGCTGGTTTTCCTTTCATCTTATTTTCATTGCGTCTTGACATCTAACATGAAAGATATAATCTTTGGTTGGCTGGTTTTCCTTTCATCTTATTTTCATTGCGTCTTGACATCTAATATGAAAGATATAATCTTTGGTTGGCTGGTTTTCCTTTCATCTTATTTTCATTGCGTCTTGACATCTGACATGAAAGATATAATCTTTGGTTGGCTGGTTTTCCTTTCATCTTATTTTCATTGCGTCTTGACATCTAATATGAAAGATATAATCTTTGGTTGGCTGGTTTTCCTTTCATCTTATTTTCATTGCGTCTTGACATCTAATATGAAAGATATAATCTTTGGTTGGCTGGTTTTCCTTTCATCCTATTTTCATTTCGTCATGACATCTAATATGAAAGATATAATCTTTGGTTGGCTAGTTTTCCTTTCATCTTATTTTCATTGCGTCTTGACATCTAATATTAAAGATATAATCTTTGGTTGGCTAGTTTTTCTTTCATCTTATTTTCATTGCGACTTGACATCTAACATTAAAGATATAATCTTTGGTTGGCTAGTTTTTCTTTCATCGTATTTGCTTTGCTCTTGACACTTAATATTACTTAAATATATTATAATCTTTGGTTGGCTCGTTTTTCTTTCATCTTATTTTCATTGCGACTTGACATCTAACATCAAAGATATAATCTTTGGTTGGCTAGTTTTTCTTTCATCTTATTTTCATTGCGTCTTGACATCTAACATTAAAGATATAATCTTTGGTTGACTAGTTTTTCTTTCATCTTATTTTCATTGCGACTTGACATCTAATATTAAAGATATAATCTTTGGTTGGCTGGTTCTTCTTTCATCTTATTTTCATTGCTTCTTGACATCTAATATTACTTAAAGAAATCATAGTCTTCGGTAGAACAAATGAATATCTATTTTTTCCCGAGGGAAATACACTAGAGCACAATTTAAACTTGACTTGCAGAGTTTATGTTGCTCAACCTAAGGTTTGGTTTGGATTTTATGGCATATCAACTTTTGTAGGTTAATAAAAGCAAGATCCATTTTTATACAATTACACAATTCTATTTTAATCAATTCAATTTAGCATAGGTACACAGTTTAATTATACAAAACGGTTCTAATTCAAGCTATTCATTTTAGTCAAACAGTTCTAATTCAAACAATACTGTTTAGTTTAAGTATAGTTTGTTTTGTTGTTTTTTTTACTCAGAGATTAATGTCAAAACAGATCTATTTCTAGATATTTAGTTTAGTCTAAGTACGCAAATGTCAAAATAGCTCTATCTCAAGCAATTCAGTTTAGCATGAGTACATCGTTTAGTTCCATTTATCCCATAGACAGAACCCTATCAGGTGCTACCACTCCGGGCAAGGGCGGACTGGGAGCGATGGCAATGAAGGGGTACTCTGCATTCCTCAAAACTCCAGCATTACTGAAAACTTAACATTAGATTGTTAAGTGTCATATCCGGAACAATCGTTGGAAGGGAGTCTTACCGCTCTGCAGAGATGCAGTCAGTGTATTCTACAGCCCGAACCGACTGGGCAAGCTCGACCCAAGAGACGCTTGAATTCACAGATAGATAGATAGATAGATATTGACCAATAGGTATGAACTGATTCAGATATAGGATATTTGGTCATTTGTTCAGAGGGCATACCAACTGTTCATTGTTATTATGTCAGATGCTATATATATATATATATATATATATATGTATATATATATGTATACATATACATATATGATAATATATATATGATATATTTATAATATATATGTATATAATATATTTATGATATGTATGTGATATATTCATAATATATATATAAATATGCGTGTGTGCGTCTATATATATATATATATATATACGATATATATATACGAGGATCATTAAATAAGTTTCCAGACTTTTTTCGGATTTGGACTTTTATTGATAGTACACACATGAAACTCTAGTCCTCTTCGAAGTAATCTCCTCCGGTTGCCTTGCACTTAATGTACCATTCCAACAACTTCTGGAAGGCCCTATGGAAGTCCTCTTGTGTGAGCGTGTCAATGACCTTCGTCATAGCCTCTTTCATGTCCTCAATTGTCTCATAACGACAGCCTCTGAGCTTAGGGAATAAGCAAAAGTCACAGGGAGCAAGGTCTGGACTATTGGGAGGCAGAGGAACTGTCTTGATGCCCATCTTGTTCTAATAGTCTAACTGTCTTGATGCCCATCTTGTTCTAATAGTCTGTGACAAGGATGGAGTTGTGGACTGGTACATTGTCCTGCTGGAAATGCCACTGACCCGATTTGAAGAGTGCTGGCATCTTCCCTAGGAATCTCTTCCTGAACTCCCTTAAAACCTCAACATAGTAACCCTAACCCTAACTCTAACCCTTTGGCCAATCAACTGTGGTGTATTGACTTCCTTACTCCTCCCACACCTCTCATCATCCCTCACAGACTCCCTGCCTTCCTTGAATCTCTTATGCTACTCAAAAACTCTTGCTCGATTCATGCAAGATGCTCTTAAAGCAGTCTGAAGCATTCCGTACGTTTCTGTGGCATTTTTTCCAATTTAAAAATAGAATTTTATTGCATATCGTTCTTCTAAAGTGTCCTCAGGTCCAAATTGGATTTTTTAAATTCACCAGCTGTGACAATCAGGCTGATTAGGGTGTATTCCAATTGCTGCTGTAGCTGTTCCTTTGAAGCTGTTCCTTTGAAGAGTCTACGACAATTTTAAATGCCTGTAAAAAAAAAAAGTCTGGAAATGCACCACGTATATAATATAATTATAGTATATATATTTATTATATATTATAATTAGTATATGTATATGTATATGTATATATATATATATATATATATATATATATATATATATATATATGATATATTCATAATATATATATATATTATATATATATATATATATATAATCAAAGGATTTATAATCAAAGGATTAGACTAAAAGGTAATTATCCAAGGAAAGTGTAGAATTTAAAATCGATATAACATTTACTGTAAAATATACAGAAATTATGCATTACGTTTTTTTTTATTGATTTTCTATTAGTTTATATTAAAAGTCGGCTTTATTCCCTTATTTTTACATAAAGACGCAGAAAGCCTTGAAGTTTTGTAGAGGAGAGGAACGGAAGTGGTCATGCTGTTTCTATATATACTAAGGGAACCTAGCTAGTCACATTCGCCACAGAACAATATATAGACAATACTTCATCACCATGCACACTGCAAGCATCAAAATACCACAGTTGCTTGGTGAAAACATGTGTTTAAAGCCCCGAATATAATGTTGATTTTATTTACAATTGATGATTTATTTACAAAAGATGTTTTATGATGGGGATGGAAGAAAAACCCCGAAATACAAAAAAAAAAAGTAAGAAAAGTTGGCGACCGTATTCGAGGGCGGTCAGAAGGCTCCTTTTTCAATAGCTACTACACCGAGGTGTAGGGGAGGGCGCTACCTCTTTCTCTAGAATTGCTCCACTTTACCCTTTGATACGTACCTTATATTGCTGAGTGTTAAGAAAAGAAGTATCAAGAACCATTTTTAAAGGTCTTTGCTATGACGTGACTGGGATTGAACACGGTCTCCTGGACCATTATTATTTTGATGATTGGTTTCAAAAAAGAATTCATAAACATGTTATTTGTTAATATGTGTTATATTTACACCGTAAAAAATTATATATATATATATATATATATGTATGTATATATATACAATTCAATTTTGATGATAATACATATAAATTATAATTTTAAAGTATCTTTTTGCCGGAAATAACGTGAGCTTTTCTGATTATATTCAAATATGTAACTGTTTTTAATCTGAGAATGTCTTATTAAGACCTATAGACTGAAATGAATTCATAATGGAATTACAAAACTGAATTCTTTTTCATCTGATTTATAATATATATAATTTCTAAGCCAATAGTTTATCGGCAACTTTATTTTTAATCAAGTTAGAGTTTGTTTGTACACAGATGATTTCAAATACAATAAATGGTTAAATAGTTCTATTAGACACATAGGTTCAACCCTAATATTTACTACCACTCCGCGACAGAGTGGACCTGGGAGTAATGGCACATTCCTCAAAGCTCCAAGACTGGAGCATCACTATTCTTTTTGAAGAACAGCAGTGATACTATTAAACTCATAGTTGGTGGGGATAAGGGTGTTTTATATATTTCCCAAGGGTATTTATCCGAAAGGGAACATAATAGCCAGACTGGAGTTCGAATTCACTTACTACAAAACCTCAGTCCAGCATTTACCGCGTCAGTTGGGGCTGTAGAATACACCGACTGCCCCTCTACAGAGGGGTAATACACCCCAAAGAGTGTCCTGTATATGACGCTTAATAATCTGATGGTGAGGTCCCAGTGATGTCGAAACTTTAGAGAATGCAGAGTACCTCTTCATTGCCATCGCTCCCAGGTCCACTCTGCCCCGGAGTAGTTGTACCTGATAGGGCCCTATCAATGAGTCAAATAGAACTAAACTACAGTCTTATGCTAAACTGAATTTTTTGAAATAGAACTTTTTGTCAAAACTGAATAGCTTGAAATAGAAATTTACATTTAAACAACGTACTCATGCTAAACTGAATTGTTTGAAATGGAAGTGTTTTTGTCATTGAAACTGTACTTACACAAAACTGAATTGTTTAACTTTTGACATTTAATTGCTTGTCATCATAATCTATACTTATTTCAAATACCTATACTTATACTATCCTGAATTGATTGAATTAGAACTGTTTGAATAAACTGAATTGCTTGAAATAGAAATGTTTTTGACAAACTCTGCACTCATGTTAAACTAAATTGTTTAGAATAGAACTGATTATTGGCATAAAAATGGATTTGGTATTAAATAACCAACAAAGGTTGATATGGCATAAAACCCCAACAACCAACCAACATCAGTCCAGCACTTCAGCTATTACGCCACAAGGATAGATAGATAGATAGATAGACAGATAGATATCACTTTTTGGAGGGATTGTTTACTTAATTTAGGCTGATTAAATTTATAAAGTACCGGGCCATTGGCCTAATGAGCAGAGTGTTTGCCAATGGTCCAGAAGACCGGGGTTCAATCCCAGCTCGAGTCATACCAAAGACTAAAAAAATGGTAATTGATACCGCCTTGCTTAACACTCAGCATTATAAGGTGAGGATCAAGGGTAAAGTGGATCAATCCAGGGAAAGATGTAGCGCCCACCTCTACACCTCGATGTAGTAGCTATTGAAAAAGGGAGCCTTCGGGTCACCCTCGACTAAGATCGTCAACTTTACAACTTTTAATTTCATAATTTTTTTTTTAAATGATGAAAATTAATAACAAAAAGCGAGAAGGATAAATAAAAAAAAAAGAAAACTGAAAAAAATTGAACAAATTAAAGTGACGTAATCCATAAAATATTCAACGCGTTAACTAGTGACGTCATGCATACGTCAAACGAGAACAGACAAACACAGGGGAAAGAGAATAGACTGACAGAACAAAAGTGGTGAAAGGAGGGGGATGGCTTAGATGAAGTGGGGTGGAGATACTCTGGACAATATAGGACAGACACATCTTGAGTTTATTGTGGAGTTAAAGTATTTCAAAATTCAACCGAGCTCAAAACAATGGCAAAACATTTGCGGCAAACGTCACTTTGTCAGAAAACTTGCTTTTTGTTTCTAATATCTATCATAAGTTGCTAAATTTAGAGGTGCCCTGCACACACTCTCTAGCACTCCCATTCGAGCATTTGATTTAGTTTCTTTGGTAAATGCCATGTCAACCTTCCTGGGTAATTCAATGCCAAATCCATCCTTGTAGAAGAACAGGAGTGATACTATTTAACCCATAGCTGGGAAGATAGAGTTTAACACCTTTCCCAAGGGAATTAGAGCAAAAGTGAGCGTTATAACGTGACGGGAGTTCGAATTCGCTTACTTCAAAGATGACGTCATATCTGCAGTTGATAAATTTTAAACCAAAGACTTTCAAGCACTGCAACACCGATGGAAGAAATGTGCGGAACACAAAGGTGACTATGTTGAAAAATAAACCCCACTTTGTCAGATTCCATGAGAGTATCTTGACAAGCTTTTGAACTTTTATGCCAACCTTCGTATATATATATATATATATATATATATATATATGCATGTATATATCATGTCGTGCTGCTAGCACGGATCTCTCTGATCCTTTCCCACCAATCGTCTCTATCATCCATTGCTCCCGGCAGGTCTTCCAGGCTACATCCTGTATCAGTACAGAGCTGTTGTAGATAGGTTCTAGCTGGTCGACCAGCCCTTGCTCGTCCTTGTGAAGGATCCTACAGGAGTACATCGCTTATGAGCGTTCTTACTTCTCAAGCAGTGTCCCGCTTGTCTGGTTCGTCTAATTTGGATGGTTTTCGAGATGGGTGGTCGGTGGCCGTACAGCTGCTGTTTTGTGGGATGTTGCCTCCAAGACTTTTTCAATACAGCTCGTAGCATTCTTGTGTAATAACCGTCAAACTTTTTCTCCATACACTTAATCAGCGTCAACGTGGTGCATCCATATAGTAGTATTAAAGGATTGAACGATTCATTAAATCAATCAAATTATGACCACTAAATATTTAAAAATAACCCATGTACAGTTATTTTTTATTACTAGGGGTTAGGGAGTCGCGTTCATTCTATATTTATTTTGTAATTTTTGTTCAGGTGCTTCTCACATTATTTGGTTTTTTGTTTTTATTTTTTTATTTTTTGACGGGGGTTACATACAGTTTTATCAAATAACAATGCTTTTTAAACTGTTGTATTTGAGCCATAGATGTGATTCTGACAGGTACTACCACTCCGGGTCAGAGTTGATATGGGAATAATAGGAATAAAGGTATACACCACACGCCTCACATCTCCAGTGTAGTCCCACCATAGGATGCAGTTTAGTGTCATGCCTAGGATAGCCCATTTGGTGGCGGTCACGTTTTTGAAAGGGATACAGTCAGCGTATATTAAGCCCTGTCAATAGGACTAATATATATATATAAAGTAAATAAAGTCGGTGACAATAGTCGAGGGTGACCCGAAGGCTCCCTTTTCAATAGCTACTACACCAAGGTGTAAGGAAGGTGTACTCCATCCCCACGATTGTCCATTTTACCCTTGATACGTACCTTATAATGCAGAGTGTTAAGTCAGGCGGCGTTTTTTGAGTCTTTGGTATGACTCGACCTGGGATTGAACCCTAGTCTCCCGGACCATTGGTGAACTCTCTCTCTCTCTCTCTCTATATATATATATATAAGGCTCCCTTTTCAGTAAGTGCTACACCGAGGAGTAGGGGAAGCCCCATGTCTTTCCCTAGATTATTCCACTTTACCCTTGGTCCGTACTTTATAATACTGAGTGTTAAGCAAAGAGGTATTAAATACTATCTTTTTAATGTTTGGTACGACTCGATCTGGGTTTGAAACCTGGACTTCCGGACCATTGGTGATCAATGTTTTAAGAGTGTAGGTAGTAATGCAGTTCGAAGGTATTTTAAATAGATTTGAGTGATAGATGAAACCCTGAACACTCCGGCGACTCAATATCAAAGAAAGAAAGAAAGAAAGAAAGGTCTAGGTTCGAATAAAGAATAGATACGATAGAACACTTTTCTTAGAAATATAACATCGCAGACCCTTTTGCTCGGCGAGGTTTTTCAGTCCGTGACACTTATCTCGATAATTATGGTATGATATTAATCTAAATTCAACTTAGAAACCCTATAATTAAAATTCCTAATGTTTAGCAATGCGCTGTGTGCGCAGTTCGCAAAGAGTTTGACGTTGTCCCTCATTGTGTGCTGGACTAATCTGACCCAGCACCATACTTCCATATCCTGATGAGATATCTATAAGCCTGCCGTAGGACACTGGTTAACATATGACGTCTACAATTCAAATATTGTTCAATATATTCAGAATATTGAAATTCAGGTCACCTTAATCATTCTTTTCGCCGCTGTGTCAAATGAATTAAATTCCTTTCATTTAAGTACAAAAAAAACGCACGAAATAACTGGAGTTTTTTGGGTTTGTTATTTTTTGTTTTGTTTTGTCTTTCTTTTGTTTATTTTATTTTTTTTATTATTCATTCGCATTTTTCTCTTACGCACCTCCAACCAAATTCGATACAAATTACCTTTAATGAGTCATTATTTCAAGCGATTATGAAAATTAGCCAGATATTTTAAAAGAATTTTTAAACAAAGGGTCCGAATACGAATACGGCTTAGTAAAATCCATTAGCACAAAAAGCAGTATATTTAGTCCATGGCCACAGAAATATATATATTCGTTACTTTGGTTTGGTCTGACTGTGTTTTATGGCATGTCAACCCTTGTGGGTTATTTAATGCCAAATCCTGTTTATACATATGTACATATTTCATAAATGATTTTTTAAAGTACTAGTTTTCAGGTAACTTTATTTTAAGACGAGTTAGAACTAGTTTGGATGCACACAGTTAAATCGTTTTAAGTATTGCTATTTATTATTTGCACACAGTTAGATGATTTCACGTATTGCTATTTAACACTAATAATTCTAGTTGATATTTATAATTTGTTTGCGTACAGGGTTAAATGGTTTCAAGTATAGTAAATGATAGCATTGTTCAATTTGGTTCATAGATAAGATCCTAACAGGAATGATTCCGGGTGAAGGCAATGGCACTAAGGGAGTTCTTTACTTTATAAACTTATGTATATATATATAGTCATCCACAGACAGATCTGTTTCGTTCTATCAGAACTCATCAGTGTGGCTAGACATGGTAGCTTCCCATACCTGGGATCGAAACCCGGTTGACTCAAACGCCAATCCAAGTTTCTACCCCTCAGCCACGAGGAAACAGTAGCAGCGAAGTAAATCTTAAACGGTTATGAATCACAATTACTATTGCTTATATACATCCGCTTAACGGCTACCGAGACCTCAATTCATACATGAAGAGACTTGCAATAAACGCTAATGGCAACACGATTACTTCATTCGCTAGAGAACTCAACCCTAGTGGGTAGGGGAGTATATATATATATATATAACCAGTACTGAGATATATATATATATATATATATATATATATATATATATGTACTGGTTTCTTAATTTTTCTTATGCTTTATTGCTTTAACCTCCTTCATTTTCGCCTAAGAATTTAAATTTATATAGGTTTTTCTCTCTCTCTCTCTTTTTTTTTCTTCCATACATATTCGCTGTTTTTCAACCTCAAATTAAACGCGTGCAGTATAATGATATTCTTTGCTGAAATAAAATTATAATGACAATTTAACCAGGTTTGAGTTTCCTTCTAATTACACTATATATATATATATATATATAAGGATAAATACATAGATAAATAAATGTAAACGCATTATAAAAATACACACACATATGCATAAATACACAAACATGAATATATATACAAATATATTGCTATATAAACACACACACACACACACACTTACATATATATATATATATATATATATATATATATATATATATATATATATTAAAATGAATAACACCACAAATTGGTATCTAGGTTTTTAAGTATTTATTATTATTCCGTATGATTATGGATAATAAGAATAAATAATAACCAATTCCATTAGAAATATTTACTTTTCTCTCTTCATATATATATATATATATATATATATCAAGGGTTAATAGTTGGTCAGACTAAGCTCTTCAACCTTAGTACTACACCAGGAAAATAGGAAATTTTTCATTACGTTTTGCGATTGATATATCATTATTTCAAGCTAACATAAACAAATTACCAGAATATATTAAAATGATCTTTAACACTTATGGCCTTGTAAAATCTATTTGCATGAAAAGTGATGCCTTTAATTAGTAAGCAAAACATGTGTGTGTGTGTGTGTGTGTGTGCGCGCGCGCACGCGCATGAGTGTGTGTGTGAATATAAAAATGTGAAAAAAACAAGGTATCAGAGGATGATTTTTTTTTTATAGTTGAATTATTTCCCGACGGTAAACGTTCCGGTCGTTTATATAAAACCATCACCATGGCAAGTTTAATGTGATGCTGTATCTTCTGAATTATATCTAATTTCAAAAAATGAAACGAAAAACCGTAAAAAATCTTATCATTCTATTTCCAAAGTATGTGACTGAGTAAATGTTCGATGGGCGGCTGAAAAGTTCATTGCCTGACCAAGGTACTCTCATAGAATCCAACCGGTTTATTTTTCAACATAGTCCACCTGGCAATCCACACATTTCTTTCATTTATCAAAAAAGTTATCAACACCAGATATGACGTCATCATATGAACTTTTCAGCCGATGAACTTTTCAGCTCACATTTCTGGGTTCAATCCCAAGTCTAACCAAAGATTCAAAAAATGGTACTTAATGCCGCCTTGCTTAACACTCAGCATTATAAGGTAAGGATCAAGGGTAAAGTAGAGCAATCCAGGGGATAGAGTAGCGTCCTCCCTTACACTTCGGTGTAGTAACAAATGAAAAGGGAGCCTTCAGGTCGCCCTAGACTCCGGTTGGCCAACTTATATATATACAGTGACACGCATAAGTATTGGATACATGTTATTTTCTGTTATATCTCTAGTTTATAATCGCCATTTTGCCTGATATAACTCGCAAGTTGTATGTGGAAGAAAAATTAGAAACTCATGGTTGAATCCATTTTTTTTTTATCAAAGTTCAAAATTACCCTTTGCAAAAGTATTGGATACATCAATTTAATATTTCGTTGCGAAGCCTCTGTTTGGTTTCGCTTCTTCCAGTCGCTTTTTATAGTTGGCCACAAGTTTTCTACACTGATCCAACGTTACTTTACCTCATTCTTCCTGGCATAATTTCTCTAATTGCTTGATATTTTGTGGATTCCACTTTTGAACTTTAACCTTCAAAGTATTCTACAAATTCTCAATTGGATTCAAGTCAGGAGACTGACTGGCCAATTGAGAGTACTAATACCATTATTTTCAAACCATTCCTTTGTAAGTTTTGCGGTATGTTTGGGATCATTGTCTTGTTGAAGCACGAAATTCCGACCATGTCCTAAAAAAGTTGCAGAATGTTCTTCTCTAGAATCTCCTTGTACATGCTACCATTCATTCTACCATGGATAACTTGTAACTCACCAGTGCCCTTGGATGAAAAGCATCCCCATATAATGGAACCACGCCCAAACTTAACTGTGGGGATGGTATTGTGCTTCTGGAAGGCAGTGTCATTTTTTGACAAACACTTGTTGCTGTGTTCCTTCCGAATAGTTCAACTTTCGTTTCATCCGACCAGATACCTTTTCCCAAAACTGCATACCTTTCTTTTCATAAGTTTCGACAAACTTTAATCGGTCTTTGACATGTTTGGTTTTCAGTAAAGGTACTTTTCTCGGTGATCTTGAATGAAAGTCTGTACGATATAGAGCTCGGCTAATGGTATCCTTACTTGCATTAATTCCAGCACCCCCAAGATTAGTTTTAATTTCAGAATGAGTAATGAAGGGCTTTATTTGCACATTTCTGCTGATCCACCTTGAAGTACTCTCATTTATTTTTCTCGGTTTCCATTTCTTGGAGGGTTTGCTGTACCGTCGCCATACTTCTTATACTTTCTGATATTTCCAACTGTACTTACTGCTAGATTCATTTATTTAGTAATTTTTCGGTAACCCTGTCCTCCTTTGTAACGTTCAATGATTCTATCTCACATATCTCTGGATAATTCTTTAGTTTTTGCCATTTTTAACCCTTTAATTGCAAAATACATATCAAAGAGTCAGATAATTAGTAGCCCTATCTTGTAAAAAATTGGGAAAAGTATAAAACTCTTTACTTACACCCCCACTAGCAAGGGGTTAAACAGGACTACTACTTTTTTCTACAAGTATGGCTTCGGCATTAAATAACCAGCAAAGGTTGATATGCCATTAAAACAAGAAACTAAAAATAGTCGTTTAAAAATATACCTTTTTGATAGAATAAAATAAACTGTTTTCATATTTTGAGAGCCAGATGCTCGTATTTGGCTATAGAGTTTCAGTGACATAATTATATCCATTTTCTTTGAGTAATTTACCCTAAATTCATGGTATTTTTGGCTTAGAATAATCTGTGCACAGGATAGTTTGCCTGCTTCGGATGAAGATCGAAACCACATATCAAGAAATGATCTGCGAAATGAACTTGTTAACCATCACTCTCCCACAGCTTCCCACCTCTCCAAGATATAATTGAAAAATAACTCTGGCGGTAGGGAAAGAGTGGCGGCAATTAACAACTATAGCAGTTGTCAATCTACTAACTGCTCGAAGCGGACGTCTCTATTGCAAGGTTAAATATTTGATCTTTGGCCATCCGACCTTGCTTGAACTCGGCTGACCGGATGTGACCATCGCTGACCTAATCTGAACCTCACTTCCTGATTCTTGGCCTGACATTTTGGCTTGTCTCCCTCTCCCCTAATCTCAGAAATTAAAAAGTTGAAGCCGTGGCTCAGCTCACGAAGCTCTTCTTTTTTTTTTTAGTAATTTTCTTTTTCTAATGTGCGTTTTCCCAATAACACGGTTTCAATCCCGAAAATCAGTTATAGTCTCTTTATTCAAGAAACTCTGAAGTGATAAATATATATTATACGTCACTCCTGAAAGGTCTTCTAAACTGCAACTTGTGTCCGCTCAGAGCCGATGTAATTCTTTGCTGGTCGACCAACACTAGCACGTTCATGAGCAGGGGCCCATTATAGAACATCATTTATGAGTTATATATATATATATATATATATATATATATATATAAGCTAGGATGGCGTAGATTTTGTAGACCACAGTGTTCAGTGAAAGACAGTTTCTCGCCTCCGCGATAATCGGACTTGAACCTTATGAAACTTGGTCTGATGTTCGCATTGGCCAGAACTGACATTCACCAAGCATCGTTAACTGTGTTTACGCTATCCTGGTTTATATATATATATATATATATATATATATATATATATATATATATATATATATTGGGGTACTTATTAAGATATATGTGCTTTATCACTGATACTGAGAACTCTTTATGTATAAATATAGCAAACAATATTTTCAATACTAATTTATATATATTGACAAATTACACTAAATATAAAGATGAATGTAAATGTAATCTTTGCTTCTAATTGATCTGTCGACTATATATATATATATATATATATATATATATATATATATGTGTGTGTGTGTGTGTGTGTATGTGTGCGTGTGTGAGTGTAATTCTTTTAAATACCCTGTCCGGTGGCAAAAGCTGCTTGGTAGCGCCAGGGGTGGCAGTACCGCCTTGAGCTACCGAAACTGTAATCACCCATGGTTGGCGGCTGATGAGAGCAGGGTATCGCACGTGCTTTCACTTGTTATATGGTGAAAAAAATGTATGTTTATATATCAAGTCGCACAGCCAACACGGATTTCTCTGACTCTCTCTCTCTCTCTCTCTCTCTCTCTCTCTCTCTCTTTCTCTCTCCCTCTCTCACACTCTCTCTCTCCCCATCCGTCCCTATCCTCCATCGCCCTTGGAAAGTCCTCTAAACTGCATCCTGATTCTACGCTGAACTGTTGTAGGTATGTTCTTGCTGGTCGACCAGCTCTGGTACGTCCATGTTTAGAGATCTATCTATCTATCTATCTATCTCTGTCTGTCTCTCTCTCTCTCTCTCTCTCTATATATATATATATATATATATATATATTTATGCATGTGTGTGTGTGTGTGTGTGTGTGTGTGTGTGTGTGTGTGTGTGTGTGTGTGTGTGTGTGTGTGTGTGCTTTACGTAGCATTCAGATATTCTTAGACAAGAAATATAAATAAGTATATGCATTTGAATATAAACAATATTTTAGAGTATAAATTAGGATAATAATCACGACGCAAAGTTTGATGTTGTATTCTATATGTTATTCGTATTTATACTGAGCGTATATTTTCACCATAATTTGAAGAAAGCATTAAACCAATGTTATTTCTAATCTTCTGCCACAAAAATTGATAAATATTTGTTTAAATTTCAAATAATATGAAAAGCATTTAAGACTGAAATTAAATGATATCAAAATAATTAATTCTTATAATTTTACTTAATTTAATAAAACACATGTAAAATAAAATATGGATAAGTTTTCCCCATTACTATATAATTTTTACACCACTTTTGAGAGAAAATATTAATTATCAATCAAAATTTTAAAGAAAAAATTTAGACCAGTTTCTAAAAGGTTCTTGAAAATTTTCGGAATTCAAATTGATCTCGTATAAAAAGTGACATTTTTAATCCGTCCACTAAAGATGTTGAGGGTAATGCTCAATTAAAAATTCGTTTTGCTTTAATTTGCACCCACCAAAGTGGCTGAAACACAAAGATATGGCGTTGAAGGTCAATTTACCACGTTGAACTGTAGCAGATTCAGAACTGGAAAGACACTGTAAATGTCATTGCGAAAAAGTTATGGAAAGGCCTAAAAGCTTATAAAATATATGGTTCGTATTTGTCTTCGAAATTTGAAAAATCTCGTGATTTAACAAGCAAAAAGTTGGCAATTGAGATCAAGCAACATTTTCACATCAATATCTCTCCTTTATTCGAATCATTCTAATTAAGTTTGATTATCGATCTAAGATGAACCCCTACAAAATGCTTCTAACAGCTTCAATGAAGGAGAAAAGATTGCCATGGGTACGTCATCATGAAAATTGGTTCATTGAAGACTGGAAAAAGGTCTTAAGGACTTCTGTGTCAGAAACTGAGCTGCCTTATGAAAACGACTGAAAACGCTATCAAAGACAAAGTTTTTGAAAATCTTCCAATGATTGTTCAGTTAAAATCAAAATACCCTTTAACAGTAAAGATGTGAGGATGTTTAGTTTTAACAAGATAATGCTCCTTACTATGCTGGAGAAGTAGGGACGAACTCATAAGTAACATACTCCTGTGGATCCTTTCACATAGACTAGCAAAAGTAGGACGACCAGCAAGAACTTATATACATCAGCTCTGTGCTGATACAGGATGTAGCCTTATAGACCAACCGGGAGCAATGGACGATAGAGATGGGTGGTGAGAGAGAGTCGAAGAGATCCATGCTGGCAGCACGACATGGTGATGATTAATAGTCATTTGCCTGCAAACTGTTGAATGGTTTCAAGTAATCGTTTGTACTTCATAATAGTCATTTACGTGCACTCCGTTAAATACTTTCATGTAGTCATTTGTACTTCATAATTGTCATTTGCTTGCACATAGTTAAATGGTTTCAAATAATCATTTGTACTTCATAATAGCCATTTGCCTGTATACCATCATAAGCTTCCAAGTAATCATTTGTAATCTGGGATTAAATAACCAACAAGTATATGTCATAAAACCCAATCAACAACCTGCTTTTCTCGTTGAAAACTAAACGATCAAGATTGTTTATTTGTTTAACGACTTTTCAAATTCTTGTGGGTTTTTTAAAGCTGAAATTCGATTCATTAGTAAATGTTTGATTTCAATCATGATTATATTTTCACTAAATTTTTTAAAATGCCTACACTAATAATTTTCTAGCAATCGTATGATTTCAAGCAATTAATAATATCAATCCTTAGAAAATAGAAAATATAAGTGAGCAATGAGAATACGAATTATTTCATTAACTGAAAATGTCCACAATATTCTCATTATTAGCAAATGAGATATTTTATGTCTTCTTAAATATACTCCAAGAAGAAAATCGAGTTTCTATCTATCTATCTATCTATCTCTACGTCGGGTTGTTTATTTTCTTCTATCTTCCAGGACGTCGGCAGGAACTGTAGAATATACTGACTACATATTTAAAGATGTGTAAAACTACCCCCTCCGATATGATACTAAACTCCATCTGAGGGTGAGGCTAGAGTTCTGGAGTTTTAGGGAATTTGGAGTACCCCTTCATTGCCATCATTGTAACCCGAAGTGCTATTTTACCTGTTGGGATCCTTTGCATGGATCAAATAGAACTATTCAATAATTCACTAAACTTGAAACCATTTAAATATGAGCAAACACGCTTTTGCTAGCTTAAGAATAATATTAACGACAAACTTATCCTTTACAAATCATATATATATATATATATATATATATATATATATTATATATGTGTGTGTGTGTGTGTGTGTGTGTGTGTGTGTGTGTGTGTGTTGACAGGATTTGGCATTAAATAATCCTCAAGCGTTGATATGCAACAAAACATCATAAACCAACCAACCAACTCTCTATTTCAGAGGTTTTATTTCCATTTCTTATTTCCTTCTCTCTCTCTCTCTATCTATCTATCTATCTATATATATATATATATATATATAATATATATATATATATATATATATATATATATATATATATATATATATATATATATATATATATATAATCCGAGGAAAGAAGTCTAAGGAGTAGACTAAAAGGTAATAATCCAAGGAGAATGCCGAATATCCAATAGAGTGCTCAATGTCAATGGTTATCGAATACATAAACAATTTCCGATTAAATATCTGTACATATATCGAAACTCACGTGCAGAGCAAAAACATTTTTTTATATAAATCGGACGAAAAGGAATTCAGTTTTGTAATTCGATTATAGATTTATTTCTAAATAACAAATGAAGTTGTGACCTCTTCTGATAGAAAGAAACAGTTATATATTTGAATATAATCCAGAAACACTTCATTTGCTCCCGGCAAAAAGAGAATTTTAAAATCTTATTTAAAATGAATGGAAATATACCTATATATTAACGAATTTAATATTTATGAATTCCTTTTAAATCAAATTAGTTACCTATGATTATTAAATTTTAAAAATGGAGAATACGATAAACTATATTAAAAGTAACCTCAATATCAATTGAATAAAATATAAATAAAAATTAATTCCTAATTTCGTTGATGTCTGAGTTAATTTCTAAAATTATAATTAATAAAAAATATTTGATCGAAATATGAAATATCAATTTAAAAGATAATAATCTATTACAGTTATGAAACATATTGTAAAATATTTATCAATATTTATATTGGGAAATTTTGAACAAGTTCTGGAGGCAACACACAACAAAGCACCAACTGTACGGCCACCTACCTTCCATCACGAAAACTATCAAAGTTAGACGAACCAGACATTCAGGACATGGCTGGAGAAGCAGGGACGAGCTCATAAGTGATGTTCTCCAATGGACCCCGTATATGGCCGAGCAAAAGCAGGACGACCAGCTAAAACCTACATACAGCAGCTCTGTGAGGATACGGGATGTAGCCCTGAGGACCTACCAGAAGCGATGAACGATAGAGAGGAGTGGCAAGAGAGGGTTAGGGATATCTGTGTTGGCGGCACGACATGATGATGATGATGATGATATTTGGAAAGATTTATATTTATCGTTATAAATAATTGATCAATATTGTAATGAATAATATATATTGATTATACTAAATCAATATATATTATAATATAATATATATTATATATTATAATATAATATATATTATAATATATATTATATTATAATATATATTATAATATATATTATAATATAATATATATTATAATATATATTATATTATAATATATATCAATATATATTATTTAGTCAAATCTAATGTTTTAAATAATTACCTAATCAAATAGTAGTTGTAAATATAAATCTATTTAATCGAGTTGTTAATGATTTGTTTATATATACTAAAACGGTGTAGTACATAGAATAGTTCACAACAAATTTTAGGACTAGACGAACCAGACATGCAGGACACTACTGGAGAAGCAGGGACGAACTCATAAGAGATGTACTCTTACGGACCCCCACACATGGCCGTGCAAAAGCAGGACGACCAGCACGAACATACATTCAGCAGCTATGTGAGGATACGGGATGTTGTCCTGAAGACCTACCTAGGGTGATGAACGATAAGGAGGAGTGGCGAGCGAGGGTCAGGGATATCCGTGCTACCAGCGCGATATGATGATGATGATGATATCATTTGTGCTAGATTAGAAAATTATAAAAAGATCTTCCATTACGAACAGTTTAAATGGTAGGCGTAATTTATTCTTAGATGAGAAAATATGTATATTAAAATATAAACATAATAATTTACTGAACAGAAGGAATGAATTAATGATTAAATGTAGGCAAAGAAAGAACTTTTAAGTATAATTCAATTTAAAGTCTTAAATGTAATAACTATATTTAACAACACTGAAATTTTTTGGTGATTGTCAAATTATAATTCCGCAAGACCGTAGTCAAAGGCGACCAGAAGGCTCCCTTTTCAATAGCTACTACACCGAGGTGTAGGGGAAGGCGTTACTCCTTTCACTGGATTGCTCCACTTTACCCTTGATACTTACCTTATATTTCTGAGCAATGGGGTATCAAGTACCATTTTTAAAGTCTTTGATATGACATGACCTGGGATTGAACCCAGGTCTCCCAGACTATTAGTGAACACCTTACCCACTGGGCCAATAAGCTGGTTTTATTTCAATTATAAATAACAATAAATATCTTACTATATGTTTCATAATAGTAATTAGACTATTATCTTTTAAATTAATATCATTTTATATTTAGATTACATATTTTATATTTATTATAATTTTTAAAATTTACTATGACATCAACGACATTCGGAATTCATTCATATCTATATTTCATCTAATTAATATTGAGGTTACTATTAATAGAATTTGCAGAATTCTCCATTTTCAAAATTCAGCAATGTCTTAAATCATAGGGAACTGATCTATTTTAAAAAATGCATAAACATTAAATATGTTAATATGTAGTTATATTTCCCCGATAAAAAATTACATTTTTAAAATAAAATTTTGAAATTCTCTTTTTATCGGAAGCAAAGTAAGCGTTTCTAGATCATTTTCAAATATATCATAGTTTCTTTCCGTCTGAAGAAGTCGCAATATCCCGAAATAAATTTATAATGGAATTACAAAATTGAATTTTTTGTCCGATTTATATATATATATATATATATATATATATATATATATATATATATATATATCCAGTCGGCATTCGAAGACTATGTG
Organism: Sepioteuthis lessoniana; assembly: GCA_963585895.1. Taxonomy (NCBI): domain Eukaryota; kingdom Metazoa; phylum Mollusca; class Cephalopoda; order Myopsida; family Loliginidae; genus Sepioteuthis; species Sepioteuthis lessoniana. The sequence goes on along the minus strand of CAUZXS010003776.1, from coordinate 14,391 downwards.
TATACTTGTATGGATTATTCGTGTATATAGTATATGAGTGATTTCATATAAATCTATGAGAGTGCTCGATTGTGTATTGCTATTTACCCTGGCATGGGTTAAATAGAATTAATCTGCGTACTTGGGCTAAACTAAATTACTTGAAATAGAACTGTTTTGATATTTAAACTGCATACTTATGCTAAACTGAATTGTTTGACAGAGAACTGTTTTTGACATTGAAACTGTACGAATATATATATATATATATATATATATATATATATATATATATATATATATATATATATATATATATATATATTAATCCGTTAATATCTATCTATCTATGCAGATGCAATGGTAAATAACAATACACACTAAGAAAAAAATACCCTTTCTCTGTGACCCTTGTGGATTGAACCCATGTTGGTAATAGCCCCGCCCCTGTTCTCCGAAGCAGTAGTAAGCCGAAGAGGCGTTTAAAAGTCAAGAATCTACAAGTACTCCGCCTACAATGAATACGATCTACCTCTACAGAAGCGCCGTATTGTAGGTAACATTAGTGCACAACTAATAATGTATGTGTCAGGCACAAGGTCACTTTCAAAGAAGCACTAGTGAAGTTAACATTATCTGAGAGGCTACAAAAAGTGTACATTTAGATAGATAGATAGATAGATAGATAGATGGTGAAGGTGTTGAAATTACACATTAAATAGTCAGCTGTACCACCTTTTATACACCGACCATAAATTTGAAGGATTGCAACGTAACAGCAATTACGAATAAAACGTTTTGTTAAAATTTTGGTCAGATTAAAAGAAGACCGGACGACAGGCCTTGTACATTTGGTTTAGTTTCTTTGTTTTATGGCATATCAACCTTCTTGGGTTATTTAATGCCAAAGCTTGCCTAATCTACTGCGGCTGGAGAATACACGGACTGCATCTCTGCAGACGGGAAAAAACCCCTCCCCAACGAGTGTCCTGGATATGGCACTAAATAATCTATGGGTGAGGTTCCACTGATGCTGGAGTTTTCGGGAATGTGGAGCACGCCTTCATCATCGCTCCTAGGTCCACTCTGACCCGGAGTGGTAGCACCTGATAGGTCCCTATCTATAGGTTAAATAGAATTAATCTGCGTACTTTGGCTAAGCTAAATTACTTGAAATAGAACTGTTTTGATATTTAAACTGCGTATTTATGCTAAACTGAATTGTTTGATATAGAACTGTTTTTGAGATTGAAACTGTACTTACGCTAAACTGAATTGCTTGAATTAAAACTGTTTGAATAAACTGAATAGCTTGAAATAGAATATTATTTGTAGAAAAATGAATTTGGCATTAAATGACCAACAACGGTTGAGATGCCATAAAACCCAACCAACTAACTAATGCCAAAACAATACTTGTAGAAGGACAGTAGTACCATTATTTAACCTATAGCTGGTAAGAGAAGGGGATTCTTACTTTCCTCAAAAGTATTAGTCCAAAAGTAAATATACAAGCGCGACTGGAGTTCGAACTCGTTTACTTCGAATCTGTAGTCTAGGCATTACCCCACTACTTGAACTTTTGAATGGGTTGATAGAAATACAAACAAACAGTAAGTGTGAATTAAACGTTTAAAAAACTTTCAAAAAATCTCTGTCAGATTAAAAGCAAACTAAGATGACTGGAGTCGGAACTACATAGATTTAACTGGTACTATTCATTGAGTAACATAAACATATAGTTAATATTAGTCAAAGTTTATAAATCAGAATTATACTCTAAGGTGACTATACACTAATTTGACACAGCTATTTATTTATTTGGCAACATTAATTATTTATCCATGCTCATTTATTATTCTCAATATATTTCTCTTCACCACACCCACCCATTCTGACAAAATCCCAACCCACCCAGCTAGCTCTACCCCCCACACAAATTATCCGGTTGACTATTAGTGCCAAAAAGCACTTAACAATCAAGCAGCAAGTACCCCCCCGTCCGTCACCCGTTTAACTAAAAAAAAAAAAAGAAATATAGAAAAAGAAAAAAACCCGCCTACCTGACACACCGACCGTCAATGCATACGTGTACACTCAAGTGCCAGTGTGTGCATAATATCTCGCCAGGAATTCCTGAGGGTTTTTGACAAGACGAAGAAGGCCTCCGGGTGGGTTTCGCAAAATGTCGCTAAAGATTCCGTGTCACCAAATGCAGTCCGAATTCAATAAAAATATCTTTTTTTTTTTTTTGCGTTAACGCTTCCTCGATAAACAAAGTCGGACGTTGAACAGGGTTCGAAACTTTGAAAAATCTTGACTGATATCGAAATCCTCCCACCAAATCCTTCACTCACGACTCCCGGAACCTGATATGCATCTTGAAAATCTTCGCTGTTTTCGCAGTACGTGGTATGCAAGAATGACACAATACAGATCGTAAACATGTCATCAACTCAAAAATACTTACTTCCACGAAAGTTGCAATAATGGCATATATTTTAATATGACAAGATGTGTGCTTATATTCACATCCTGTGCATATAGACCGCTAACTACAGTGAGTGCTTGTGGATGTATTCGAGCTATGTACAAAAGACCCCTGCATCATCATGTTAGGGAAATCTTAGAACTGTCTTTTAAATTTAACCAGTTCTTTATTGTCATAACGTGCATTCAGAGACCAGGATTCTTTTTGATCTATGTATGAGCATGGGGTCCTTGTTAAACGGACCAAGTGTAACATACTGCACCCGTGGGTTTGGTGTGCAGAATGCACCGACTGCATCTCTACATGGGGGTAAGACTCCCCCAAAGAGTGTCCTGATATGACACTAGATAATCTGATGGTGAAGCACCAGTAATGTTGGAACTTTGGGGAATGCGGTGTACTCCTTCATTGTCATCGTTCCCAGGCCCACTCTGGACCGGAGAGGTACCATCTAATAGGGTCCTATCTATGGGTTAAATTGCACTAAATTGTGTGCTTATGCTAAAGTGAATTGTTTGAAATAGAACTGTTTTATGTATAAAAATGGATTTGGCATCAAATAACCTATAATGGTTGATATGCCATAAAACTAAACGAAACCAAACCAAACCAAAACCTGTTGAGACCTTAACCACTCAATATGATATAATGGTTTGCAGCTGAGGTTACCAGACCATTGTTAGTGAGTTCGATTCTCAGTGGGTGCCTCATACTCCTGGCTTTGTGATTAAATTAAGCTTAGGAAATGTCTACGACTTCTCTTTCTATCTATGGGCTAAACTAGTTGACTATCGTGAGTTCGATTCTCAATGGGTGCACCATATTTCTGATCTTGAGCCTAACGAGACTAAGCTTAGTAAATGACGACTTCTACTCTTTCTATCAGCCGGTAAAGTTAACAGAGTATTGTTCTTACTTTCTTTTAATGGCACATCAACCTTTGGGGTTGATATCCCTTAACTGGGGAGATGAGGGGATTCATGCCTTTCCCAAGGGCAATAGTCCAAAAGTAAATGTAACAGCGTGAATAAAGTTCGAACTCACTTACTTCGAGACCGTAGTCTACTACATTAGCCATTACGTCACGGGCAAACCCCAGATCACTGTTAATGAGTTCGATTCTCACGTAGTGCTTCATAATTCTGATCTTGTTCAAAACTAAGCTCAGTAAATGTCTACTACTTACCTTTCTATCGGCGAGTGAGGCAAAAAGTTGGTGTATTCCACAGCCTTAAACGACTGGGCTGGGCAACAAAGAGGTACTCCATACGCTCCATAGGTCCAGCATTGGAGCCTCACCAGCAGATGAAGTGGTTACCTGTTCTTTAAGGGGTCTTGCCCTTTTGTAGTGGATGCATCCTGTACATTCTAATCTCCACTGACAAGGCATGGTAATAATGATCCCTTGAATAGAAAAAAATGTTGTCACAAATACTGGAAACATTTGTATCTATTCTCATTGGGTTCCACGAACCCCTGGCTTTATGCAAAACTAAGTGAAACGTAATAAATCACAGTATAACATAATGGAAAATAAAACTTATTTGAATGTTGGTATAAGGTTTTAAAAAAGTAGGCGAAATAACAGGTGAATATTAATACTATGAACTTATACAAATAAGATTTCGTGGTGTAATGATTAAACCGCTGGACTACGAAATCGTTGTAAGCGAGTTCGAACTCCAGTCGCGCTATTATGTTCACTTTCGGATAAATATCCTTGGAAAAGGAAAGAATCCCCTTTTCTTCCCAGCTATTGGATAAATCGCATCCCTGCAGTTCTTCTAGAAGGATGGCTTTGGCATTAAATAACTCACGAAGGTTGATATGCCATTAAACAAAGAAACCAAACCGAAGAAGATTTTGTTTAAAATCACTATAAAAAGATTTGCTTCAAACTTTAAAATGTGGAACTTGTTCAGCCATTACCGCTTCCAATGATACTGCATGCTGTTTTAAACAAATGCTGAAAGCACCAGATATATGGCCACTTACCTCCCATCTCACAAATTATCCTCCGAGTAAGAGGAGCAAGACTTAGCTGGTTCTGTTGGAGAAGTCATAGACGACGTTCTCCTATGGGTTCCTACACATGAATGCACGAGAATTTGCCGACCAGCCAAAATTTACATTAATTCCACTCGAACACTAGATGCCGTCGAGAAGAGTCGCCAACAACGATGGCCAATAGGGACGGGTGATAAAAGTGAGAATCACGTGATTCCATGTTGTCGGTACGCTCTTACGATGATGATGAATTTTTTTTACAAATCTTAGTCTAATTTGTCTATGTTGTCGAGATTTTACAGACCGGTGATCTCCCTAATACAATTTTTAAACTGGCCTTATGCCAAACCTAATTTGAGAAATCTGAGAGGTTTATTTTTCTAGATTTTACGTTATTCTTCTCCTTGAAATAAATGAGTTCGAACTCCAGTCACGATTTTTCGTTCACTATTGGACTAGTAGCTTCAGAAAGGCATGAACTCCCTGTTCTCCCTAGCTTGGGGTTAAAGGATATAACTACTGTTATGCTTCAAAATAGCCTTGGCATTAAATAACCTACGAAGATTGATATACAATAAAACAAAGAAACCAAACAAACCTTCATTGTTGTTACCTTAAGGGCCAAGGTTGATAAAGCGGACGTACAATTTTAAAAATACTACGCGATAAAAAGCAATTGTAATTAAGATGAAAGAAATAAGTCAAAAATTGTTAATGCTTGATTTTACAAAAGATCAATATAATAACAAGAAAAGAAGGACAAGAAAAGAAAGACAATAGGGTTCATTCCTTTCCCGCGGATAATTTTACTGACTGTCGAAGAAAGAGAACATTCATTCACATCTTTCCCAAAAATATTTTACTGATTGCTGAAGGAAGACAAGATGGTTCATAACTTTCCCCAGAATAATTTTACTGATAGCTGGAGAAAGAAAAGATGAATGCGTACCTTTACAAAGGACAATTTTGCAAATAGTTAGGAAAGATTAATTGGTTGGTTGGTTGGTTGGGTGGGTGGTTTTTATGGTATATTACCCATTGTTGGTTATTTAATGCCAAATCCATTTTATACATATGAATAATTCTATTTGAAACAATTCAGTTTAGCATAAGTACACAGTTTAAATGTCAAAAACGGTCCTAATTCAAGCTTTTCAGTTTAGTAAACAAAGTTAAGGGGTCCCAAGTATTGCTATGTATCACTAATAATTCCATTAAACATCTGTCATTTATTTACACTTAGTTAAATTAAAAATAGCTCTATTTCAAACAATTCAGTTTAGCATTAGTACAAAGTTTAGACCCATAGATAGAATCCTATCAATTGCTACCATTCCAAGCCTAAGTGCACTATGGAGCGATGGCAATAAAGGGGTACTCCATATTCCCTAAAACTCCAACATTACTGGAGCCTCACGGTCAGATTATTTAGTATCATGGCAGGACACTCGTTGTAGGAGTTTTACCTTATCTGCAGAGAAGCAGTCAGTCCCTAACTTGCCTGGGCCAAGTTAGGGAAGAGCAAAATTAATTCATACCTTTCCCAAGGACAGTTTTAACAAAAGCTGGGGAAAGACAATATTTATTCATACCTTTCCCCAAGGACAATTTTACCGATAGCTGGGGAAAGACAATATTTATTCATACCTTTTGCCAAGGATAATTTTACCAATAGCTCGGGAAAGACAATATTTATTTATACCTTTTCCCAAAGACAATTTTACCGATAGCAGAGTAAAGACAATATTTATTCATACCTTTTGCCAAGGACGATTTTACCGATAGCTGGGGAAAGACTATTTATTCATACCTTTCCCCAAAGACAATTTTACCGTTAGCTGGGGAAAGACAATATTTATTCCTACCTTTTCCCAAAGACAATTTTACCGATAACTAGGGAAAGACAATATTTATTCCTACCTTTTCCCAAAGATAATTTTACCGTTTGTTGGGGAAAGACAAGATTGATAACTTTCCCGAACAGAAATTTAACGATACCTCAGGGAAAACTGGATTGATTAACACCTTTCCCAAGCACAATTTGATCGATACATGGAGGAAGACAAGATTGACTAATACTTTCCAAAGAATAAGTCAGGATTTATTTATAGTCTCAAAATGACTATTTAGCGGGACATTTTTACTGATAGCTAAGTGAAAAAAAATTGATTCATACCTTTCCTTCTATAAGACAATATTACCGAAAGATTTATTCAGACCTTCCAAAACAATTTTACCGATGGACGGGAAAAGATATTAATTCATATCTTTTCCAAACACAATTTTACTGAGAGCTGGTGAAAGACAAGACTCATTCATACCTTTCCTATGATATTTTTACCAATTGCTGAGGGAACACGAGACTCATTCATACCTTTACTCTGTCATTTTTACCAATTACTGAGGGAAGATAAGACTAATTCATACCTTTCCTATGTCATTTTTACCAATTGTTGAGGGTAGATAAGACCCATTCATACATTTTGTATGACATTTCAACCAATTGCTGAGGGTAGATAAGACTCATTCATACCTTTCTATGACATTTCTACCATTTGCTGAGGGGAGATACGACTCATTCATACATTTTCTATTTCATTTTTACCGACTGTTGAGGGAACACAAGACTCATTCATACCTTTCCTATGTCATTTTACCAATTGCTGAGGGAAGATAAGTCTGGTTCATACATTTCCTATCTTATTTTTACCGATTGCTGGGGGAAGACAAGACTCATTCATACCTTTCCCATGATATTTTTACCAATTGCTGAGGGAACACAAGACTCATTCATACCTTTCCCATGATATTTTTACCAATTGCTGAGGGAACACAAGATTCATTCATACCTTTCCCATGATATTTTTACCAATTGCTGAGGGAACACAAGACTCATTCATACCATTCCCATGATATTTTTACCAATTGCTGAGGGAACACAAGACTCATTCATACCTTTCCAATGACATTTTTACCAATTGCTGAGGGAATACAAGACTCATTCATACCATTCCCATGATATTTTTACCAATTGCTGAGGGAACACAAGACTCATTCATACCTTTCCCATGATATTTTTACTAATTGCTGAGGAAAGACAAGACTCATTCATAGCTCTCCTAAATCGAATGCAAAATGCCCATGATTTGAAATCAACATTCCAAGTCTGTTTTCGATAATATTTGCTTTAAATATTAATCAATGACACATTCTTTACTCGGATAAATGTATCGGTATATTTTTGAAACTATTTTCTTTTCAACTTATTATGTTGTGCATTGAATTGCCGTTTACTGACCTTCTTGCAATCGCTTTTTAACATTTCGACAATATTAATCATTAATTCATGAGAATGTATTCGTTAAAGTTAACATATAGTTTACCATTTAACTTGCCGATGATTTAATCACTGTATATATATTGTAATACTTTTATGCTAAATTCGTCAAGTTGAAGCCTTTATTTTGTACTTGGCCAAAATAACAATCTGATTAAATATCTGTGGTAATTTACGAAAGATTATTTTTCTTGGGTAAAACACTTAACTCTATCCGATGGTGAGGTTCTATTCCTGGAACTTTTGTGGATACGGAATACTCCTTCATTGCCATTATTCCCAGGTCCATTATGACTCGGAGTGGTAATTCCTGGTTGGTTCATATCTATGGGTAAGATAGAACAATTTAACGATTAAACTGTGTGCAACCCAATAATTGATGTTAAATTTGATTTTTTAGCGGTCGATCGGTTGGTTGGTTGGTTGGATTTTATAGCATATCAACCCATGTGGGCTATTTAAAGCCAAATCCTGCTTATACATATATTAAATACATGATTTGTAAACCAATAGTTTGTTGATAATTTTAAACCAGCCAGAGCTTATTTGTTTGCACATAGTTAAATGGATTCCATTACCGCTATGTAACGATAACAATTCAATTCAACATCAGTCATTTATTTGCACACGGTTGAATGGTTATACATACATAATTTGTTGTGAGTAGGAAAATTTATTTTTGAATAAGTTGGAGCTAATTTGTTTTCAGTTATTGGTATTTAACCCTGATAACCTTTTTTTTTTTGCATAGAGTGAAGTGATTTCAAGAATTGCTGTTCAACACAAATAATTCTATACAACAATACTCATTCCTTTGTAGAGTTAAACGCGATCTAGCAAGAATTTATTCAATATTAATCATTTGTTTGCTGACAATAAAGTGGTTACAGGTATTGAGGTTATCAAATACTAATTATTGTTGCCCAGTCAGCTGGGGCTGTAGAATAAATCGATGGCAGTTCCGCAGAGGGGTAAGACTCCCTCCCAACGAGTGTCCTGGATATGACAATAAACAATCTGTAATGCTGGAACTTTAGGGAATGCGGAGCACTCCTTCATTGCCATTGCTCCAAGGTCCACTCTAGCCCGGAGTGATGCTAAACTGAATTGTTTGAAATAAGTCTGTTTTTGACATTAAAATTGTACTGAGCTGTTCCATCTGCTATATATGGCAGTAGCGGAGATCAGTCTGGGAAGAATGAGCCTACGAGTCAGACCAGAAGAGCCGTTCCTATTGTTGAAGTATATCCTTACTATCACTAATCCTATGTTCTTATTACTAACAGTCTCTCTCTTGTAAATACTCTTTCCTGTAAATATAACAATTTTTCCTCACATATTGTGGTTTATCTTATTATTACTACTACTTGTGTTCACTAACCAGAACACAACGCTATTCTACATTTTTTATTCGTTTTCTCTCAGTTAAATGGTTCGAAAGAAGGAATGTTATTAAATATTCCTATTTGACCAATAAATTGGACCCTAACAAGTTTGGTTTTATAACACATCAACCATTATCGGTTATTTAATGCAAAATCCTGTTTATTCATATATTAGATATACATGATTTGTAAACAAATAATTGGTAGCGAATATTTTAAAACAAATGGAGGAACCCGTGGTGTAATGGTTATCGTCGTAGGAAATGGATACGGCGACACGAGTTCAAATCCTGGACGAGACTGATTGCATTTCACATAGCACTAATACCCTTGGTAATCCAATTATTCTCCCTCCAGCTATGGGTAAATAGTAGGGCAGACTAGGTTCTTCAGTCTTGGTGAGGCAACTAGTCTAGGAGAAGGAAAACTCTGAATTCAAACCTGTTAAACTTCGCTTAAACAATGACCTTGTGTCATATCCTGCCCGAGCGGAGGGGTTGGGTAAATATGAATATTTCAAAACAAACAAGAGTTCATTTCGTTGCACACAGTTAAATGATTTCAATTATTGCTATCTAACATCATTAATTCTATTTGATATTAATCATTTTTTTCTCACCATTAAATGCCTTCAAGAATTCCTATCAAACACAAATAATTTAATTCAATATCATTTGTTTGCAACCACTTAAATGGGTTCATATATTGCTATTTAACAGTAACAATTCAGTTTCACATCAGTCGTTTGCTTGTAAATAGTTAAATGGTCAAACAGACCTATTTGACCCATAGATGTAACACTAACAGATATTACCACTCCGGGTCAGAGTGAAACAGTAATCAATGGCAACTAAGGGAATTGGCATAATGGTTAGAATGTTCGGCAATGGCCCGGGAGACCTGGGTTCAATCCTAGGTCGAGTCATACCAAAGACTCAAAAAATGGTACTTGGTGCCTCCTTGTTTAACACAGCACTATAAGGTGCTCATTAAGGGTAAAGTGGAGCAATCCCGGGAAAGGAGTAGCGCCGTCTCCTACACCTTGGTGTAGTAGCTATCGAAAAGGGAGACTTGGGGTCACCCTAGACTAAGGTCGCCAACTTTACTTTACTACGACAAGGGATATGGCACATCTACCAAATCTCCGGGACTGGATCCTTATCATCAGATGTAGTCTAGTGTCATATCCAGGATACTAATTATATTTAACCCATAGATGGAACCCAAACAGATACTAGTCCTCTGAGTCAAAGTGAACCTGGGAATAATAGCAATGAAGGAGTACTCTGCATTCGCTAATACTCTTGGACAGGAGCCTCACCATTGAAACAATATGATTTTTTACCTGCAAAAAAGGCAAATCATGAGAGACTTTTTGCTTTGTTTTTTTTTTTCCAGTAAAAATCATAATGTTCAATCAATGCTTACGCTTCCCTAATCTTTATAATTTCCTCTAAAATTTAATTATTAGATAATAATGATAATAATAATAATAATAATAATAATCGAATACTTCCCCTTTATCTATTTGTTGCAATTTTAATGTAATTTCTATAAACAAGCGTCCTTTAAGTGAGTAAATATGTCAACGTTAACATTTCAGGTCATCAAAATTTGATTATACGGTCAGTGGCCTTTTTTTTTACTTTTTGTTTCTGTTTTCTCACTTCTGCCCTCGTGTATCTAAATAGAAAGTCTGTCACGCGGAAATGAATACGCCAAAAGGGTAAAACTCACTAATACTGACCTTTGAGACGAGCTATGCATTGCTCTGTACAATACGTAGTGAAAGTCCATAGTCTTATAATGAAAAAAGGTGTTTATTTTACCCAAGGAATATCTATTTTTCAATATAATCCACTTTTCTGTCAATGCACTTAATTCATCAGTAAGTATTAATCATATCCAAGAAGTATACATAGAAAGTTTCAGATTTTAAAAATCCGGTATTAACATTGGCTGTATATTTATTGATACTCTTTATATATATATATATATATATATATATATATATATATATATATATATATATATATATATATATAACTTAAAAACAACTTCCTTGGTGGACCTTTTTTACTTTAAACAAAAAAAAGTTATATATATCTTTATATATATACATACACAAACACATAGACAGATGGAGAAAGATAGATATCGATAGTAGTACGTATATTGTATATATATGCGAGTGTGTGTGTGTGTGTGTGTGTGTGTGTGTGTGTGTGTGTGTGTGTGTGTGTGTGTGTGTGTGTGTGCGAGTGCAATATATTTTGACTATATGTATAAATGAAAAGACACCCACTTACTTGTGTGTATATATATATATATATATATATATATATATATATATATGTGTGTGTGTGTGTGTGTATGTATGTATGTATTTATGTGTGTATGTATGTGTGCATACAAGAATGGATGTATGCGACTTGCAACAGAAAAGTCTGGGTTATTCAACCAGCTTGAACTATCTGTTACATTGCGGTGCGTTTCCCACGTCTCACCAGTCATTTCACTGATTTTTCTGAATCACTTACCCAGAAAATGAAGACTTCACATTTGTTAGAATTTCTTTTCATTTTTTATCTGTTTATTTATTTTTTGTGTGTGTTTTTCTGGGAGAAACCATTTCTGGACATAAATTCCCCCCGAATATATTTCTTGTGAAAGTATGTCCATTTTTCTTTAATCAGTCCCTTAATTTAGCTATTCAAGTGAGCGCTTGAACCTGCTCCTATTGACTAATTTATCAACGTGCTTACTAGCTGAGCCACACCAAAACCCCTGCAAGTCTCTTAAGACGCTCGTAAAAGACGATATTAATGGGCGTGGCTTGGCCTGACGTCTGTCCCCCGTTGTAAAACCATTTAAGCCCTTCCCACTCTCGACACGTTGGCTTTAGATTGGCTTACAGTTGTTGGGACCGAAAAATACAAAACTAAACTCCTCTCCTTCTGCAGTTTTTGTGGTTTTATTTTTATTTAATTACTTTTTTTTTTTTGGCTTCTTACTCTTTCGCGAAATGCCCTACCCACATCATTTTTTCTATCTCTCTATTTTTCTCCCTTAAAGGATTCATTATTTTATCTGGACATTCTCTCTTGTTGTATATCTTATTTTTTCCGTTTCTCTCAGGCTTTTGTGTCATCAAACATTTTTAGCTTTTTTTTTTGTCTGTTTGTTTTTAAGTTTCCTGTAATTACTATGTAAATTGAGCGTATAAATTTTCGCGTATATTGTTTATATTTTTCTTTTATTTGTGTTTTGGTTGTTTGTTATTTAAACTATTTTGCTTTATTTAAAAATGAATGGGTTAAAAGTTTGATGTAATCGACCTGTCTGCGTCAGTGAGGTTCCCCCTTATCTCTTATTGTCCAAATTGTAATTGAAAAAATAAATGAATTTACTATTGTCTAATATTTGAAAACTTATTGATTTCCAATTTGAATACTCTATATTCAATCAAAACTCCCTTACTGTCTCTTTCTCTGTCTATCACGCAAACACATATACACATACATACATTAAAAGAAATAAAATGCTAGTAAGTCAACAAAAGAACCCACATGGACTTTTGTATAAGTACATACATACATACATACATACATACATACATCTATATCTGTATATATATATCTATCTATATATATATATATATATGTGTGTGTGTGTGTGTGTGTGTGTGTGTGTGTGTGTGTGTGTGTGTGTGTGTGTGTGTGTGTGTGTGTGTGTGTGTGTGTAAACGCATATCAAAACTCTGCTTGTTTTCACGTACGTATATGATTCATTGCACACACACACACACACACTCACACACACACACACACATATTTATATATATGTATATATATATATATATATATATATATGAATGAGCTATGAATGAGCTTATGAGTATATAGATGAGATAGGTATATTTTCAACATCATAACCAAGTATTGATACACTGATCAAATACGGACTGAGGAGGTTGTGTTGAAGACTAAAAAAAAAAACAACGAAAAATCAATACATCTGTCTACGTTCATATGGCGATATTCGTGCATATAATCAAACTTCAATCATTATCGATATCGGTTTAGGTAGTTACGTACAAACACAAGAGGACCTCGTTTGTTTTATTTTATTGCACTAACATCCAGCGATATCCATAAAATATAATATCTCGTCCTGAGAAGCTAAAATGAAAATTTCTCAAGAGAAATTCTTAATTTAAATTTTTCGTCAGATATATATATATTTTAAAGATATCTTTTATTTCTTGATTATTTTTTGGTTAATTTTTATATCTAATAATTAGTTAAGGTTAGTTTTCATCTTTTTTATTTAATCCTATAAATAACCAAAATATTCGTTTTAATTCGTCTCTTAACGGGCACTTGTAGTTAGATTTACCTAGAGAACGTAAATATACTTACTTGAGATACTTCTACTGATATTACACTGAGATATAATGGTTTCTAGTAAGTACTAATTTTAACTTAGTATGTGAAAAAAGAAAGAAAGCAGGATTTGTTTCAGGCTTCTTGAGGATAAACCAAATTTTTATCTTAATTAAGTTTCTTAATTACTGCTGCGTTTATTTTAACCTTACTTTCTGTTGCTAACACGTTAATACTCTCTCTCTCTCTCTCTCTCTCTCTCTCTCTCTCTCTCTCTCTCTCTGCTTCCTTTGCGTTTTTTGACAAACCTTACGCAAAAAGACCAGCCACCCGCTTCTCGCAAGAACTCGGAGATAGAAAAATAAGAATAACGTTAAAAAGTACCCGTTTCTTCTCCTCACTCCCTTACAAAGTCCCATATCATCACCTATTCTAAGTACCTCTCTCTCTCTCTCTCTCTCTCTCTCTCTCTCTCTCTCTCTCTCTTTAAAAACTCTTCCTTTTTTATTTACTACTTACTGAACTTCTCTTTCTTTCTCTCTCCCTCCCTTTCTCTCTCTCTCCTCTCTCTATCTTTGCCTGTCTCTGTTCTAACCGTACCAAATATCATTGCGTCTATCTGCCTCTTGCAAATTGCCCAAAACCAACCCTTTACCACCGGCCACCCCGACACATACTTAAAAATTACATTACGCAAACAGAAATTTAACTCGTCGAGGTAGATATGTTTCTTCCGACCCGATTTGATGTCTAACTTGTGAGACTTAAGGAGGACTAACTATATTACCTAGCAGGTAAGTAAACTAC
>CAUZXS010003775.1:0-50000 GCA_963585895.1 Sepioteuthis lessoniana | reverse complement strand
TCCCAGCTATGGGTTAAATAGTACCACTACTGTACTTCTAGGAGAATGGCTTTGGCATTAAATGACCTACAAAGGTTGATATGCCATTAAGCAAACAAACCAAACCTTAACTATATAGAAACAAAAGCAATACTAGAGTGCAAACAAATTAGTTCAAACTTATTTATAAATGAAATTACTATTCACGTACAAATCATATATGTACATCTATTCAAATAGATGCAAGCAAAAGACTATGACATTGTTACTGTTACATAGAAATACTTGAAACCATTTAACTGAGTACAAAAGAATGAGCTCAGACTTGTTTAAAAATGTTATCTGGAAAATGTGTTTACAAATCATATTTACAATATACTTAAAAACAGGATTTGGCTTTAAATAACCTACAATGGTTGATGTGTCATAAACCAAAGCCAACCAAATCATATATATTTAATATGTATTTATAAAGAGGATTTGGCATTAAATAACCTACAATGGTTGATATGCCATAAAACCAAACCAAATCAAATCATATATATTCAATATATATATATAGAGAGAGAGAGAGAGAGAGAGGATTTGGCATTAAATAACCTACAATAGTTGATATGCCATAAAACCAATCCCAACCAAATCATATATATTTAATATATATGTATAAAGAGGATTTGATATTAAATAACCTACAATGGTTGATATACTATAAAACCAAACAAATCATATATATTTAATATCTATGTATAAAGAGGATTTGGCATTAAATAACCTACAAACATTGATATGCCATAAAACCAAAGCAAATTAGTCATATTCGTTTTCTTAGTTAAAATGTCTTACTTCAGTTGGTTTCATGGCATGTTGACATTCGCAGATTATTTAACGCCATAGTTACCATTGTAGGAGAACAGCATCGCTGGTTGATGTGGATACTTTTCCTTGGGACCTTAGTCAAAGACTGAACGAAAGAGCGCGGGAGAGGATCGAACTCACTTGTTACGATGCTGAAATCCAGTACTTTGTCCATTGCGCCACGGAGACTCAGCACAATACCTTATTTATTTATTTATTTATTTATAAAGAGAAAGGGTCTTTGTTAAATGAGCTGAAGTTATAATATTCCGTTTTATGAGGTAATAATATACATGACCGTCCATACCTACTTTTCTAGGAGTGGTGCGAAAAGGTTTATTGACTGACAACCTTGTTTCTATTTACCCAACCCATCTGTCACGGATAGAATGTGACACAAGATCAATTTTAAGCGAAATACAACAGGTTTGAATTCAGAGTTTTCCTTCTCCTGGACTAGTTACCTTGCCAAAACTAAAGAACTCAGTCTGCCCTTTTATTTACTTCCAGCTGAAATGAGAAATGGGTGGATTCATCTCTTTCTCTAAGACATAAGTACGAAATGAAATGCAAACAGCTTCGTCTAAGATTTGAACTCGGGTCTCCGATTCCATTTTCTACGACAATAACCGTTACGCTAAGGGCGCTACGTAACTCGATAAACATTCTAAACGTAGAGAAGACGTCACACCTTTCATGATGTCCTCTTAATCCCCAACATCAATAAGGTTCCAAATTGTAAGTACTGCTCGCCCTGGCGTGCATGTATCGAGACTAAATCTCTCTCTCTCTATATATATCATCATCATCATCATATCGTGCTGGCAGCACGGATATCCCTGACCCTCTCTCGCCACTCCTCCCTATCGTTCATCGCCCTAGGCAGGTCTTCAGGACAACATCCTGTATCCTCACACAGCTGCTGAATGTACGTTCGTGCTGGTCGTCCTGCTTTTGCGCGGCCGTGTGTGGGGATCCATAAGAGTACATCTCTTATGAGTTCATCTCTGCTTCTCCAGCAATGTCCAGCATGTCTGGTTCGCCTAACTTGAATAGATTTCGTGATAGGGGGCAGGTGGCCGTACAGTTGGTGTCTCGTGAGGTGCCGCTGCCAGGACTTGTTGAGGATTGCACGCAGCATTCTTGTGTAATTGCCATCTAGTTTCTTCTCCAGCCGTTTTGTTAGCGTCCATGTAGTGCATCCATATAGCAGTATCGATGTGACCGCTGCCTGGAAGAAACTGCGTTTCATTTTATCGGTTAGGTCTGATTTCCATATCGTCGATAGCCTATTGATAGCTGTCCATGCTTTCGTTAACCTCGTTTCGATGTCCTTTTCGGTTGATTCGACGCTGCTTCCTAGGTACGTGAATTTGTCTACTAGTTTAAGAGGGGTTCCTTCTAGAGTGGAGATGTCCCCCGTTTGGTTATAGCACATATATTCCGTTTTGTGTGCATTAACATGGAGGCCTATGCTTGCTGCTGCTCGTTCCAGGCTATGCAGAAGTGTTTCGGCTTGGTCAGGTGTATTTGCCAGTATCGCTATGTCATCGGCGTAGTCGGCGTCGGTAATTGTTGTTGCGGGATATCTTCTGCTTCTTTTCTTCGTCAGTTCGAAGCCATTCTCTTTGATTTTGTCAATCGATGTTCTAAGTACGTAGTCTAGACAAATGATAAAGAGATACGGAGCCAGCGTGTCCCCTTGTAGTACTCCTGCTACAATGTCGAAGTATTCTGTGTCTCCATCTGGTGATCGTACTTTTACTTTAGTGTTTCTATAGAGAATCGTTATTGCCGCTACGGTTTCTTTAGGTATGCCGTACGCTAGTAGGATTTGTTCCATCTTTCCTCTGTGAATGGAGTCGAAAGCCTTGGTAAAGTCGACAAATATTAATGTCGCTTGTAGGTTCTTTGCCCGTACACCTTCAAGGATTCTGCGGATGGTTAGTATTTGTGAGGTCGTAGATCTATTTCTTCGGAAGCCATTTTGGTTTTTTCTAAGTATGTTGTTGATTTTGGGTTCTATGCGGTTTCGTAGTAGGGCATTGTAGATTTTGGCAGCTATGGATGTAAGTGTTATGCCTCGGTAGTTTTTGGCTAATCCGAGGTCCCCCTTTTTAGGGAAGGGGAGTATGCATCCCTTCGTCCATCTATCTATCGGATTTTGATTGTATACTGCGTTGCAGTGTCGGAGCAGTATGTCGTCGAATTGTCTGGTCTTCCATACTTCCGGGGGAATTTCGTCCAGTCCTGCAGCTTTCCTATTTTTAATTTTTCTGAGAACCGAGTCGAGTTCTCCTTGTGTGAACGGTCCAAGTTTAATGTCTAATTGTTTGCTAATTATTCTGGTGATTGGTTCATGTGTTATTTTTGGTGGGTTTCCAAGTAAGTTTTCGAAGTGCTGTTTCCACAGTTTTATTCTTTCTTGTTGGTTTGCTGCTTTAAGTTTAGCTTTGGCTGTGCTCTTTCTTCTGCTCACTTCGTTTATTGTTTGCCAGGCAATTCTAGATTGTCTATCTTCTACCGAGTCTCTGATCTTATCTATCTGATTTTGAATGTATTCTGTCTGTTCCTTTATATATATGCCTGCTAATTGATTTTGTGCCGTTTTTAGTTTTAAGGCATTTGTGTTTGTTGGGTTTTTTCGATAGTTTTTGGAGGCTGTTAAGACTTAACAGACAGTGATGATATCTAGGTGTCTAGGATGCTGTCAATTTGGAAAAGATACAATGATTCCAGTCTCAATATTTTTTTATCAACAGGTTTTGGAGAAAGGTTTATGTGAGTGCAAATCCGTTCGCCTCTAAGAAATGACGATGATTTCATTATAAATGTAAATAAATGCTTGCACATATGTATGTGTGTGTGTGTGTGTGTGTGTGTGTGTGTGTGTGTGCACGCGCTCGCGCGTATGTGGGAGTTAACTCTTACCCAGCGAAAAAAGCGAAGGAGTGATATTCGTACGCTTATGTCTTGCCAGCGATGGGCCCCAGAGTGCGAAATAAAAGGGAAATGGGGCCTCTGGGGTTTATTTCAAAAAGAAAAGCCAGAGAGAGAGAGAGAGAAAGAGAGAGAGAGTGAGAGAGAGAGAGAGACTTTTTTCTGGCTTATGTATCTCTATCTCATTTACACTTTCTTTTTCATCTTTTATCTTCATCTCTCTGTCTCTCTGTCTCTCTCTCTCTCTCTCGCTTTCTCTCTCTCTCTCTCTCACACACACACACACACACACACACACACGCGTGCGCACACATACGTACAAGTATTCTTCATTTTGCCCTTGTTGAGAGCGGTGTCACTCGCTTTTATAGTACGCGCCTGCATGTGAGGTAGAAAAATCATTTTATTGCCCCAGGGTACCAAGGAAATATCCAATCAGACAACGGTCGGATGGTGACCCCGTTGAAGTTAAGAAACGGACAGGGGCCGACACAAAATTAGGAACAATGAATGGACGGTTTTTGAAGTGCTAAGCCTTATAGATAGCAACAATGATGAAGTTTTACCTAAGCAAATACATTGGTTATAATCACATCTTCAAAGAGAGCAAGACGAGACGTAAAAATCTAGCAATGGCCTGGGTTGGCATATGATATGGTCCCGCAAAGCTCGATAATAAACTGCCTCAATATATACAAGATATTAGATGAAGTCATGAACTTTATTGAGAAAACCATGAAAACCTGGAGAGTGGAATAGACTGCAGGAGAAAAAAGCTTGACTGAAGCGAAGATCTAAAGAGGTATATTCCAGGGAAACGCACTATTACCATTACTATTTATAATAACGATTACGCCATAACCTCATATTCAGGAAATGTAGAGCCGGATACACACTTAGTAAATCGCAGGAAAAGATCAATCAACTCGTGTACATGGGCGACATCAACCTGTAAAAAATTAAAAAGAATTGGAAACTCTAATACACGCAGGGAGAATATACAGTCAGGACATGGGGATGGAATTTGGCATTGAAAAATTCGCCATGCGAATAATGAAAATCGACAAACGGCATATGATGGACGGAATGGAACAACTAAATCAAGAAAAATTAGAACGCTCAGAGAAAAGGAAACCTACAAATACTTGGGAATATTGGAAACAAGAGAAAATGAAAGAAAAAAAGTAAGAGTATCTCAGGAGAACCAGAAAGCTACTCGAGACAAAACTATATAGCAGGAACCTTATCAAAGTAGCCCCCCCTCTCATAAGATATTCGGGACCATCCTTGAAGTGGACCAGAGAAGAACTTGAACAAATGGACCAGAGAACAAGAAAACTAATGACCATGCGTAAGGCATTACATCCCAAAGATGATGTTGAGAGATTATATGTGTCAAAAAAGAAAAGGAGGAAGAAGACCTACCAGTATTGAAGACACCACGTGGTGTAATGGTTATCGTCGTAGGAAATGCACACGGTGACACGAGTTCAAATCCTGGATGAGACTGATTGCATTACACATAGCACTAATACCCGATACAATTACTGGAAGACAACATAGAAAAGTGAAGAGGAAGACTGATCACAGCCAACAGAAACAATACTAATGACACGAGGATCAGCAGAACGACAATAACCAGAAAATAAAAATGAGAAGAAAAACAACTCTATGGACGTTTAAAGCAACTAACAACTGACATCTCACACGAGAAAACGTGGACGTGGCTAAGAAAAGGAAACCTTAAGAGAGAAAATGAGTTTCTTCTAATAGCAGCACAAAACAACGCCATAAGGACCAGCCATAACAAAGCAAGAATAGATAAGACACAACAAAACAGCGGATGTAGGTTATGTGGTGATTGAGACGAAACAATCAATCACATAATAAGCGAATGCAGCAAACTTGGACAGAAAGAGTATAAGACTAGACACGACTGGGTGGGGAAGGTGATCCCTTGGGAGATGTTCAAGAAATTCAAATTTGACCATACGAACAAATGGTATATGCACAACCCAGAATCTGTCCTGGAAAATGAGACGCACAAAGTTATCTGGGATTTTAAAATACAAAAGGATCACCCAATCTCGGCCAGATGACCAAACTTCATAATAATCCACAAAAAAAGTACCTGCAAAATTGTGGACTTTGATGTCTCGGCAGACCACCGAGTAGAATTGAAAGAAAGCGAGAATAAGGATAAGTAGCTGGAGCTTGCTAGGGAATTGAAAAAAACTGGGACATAAAAGTGACGGTTATACCAATTGTAACTGGTACTCTTGGTACAGTCACCAAAAAATTAATAAAAGGACTTGGAAATAAGAGGACAAGTGGAGACCATCCAAACTACTACATTATTGAGATCAGCTAGAATACTGAGAAGAATCCTGGAGACTTGAGGAGACTTGCTGTCACTCAAACTTCAATGAAAGACCATCAGCTAACGCTGTTGGAAAAAAAACTCTCAAAAATGTTAGATAATAATAATAATAATAATAATAATAATAATAATAACTATCAGATAACACTGATGTGAAACACTCTTTGGAGGTGCCCGTGATGTAATGGTTATCGTAGTAGGAAATGGACACAGCGACACGAGTTCAAATCCTGGACGAGACTAATTGCATTTCACATTGCACTAATACCCTTGGGAAAGGTATCAATACAATTATTCTCCCTCCAGCTATGGGTAAATAGTAGGGCAGACTATGTTCTTCAGTCTTAGTGAAGCAACTAGTCCAGGAGGAGGAAAACTCTGAATTCAAACCTGTTAAACTCCGTTTAAAAAAATTGACCTTGTGTCATATCCTGCCCGAGCGGAGGGGTTGGGTAAATATGGATGTGAAACACTCTCAAATAATAATAATAATAATAATCTGAGATTTTGAGGGACAAACAGATCACCTAATCCCGACAAGAAGACTGGACCTATTAATAGTCAATTAAAGTCAACCAAAAGCGGAGAACATGCTGACTGGTGGACTTTGCCGTCTCAGCGGACCATAGAGTAAAAATCAAAGAAAGCAACAAAAGAGAAAAAATACTTGGACCTTATTGGAGAGCTGAAAAGGCTATGTAACATGAAGGTGACAGTAATACCAATACTAAACGGTGCACTCTGAAAGTTTTGGTAAGAACGCTGGAAAAGAGTCGGAAATCGGAGAGTGAGCAGAGACCATCTAAACTACTGAATTATTAAGATCGGCCAGAATACTGAGGAGAGTCCTGAATATTTAAGAAGACTTGTTGTCACTCAGACTCCAGTGAAAGAACATCAGGTAACGCTGGTGTAAAAAAATCGGTTGAAATAATAGTAAAGTAAATTTGGCGACTGTAGTCGAGGGTGACCCGAAGGCTCCCTTTCCGATAGCTAATACACCAAGGTGTAGGGGAGGGCGCTACTCCATTCCCTGGATTCCTCCACTTTACCCTTGATCCTTACCTTATAACGCTGAGTGTTAAGCAAGGTAGCATCAAGTACCATTTTTGAGTCTTTGGTATGACTCAACCTGGGATTGAACCCAGGTCTCCCGGGCCATTAACGAACACTCTAACCATTATGCCAATGTCTGATAAAAGGCCATGTTCATAAGAAAGTTTGTAAATACTATGGAATACTGTGAAAATGGTATAAACACCAACCAGAACCAATAACGGAAGCAAAAAGAACGGCTATTCTTTGAGACATTGCTATACAATCAGACAGAAAAATAGAGGGTAATAGAATAGTGGTTAAGGACTATAAAAAAAAAAAACATGCCTTTTAATTGATATGCCAGTGTCAAAAGATTATAACATATCAGTCAAAGATTATATAATAAATCAGGTAAATACAAAAACTTGAAAAAATGTATCATCTTAAAATTACCACCGCGCCAGTAATAGTAGGGGCACTGGGTATGATCTGGAAAGGGACAGATAAACACATTAACAAGATACCTTGCAGTCTCAACCTATATGAATAACAAAAGATTGCACTCATCTTGGTAGTTTTTTGTTTTGTTTTGTTTTGTTTTTGTTATTTCTTCTCACTACGTTTCGGCCAAATTTCACCTCTGGCCTTCTTCAGGTGATTAACCGCGACCTCGGATAGGAATGCTGAGTCTTGTAACCGTATCCCCAGTAATTACTGTCTTAGACTCAGCATTCCTATCCGAGGTCACGGTTAATCATCTGAAGAAGGCCAGAGGTGAAATTTGGCTGAAACGTAGTGAAAAAAAACAACAACAAAAAATACCAAGATGAGGACAATAAGTCCGCAATAAATAAAAATTAATTCTCAGATTAAAAAGCTTCATCTCAAAAGGATTCCCAATAAAGACAAAAGATTGCACTTTGCGAAACTGCTCATCTTCTCAAGAGAATACTATAAAGGTGATAGAAAGAATCGCCCAAAAGAAGCAGAAAACAGCAGATACATTGAATATTTAAAATACCTTCTTTCACCCAAGGTCTTGTGTAAAAACTAGGTAAAGGATTGTAAGAAACTGAAAGTAAAGCTGACCAAAATAAACAATAAAGAGTAGAACTGATAGTCGGCGGAAAAAAGCTTTGCTGAGGTGAAGATCCTGAGAGGTATCTTCCAGGGAGATGTGCTTACACCATTACTATTTGTGATAGAGATGATACCATTGAATCACATACTTAGGAAATACACAGGCGGAGACAAGCCTCATAAATCGCAAGGAAAAATCAACCACCTAATGTACATGAACGGCATCAGACTGTTTGTCAATTATGAAAAAGAATTGAAAACCCTAATACAGACAGTGAGGATATACAGTGATAGAATTTGGCATAAAAAATGTGCAATGCTAATAAGGAAAGGCGGAAAATGACAAATGACAAAAAGAATCGAACTACCCAATCAAGAAAAAATCAGAACTCTCGAAGAAAAGGAAACTTACAAATATTTGGAAATATTGGAAGCAGACACCATTGAATAAGCGGAGATTAAGGAAAAAATTAAAACGAGTACTTCAGGAGAGATGTCACCTGTTTGATTTTTTTCATCTCCACACTAGACGGTAGCTCTCTGAAACTAATTGACAAATTCACCTACCAAGGAAGCAGTGTCTTATCAACCGAGACAGACAGCAACAGGTGACTAGCAAAGGCATAGGCAGCAATTGATAGGCTATCGGTCATATGGAAGTCAGACCTGACCGATAAAATGAAACACAGTTTCTTTCAAGCAGCGGCCACCTACCACCCATCACGAAAAATATCTAAATTAGACGAACCAGACATGTAGGACACTGCTGGAGAAGTAGGGACGAGCTCATAAGTGATGTACTCTTGTGGACCCCTTCACATGGACGAGTAATGGCAGGCGACCAGCTAGAACCTACATACAGCAGATCTGTGCCGATACGGGATGTTGACCCGAAGACCTGCCGGAAGCAATGGACAATAAGGAGGAGTGGCAAGAGAGGGTCAGGGATATCCGTGCTGACTGCCTGACATGATGATGATGGTCCCTTCGAGAGAACGAGAAACCTTCTCGAAATCAAACTATATTGCAGAAATCCCAGGGATAAACACCTAGTCTCTCTCTCTCTTTCTCTCTCTCTCTCTCTCTCTCTCTCTCTCGTAAGAAACTTAGAATCATTCTTAAAGTGGACGAGGGAAAAACTTCAACAAATGGACCAGAGAACAAGAAAACTCAAGACGATGCATAAAGCCTTATATCTCAAAGATGATATAGACAGACTATATGTGTCAAGAGACGAAGGGGGAAGAGGACTCGCCAACATTCAAGATGACGTCGATACATCAAAAAGTCGATTGGAATACTACATAAAAATGAGCAAAGAAAGACTGACAGTGATGAGAAACAACAGAAACAACACGAGGATCAACTGATCAACAAAAACTAGAAAGCAAAAATGGGAAGAAAAACAATTGTATGAGTATTTTTGGCGACAAACAAGCGAAATCTCACACGAAAAGACTTGGACATGGCTAAGAAAGAGAAACCTTAAGAGAAAAATTGAATCTCTTCTAATAGCAGGATGAAACAATACCATAAGGACCAACTATGTTAAAGCAAAAATAGACTAGCACAACAAAATTGTATATATAGGTTATGTCGTGATAGAGACGAAACGATCAATCATAATAAGCGAATGCAGCAAATTATCGCAAAAAGAGTATAAGTCTAGACCCGACTGTGTGGGGAAGGTAATCCACTGGGAGATGTGCAAGAAATTTATATTTGATCATACGAACAAGTGGTATATGCACAACCTAGAATCCGTTCTGGAGAATGAGACGCACAGACTACCTTGGGATTTTGAGATAAAAACGGATCTCCCAATCTCGGCCAGACGACCAAACCTAGAGATAGTCAACAAAAAAAAGAGAGCCTATCGAATTGTGGACTTTGCCGTCCCAGCAGACCACAGATAGAATAAAAGAAAAAGAAATGAGTACCTAGACCTTGCTTGAGGACTTTAAAAATCTATGGAACATGAAGGTGACGATGATACCCATTGTGGTTGGTGCACTTGGGACAATCCCAAAAATAATTGGTAAAGAGACTGGAAGACTTGGAAATAAGAGGACGAGTAGAGACCATCTTGATTACAGCATTATTAAGATCGACCAGAATACTGAGAAGAGTCCTAGAGACTTGAGGAGATTTGTTGTCTCTCAAACGGCAGAAAGAAACCATAAGCCAACGCTGGTATGAAAAACTCTTTAAAGGGAAAATAATAATAATAATAATAATAATAATAATAATAATAATAATGTGCAAGAAATCTAAATTTGACCATGCCAACAAATGGTATATGCACAATCCAGCACCTGTCCTTGAAAATGACTCTCACAAACTCCTATGGGACTTTGATATACAAACGGATCACCTTATCAGGGCCAGAAGACTAAACCTTATAATAATCACTAAAAAAAAGAAAATCTGCAAAATTGTTGACCTTGCTATCCCGGCAGACCATAGAATAAAACTGAAAGAATATGAAAAGAGAGATAAGTACCTCGACCTTGCTAGAGAATTGAAAAAACTACGGAACATAAAGGTGACAATTATACCAGTTGTGATTGGTGCTTTTGGTGCAGTAACTAAAGGATTATTAAGGGCCTGGAAGATTTGGAAGTTGGCGGCCGAGTGGAGACCATCCAAACAACAACATTATTGAAAACGGCCAGAATACTGAGAAGAGTCCTGAAGAATTGAGGAGGCTTGCTGCCACTCAATCTCCAGTGAAAGACCATCAGATGTCGCTGATGTAAAAAACTCAAATGAGAAATAATAATAATAATAATAATAATCGGAAATTGGTAATACGTATATAATAGCGAGTGTAGTTTATGTAAAGACAGAGATGAAAAAATTTATCACATAATAAGCGAATGAAGCAAACTAGAATAAAAAGAGTACGAGACTAGACAAGACTGAAGGGGACGGGGATCCACTAGGAACTGTGCAAGAAATTGAAATTTGACCATACAACCAAATGGTATATGCACAAACCAGAATCCAAAAACGACAGACAAAAGACTCTGAAATTTTTCGATGCAAACAGATCACCTAATCCCGGCGAAAAAACAAAGATTGAAAATAAAAGAGAGTAAAAAGATTGACAAATACTTGGACCTGCCCTGAGAGATGAAAAGGTTGAGAGTGACGGTAATACCAATTATATTTAGCTCGCTTGAAACGGTCCTTAAAAGTTTGGAAAAAAGACAGGAAAAATTGGAAATTAGAAGAAGAATCCAAACTATCCAGACAACAGTATTGTTCAGATCAGCCAAAATTGTAAAAAGAGTTCTGGTCACCCGAGGAAATTTGCAGTTAGTCAGACTTAATGAAAGACCATCAACTGACGCTGGTGTGAAAGAACTCGTAAGGAAAATAGTAATAATAATAAGAAGAAGAACAACAATAATAATAATAATAAAAGATAAGACGCAATAATTGTCGATTTTGCTGTCCTGGCTGACCACAGAATAAAACTGAAAGAATGTGAAAAATTGAATGAGTACCACGACCTTGCTAGAGAATTGAAAAAAAACTATGGAACACGAAAGTGACAATTATACCAATTGCAATTTGTGCTTTTAGTACAGTAACTAAAGGATAATTTAAGGGACTGGAGGACTTGGAAGTTAGCGGACGAGTGGAGACCACCCAAACTACAGCGTTATTGAGAACGGCCAGAATACTGAGAAGAGTCCTGGAGACTTGAGGAGACTTGCTGTCACTCAAACTCCGGTGAAAAACCATCAGCTAACGCTGAAGTGAAAAACTCTAATGAGTAAATAATAGATAAGACGCAATAAAATAGTAAATGTAGGTTATGTGGTGATAGAGACGAAATGATCAATCACATAATAAGCGAATGCAGCAAATTAGCACAAAAAGAGTATAAGACTAGATGCGACTGAGTGGGGAAGGTGATCCATTGGGAGATGTGCAAGAAATTTAAATTTGACCATACGAACAAGTGGTGTATTCACAACCCAGAATCTGTCCTGGAGAATGAGACGCAAAAAGTTCTCTGGGATTTTAAGATACAGACAGATCATCTCATCCCGACCGGATGACCAGACCTAGTGAGAGCCAACAAAAAAAGATAATCAGCCGAAAAGAGAACTTTGCCGTCCCGGCAGACCACAGAATAAAATTAAAGCGAAATTGAGAGATAAGTACCTAGATCTTGCTAGCGAACTAAAAAGGCTATGGAACATGTGAAGGTGACTGTGATTCCAATTGTAATTGGTGCACTCGGAACAATCCCCAAAGGATTAGTAAAGAGACTGGAAGACTTGGAAATAAGAGGGTAAGTGGAGACCGTCCAGACTACAGCATTATTAAGATCGACTAGAATACTGAGAAGAGTCCTGGAGACTTGTGGAGACTTGCTGTCACTCAAATGGCATCAAAAACCATAAGCTAACGTGGGTGGAAAAAACTCTCAAGCAGTGACGTAAAAATAATAACTCCAAATGAATTTTTAAATAGACATGAAAGGGTATGGCAATACTTGCACTGGAAAGTAAGCCAATATTATAACCAACCTCAAACAGAAAAATTATATGAAAATAAACTACCACCAGGGCTAGGTGAAGATGTTTCACTGCTCTAGGATTTTACCATACATACCAACAGCCGTCTACAAGCCAACAGACTAGATATAGTAATGAAAGATTTCAAAGAACATAAATTCTACCTCTGAGACATGACCATCCCGTCTGATAAAAAAATATCTCAGCAAAGAATTTGATAAACTTTCAAAATGGAAGGATCTGGAAGTATGAATTGCAAAATAATGGCATTTAAGCATAATCACTATTTCAGTTGTAATAGGATGGGAGCCTCCTTCGTGTAGAAGCAAACGTGCAAGACTGCGACATCGTAGTAAGCGAGTTCGAACTTCAGTTGCGTTTTTACGTTCCCTTTTGGACTAATACCCTTTGAAAACGTATGAACCTCCTTATTCTCTCTGCAATGGGTTAAGATGTATCACTACTGTTCCACCACGATGGTAACTTTGGCATTAAATAATCCACAAAAGTTGATATGCCATTAAACAACTAAACCAAACTCAGTGGATCACTTTCCATAGACCCCTCCACGGCTAATTTTTACGTTCACTTTCGGACTAATACCCTTGGAAAAGGCATGAACTGATTCATCCCCCCAGATTTTGATTACAAAGTACTACTACTGTTCTTCAAAAAGGACGGCTTTAGCATGAAATAACCTATGAAGGTTGATATGCCATTAAACAAAAAATCAAATCAGAGTTTGAGAGCCCTAAATACGATTATGGTTTAGTTTCTTTGCTTAATGACATATCAACGTTCATGGGTTATTTAAAGTCAAAGCCATCCATGTAGAAGGATGGTAGTGGCGCTATTTAACCAATATCGAGGAGATAGATAGATAGATATATAGATAGATTGATTGATTTATTCTGATTTGTTGGTTTCTTTAGTTTAATAGTATATCAACCTTCGTAGGTTATTTAATGCCAAAGCCATCCTTGTAGAAGGAGAGCAGTGGTACTATTTAACGAAGGGAACAAGGGAGAATGAAAGATTAAGAATTATACTACAAGAAAAATTGAGAAAAAACAGGAAATCTATCTTTATCTAAAATACACGGGCATGTCAACTCGTCTAGAAGATATGAAATTGCGTTCATAGAACTTCATATTTACATTTCTTATGCTGTCGTTTTTTTGGGGGGGGGGCGGTAGTTCGTTTTTATCTCTCAGGCCAATCGAATACGAATAATTTTTAAACAGTTGTATTTGAATCATGGATGTGACAGATTTGAGTTTTGCCATCAACTTTAAATCAAATTGTGAAATTTACAGAAGAATATATCATGTGTACGGAGAAACATGTTTTAAACAAAAAAAAGTTTACAAATGGGCTAAATATGGGTTTGCCACTACGAGCCTGAGTCGAAAAGACAGTCCATGGAGTGGAAACGCACTAACTCTCCGGTAAAGTA
This sequence comes from Sepioteuthis lessoniana, assembly GCA_963585895.1. Classification (NCBI taxonomy): domain Eukaryota; kingdom Metazoa; phylum Mollusca; class Cephalopoda; order Myopsida; family Loliginidae; genus Sepioteuthis; species Sepioteuthis lessoniana. The sequence continues at coordinate 35,737 of CAUZXS010003775.1, read as the reverse complement.
AAAGTTCCGGACTCAGCGGTCTGAAAAAAAAGTCATGCTGTCAGTGTTCTGGGACATGAAAGGGCCCATCATCATTGATTTCCCTAAAAAAAAATCAACTGTAAACAGTGCTTCCTATTGTCAACTTCTTGGGCAATATTTCCCCTTATTTATTGAATGACCCCCATCGAAAGTTTCCTTTGGACTATACAGAACAAATCAACTTTAACACCTGAAGCTATCAGGCAAATATGCTTAAAGTGGGTCTGAACCTGAATGAAGATTATATGATAAATCGACAAAGACCAGAGATTATCTTGTGGATGGATGATCCGTATTAAATACCTTAAGAGACATAAATCAAATTAACCGAGAGATTACTCTGAAGGTTTAGGGGACACTTTGGGGTGTGGATTTGGTTTGATTTTATGGCATATCCACCATTGTTGGTTATTTAATGCCAAGTCCTGTTTTTACATATATATTAAATATTTGATTTTTAAAAACCTTTTGTTGGTACATACAGTTAAATGATCAAACAGTTCTATTTCTAACAATTCAGTTTAGTGCAAGGCAAAGTTAAATGCTTCCAAGTATTGCTTTGTATCACTAAAACAATTCAATTAAAAATCAGTCATTTGTTTATACAGTTAAATGATTAAACATTTCTATTTCTAACAATTCAATTTATCATAAGTCATTTGTTTGCACTCAGATTAAATGTCAAACAGTTCTATTTGACTCATAGAGTGGTAGCACCCTATCAGGTTCTACCACTCTGGGCCAGTGTGGACCTGGGAGCCATGGCAACACTTTGCAGATTGTTTAATGCTATATCCAAGACACTCACTGTGGAGGGAGATCTTACTCCTCTGCAGAGATACTGTCGATGTATTCTACAGCCCCAACCGACTGGGTTGTGGGGTGTTGGAACGAGTGAAATAAGCAGTGAACAAGAACCCCCGACTGAAATAAATAATTTAATAATTCTTTGAAATTTATTCAGAACACAGATTAGTGATAAATAGATCGGATATTGTGACAAAATCAATCTTATTCGGAATGCTACATTTAAAGACACATACCCTTGGGTAACTTGGTTGAATTGGCGAAATGCCTGTTATATAGCCAAACATGAATATGTGAAACGTACATAGAATGTTCATAATGCACATAAGAATCCCGAAAGATAAAAAACACATACGACATCTTACTTCACGTACGAAGCTTTTTATTACCTTTGAGTTTAAAGGTTTTTCGACATAAGGAAGAGAGAGGCACAATCTTTCTATGACGACTTTTCCATCTGCCCCACCACGCGCGACACCTGCCGCAAGGCCTCGGCGAGCAAGCGAAAGTCAATCTTCTTCTTCCGACGGCAAAACTCAACTAACTGACTTTTCTCAAAACTCAGCCCACGCTTCCGGTGATTGACGTCACTCACATCCCTGGTTACATTCTCTCTCTGGGATTTTTATTGTGACATCTCTGAATGACACGTCCGCTCCGCGCGCGCGTGAACACCTGCGCTCATGTTTGCACCTAAGTAACCCATGCACTGAGTCGAAAGGTTCTCAGCCTAACTAAACCCAAAGGCAAGATATATAAAACGAAATCCCTCGGCCATTATATTACAAAGACACATACCCTTGGGTAACTTGGTTGAATCGGCGATATGCCCTGGTACCGTCGTCAGGTAGGCGTAAACTGACCAGATACCAATCGGTTTCGGACAGATTTCCTTTCGGAATTATTGCAGTTGAAACGTCTGGTGTCCTCTACCCTCGAACAGCCTTTTCACTCTGTTTTATGGCTGCCCGTTGAAGATGCCCTGTGAATTTGAATAGCTATTTCAGAGAATTTTTCTGGCTATTCTTCAAGACGGTATATTTTCTATTCTTTCTTGTCGGGATTGTAAATCAGAAATGTCTGCTTTTCTTTAAAATAAATCCTCATCATCTAATTGAGTCGATAACATGGAGTTCCCGGACTCTCTCTCTCTCTCTCTCTCTCTCTCTCTCTCTCTCTCTCTCTCTCGAGCGCGCACATTCACCATCATCCATCTCTCCAGTAGGTCCTCCAGGCTACATCTCTCCAATAGGTCCTCCAGGCTGCATCGAGAGTCCGCATGATGGTATTTTACTTAGCTTTTTTTGTTTAGAAGTAGCACAAGGCCATGTGAATGCGGCACCCTGTGAGACTCGACCTCGCTTGTAATAGTTTCCTAGTTTAGCTTGTTAACCATTACACCATCTGAGAGTTGATGTATGGAAGTCTTTGCTGATTGACCAACACTAGTGCATCCATGTGTTGGAGTTCATAAAAGAACGTGGCCCGGGGATAAGGTCGACTGCATTGATTTGCTTCTGGCTTTGCCCGCAGCCGTCTTTTTAACCGAACTGTTTGGTACTTGTGTCGGACGAGGCATTGTCCATCTAAGGCAGATTCGAGGCTGAAAGGCTTCTGACTTCGGCTGGGCCACCTTCGGGTGGGCGCGCTGCATTATTGACACCTCTGTATCGCACTGGACCCTGTGGTCCAGTTTAAGCTATCATCTGGCGTCCGTGCCTGGACCGACGTTTGAGTCCATGTCCAGCTAGGCTCATCGGTTCACTTGATGCATTTTGAGCCGATGACCAACAGGGCTTGCACCTTGGCTCGGGTCCGACCTTCCCCTCCTCTAACCCTCACTATAATGCGACCTCCGGGTCATTTGATCTTGTGTCAAGTTCTCTCTGGTGAGAGCTTAAGACAAATACGCTTCATAAGAGAACGTTGCTTATGAGTTCTTCCTTTCTTCTCAAACAGTCCTCAGCATCTCTCGTAAATCTGGCTGGGATTGTTTTTGAGATGGGAGGTAGGAGGTTGTACACTTTCTTTTTTGTGGGGCGTTGCTTCCAGGATTCGTTCAAGATAGCAAGTCTTGCAAGGGGATACATTAACACCAAATGTTTAAAATCTTCCTAGACTTGGAATTACAACCGTCAATAGTTATAATAAAAGAAAATAGTTTCACATTTTAAAAAAAAGCAAGAAGCAGCTGATATCCTGCAGAAACTATTACAGACTCAGACTACACAAATGATCTAGCGCTTCTAGTAAATACATCAGCTCAAACTGAATTCCTACTACGAGAGTAAGCCACAAGAGCTATTGGCCTCAACGTGAACGGAAATAAAACAGAGTTTTAAACTGGAAGGGAGCCACCTCCACTTAAAAGAGCTGCCATGAAATAAATACTTTATATGTATGTATACACACACACACACACACACACACACAAACACACACACACACACACACACACATATATATATATATATACGAGGATCATTAAATTAGTTTCCAGACTTTTTTCGTATGGGCACTTTTATTGAAAGTACACACATGAAACTCGAGTCCCCTTCGAAGTAATCTCCTCCAATGCACTTGTTCTAACGTTCCAACAACTTCTAGAAGGCCCCATCGAAGTCCTCTTGTGTGAGCGTGTCAATGACTCTTTCATCTCCTCAATTGTCTCATAACGACAGACTCTGAGCTTAGGGAATAAGCAAAAGTCACAGGGACCAAGGTTTGGACTATAGGGAGTGTGACGAACTGTCTTGATGCCCATCTTGGTCAAATAGTCTGTGATAAGGATGGGGTTGTGGACTGGTGCATTGTCCTGGTAGAAATGCCACAGACCCGATTTGAAGAGTGCTGACCTCTTCCGACGGAATCTCTTCCTGAACTCCCATAAAACCTCACAATAGGAACCCTAACCCTAACCCTTTGGCCAATCAACTCTGGTGTATTGACTTCCTTACTCCTGCCACACCTCTCATCATCTCTCACAGACTCCCTGGCTTCCTTGAATCTCTTATGCCACTCAAGAACTCATGCTCGATTCATGCAAGATGCTCCAAAAGCAGTGTGAAGCATTCCATATGTTTCAGTAGCTTTTTTTCCAAGTTTAAAACAGAATTTTATTGCATCTCGTTCTTCTAAAGTGTTCTTACGTCCAGATTGTATTTTTGAAATTCAGCAGCTGGGACAATTAGGCTTTAGTAGGGTATATTTCAATTGCTGCTGTAGGTGTTCCTTTGAACCTGAAATCATAAAAATTGGTCAGTCATCTCATAAGATGTATAGCAATAACATACGGAATTTCCAAGAGTCTACAACAACTTTAAATGCCTGTACAAAATAAGTCTCGAAACGTATTGCATGCACCACGTATATATATATAAGCAAATACCTAGAGACATATGCAAAAATAGATTTACAATACGAAGAAATTTTATTTCACATTTTAAATATCATATTGTAAATTTCTTATTTTTGCATGTCTCTAGTATTTGCCTTTTTAAATTTGCATGTACCAATGATTTATATATATATATATATATATATATATATATTGTTCGTGAGTGTATGAAGAGAGAGAGAGAGAGAGAGAGAGAAGAGAAGAGAAGAGATATAGCAACGTTCGTTTTCATAGGTCGGCTATTCTGTTTATTCGAATGTCAGTGAAGTGTTTATTTTACATATATAAATATATATATATATATGTGTGTGTGTGTGTGTGTGTGTACCCTTGGGACAATTTCAGTAAATTTATCTACCAACTCCGACCTAAAGCCAAAAAACTTATCAGGAAACTTGAAATAATCCTAATAAAAATTTCATAAATAAAATGTCGTTATAATCCAATCAAGCATATATATATATATATAATATTTTTAGACGAATGGATATGCCAAGCCAACTGATTTTACATCGCTTTTCATATAGCATATCAACTCTTTTAAAAATGTATTTTTAAAGAATCTTATTTTGTTAAAAATACTTTCAAAACTTTCTAAAAAAAGGTTTCTTTTTTTCTACTGAGACTTTTCCCCAAAAGTGACCTAAGGTCAAAGATAGTTGGGAATAATCAAAAAATTAACTTCATAAAAGTAATATCCCTATTTGCCTTGTCACTTTTGTTCATCTTCTATAAATATACATATATATATATATATATATATATATATATATAACGCCAAGAGGTAAAATCAGATCTGCCAAGTAGTTATTACCTGTAAGGAAGGTCCCAGGCGATCAGCTTAATAACACCCACCTGGCGCCAACACAAGATGGCCCCATGAAAAACCAGGTGAGGATAAGCCTGTGGTATTAATGCGTTGATATTTAATAAGCTTCCCATCGTCAGGATTTGATACAAGGTCATTTTATAATGGGGAGCAACACACTCACCTAGACTTATGTGTGGCTATGACTAAAAATGCTTGATTCCATCATTATTCCCATTTTAGAGCCCTTCTGGCGTCAAGCGATAAACTCAGCTCTGCCAAGCAGGTATTGCTTGGGGGAGGAAGACTCTGAGACAAGGCGATCAGGTCAATAACATCTGCTTGGCACGAACTCTCCCGGAAAACTGAGGATGGGCGAACCTGCCGGTTTGATATTTATCCGACTTTCAACCTAGTCAGATTTGACACAAGATTATTTTATTTTATTATTGGGAACCACGCACAAATCGAGACCTTTGCATTCCCTATAGTGAGGCACCTCAGGCTCCAAGCTAGGAATTCAGTCCTGCAAAGTAGATATTGCTTGTGAAAGACCCCAGGGATCAGTTCATGCTGCCCACTAGACAAGACTTGACACAGGGTCTTTTTATTGTGGAGATTTAAGGAGAAAGGACAGGCTCGAGCCGAGACTCGTGCCCTGCGGTCAAAGGCTTGTCATAAGTTCACTAGGACCTGGAAACAAATACAATGTGAACCAAGGCTACTCAGTGCCCCGAAAACAAAATATTGTACTCCTAGAAAAAAATGTTTTTTTAAATAAAATTCCTTCGAATTTAACCGGCACAAAGTCAGGTGATTTGGTGGTCGTGGATTCGCTCTATCAAAAGGTTTAGTGCAATGTGTATCCAGCAGGTCGTTTGCTTTGTCTGCCTGCACGAAGCCGAGTGGCCTTGCTGGGCATAGATTCGCTAACTGTTATCCCAATCCATGAAAATCGTTGGTTAACTCCTGCGCGACGGAACGAAACCAGATGACCTTGCTGGGCATAGACTCACTAAGTGCAATATGAGTATACTCGGCATTGCTAAGTCTCCCAGGTCAGATGACGCAGCTGGTCCTAATGAAACCATTTTCAAGTCTTCCGGTGTGAAGTAGTAATTACTAAGCTTTTTGCTTAGATGTGGCACAAAGCCGTATGAAGGGGGCACTCAATGAGAATCGAACTCACGCGTCAAGGTTTGCTCGTCTAGCTTGCTAACTATTACATAACTTGAGGCGCCCAAGTCTTCCGTTGTGAAGCCAGTTGACTTGGTGGCCGTTGATTCAGCTGATTAGAAGGTCTAGTGCAATCCAGTTAGTCGTTGATAAGTCTCGCTGGGTGACCTTGCTGGTCATAAGATCACCAAGTGCAGTGTGAACCTATGTCAGCCTTTGCTAAGTCTCCCGGCACGAAGCCAGTCGACCTTGCGGGGCAGAGACTCACTAAGTGCCATGTGAGTCCATGCTAAGCATTGCTAAGTCTCACAAGGTCAGGTGACCTAGCGGGTCCAAATGAAACCATTCTCAAGTCTTCCGTTGTGAAGCCAGTTGACTTAGTGGTTGCGGATTCAGCAGACCAGAAGGTCTAGTGCAATCCAGTTAATCATTGCTAAGTATCTTCGCACGACGCTAAATGACCTTGCTGGTCATAGACACTAAGTGCAATGTGTCCATGGTAGTTTCCCGGCACGTATACCAGGTGACCATTGCTTGTCAAAGCTTAACTAGACTCGAGGGTCTAGTGCTATTTGATCAATCCGACACGATTGTCAGGTAGCCCCCACTCGGTAACCCTGGAGGAGGAGCAGAACCGGTAGGATTAAAGCAATTAAATCTTACAATGTGTGTTATATATCATTAAGAAATAAATGTTTACATGGTGTATGTTGTGGGTAATTTGCATACTGATTTTAACATAGCCGGGTTTAATGAATAATTACTTTGTGTTATTGATTCTAAAATTGTTTTATTCTCAAACCTATTAAAGGAATTCTATGTATCATTGTATATAGAAATCAATTAAAATAAAAATAAGTGAAATCTTTTGATAAATGTTCTTATTTAGTTTTGTTAGATTTTCTAATTCAATACAATATTTTATTACATTAATTTTCAAGCCTATTAAAAGCAATCCTATGTATAATTTTATATAGAAATCAATTAAAACAAAATCAAAATAAGTGAAATCTTTTGATAAATGTTCTTATTTAGTTTTGTTAGTCTTTCTAATTCAATACAATATTTTATTACATTAATTTTCAAGCCTATTAAAAGCAATCCTATGTATAATTTTATATAGAAATCAATTAAAACAAAATCAAAATAAGTGAAATCTTTTGATAAATGTTCTTATTTAGTTTTGTTAGTCTTTCTAATACAATACAATATTTTATTACATTAATTTTCAAGCCTATTAAAAGCAATCCTATGTATAATTTTATATAGAAATCAATTAAAACAAAATCAAAATAAGTGAAATCTTTTGATAAATGTTCTTATTTAGTTTTGTTAGTCTTTCTAATACAATACAATATTTTATTACATTAATTTTCAAGCCTATTAAAAGCAATCCTATGTATAATTTTATATAGAAATCAATTAAAACAAAATCAAAATAAGTGAAATCTTTTGATAAATGTTCTTATTTAGTTTTGTTAGATTTTCTAATTCAATACAATATTTTATTACATTAATTTTCAAGCCTATTAAAAGCAATCCTATGTATAATTTTATATAGAAATCAATTAAAACAAAATCAAAATAAGTGAAATCTTTTGATAAATGTTCTTATTTAGTTTTGTTAGATTTTCTAATTCAATACAATATTTTATTACATTAATTTTCAAGCCTATTAAAAGCAATCCTATGTATAATTTTATATAGAAATCAATTAAAACAAAATCAAAATAAGTGAAATCTTTTGATAAATGTTCTTATTTAGTTTTGTTAGATTTTCTAATTCAATACAATATTTTATTACATTAATTTTCAAACATGAAAAGATTTATACAGCTTGAAAAAGATGTTTTGGTTTCTTCATTTTAATGGTATATTGACCTTCACGGGTTATTCAGTGGTATATCAACCCTCATGAGTTATCTAATGGTATACCGACCTTCATGGGTTATTTAATGGTATACCAACCTTCATGGGTTATTTAATGGTATATCAACCTTCGTGGGTTATTTAATGCTAAAGCTATTCTTCTCGGAGAACTGTAATGATATTATTCAATCCATTGCTGAGGAGAATAAGAAGTTTCATGCCTTTCCCCATTGTAAACGCGTGTGGACTTCGAACCCACTTATTTCGAAAACACAGTCCAGCACTGTAGACATTACGCCACTGGGACTTCCCAGATCTCGTCTTTGGCATACCAGAATTTTTTTTCAATGTGATGAGGTTTAAATCACGCCCCTATGACTATCTCACTATTCTGGCAGTGACAGGCACAGTATCACGGTATGTGTCTTCTCCAATCTTTTATCATTTCCAAGTCAAACCTTTCAATCTTCAACTCCTTGTGGTAAAGATTGGTTTAAATCACTCCCCTATGACTATCTCACTATTCTGGCAGTGACAGGCACAGTATCACGGTATGTGTCTTCTCCAATCTTTTATCATTTCCAAGTCAAACCTTTCAATCTTCAACTCCTTGTGATAAAGATTGGTTACAATGGTATTCCACTGCCACTTTTGGGGGTAGGTAGGGTACTAAACGCTTTCTATTTACTGGAGACATTAAATTATTTTTACTAAATTTCTGAGAGGGAATTCTTATTGCCATTGTTTTTTGATCTCAGACTATTGTCCTCTGAACTGTGATATTCAGTAATGAATCAACTGAACTATGATAAGTAATCAATTCAATTGAACTATGATAATAAGTAATGAATTCAACTGAACTATGATTATAAGTAATGAATTCAACTGAACAATAATAAGTGAATTCAACTGAACTATGATAAATAATGAATTCAACTGAACTATAAAAAGCAATGAATTCAACTGAACTATGATAATAAGTATTCAATTTAACTGAACTATGATAATAAGTAATCAATTCAACTGAACTGTGATAATAGGAAATCAATTCAATTGAACTATGATAATAAGTAATCAATTCAACTGAACTGTGATAATAGGAAATCAATTCAATTGAACTATGATGATAAGTAATCAATTCAACTGAACTGTGATAATAGGAAATCAATTCAATTGAACTATGATAATAAGTAATCAATTCAACTGAACTGTGATAATAGGAAATCAATTCAATTGAACTATGATGATAAGTAATCAATTCAACTGAACTGTGATAATAGGAAATCAATTCAATTGAACTATGATGATAAGTAATCAATTCAACCGAATGAGAATTTGAAAATATTTTCTACGTACTTTTTGACTAAAATCAGTAGACAAATTCACTGCATATTTGAGTGAAAAGTGTCATACTTTACTGTGGTAAGTAGGGTCGGTACGTACTACTCTCGAACCAGTCATCTGGATTGCAGGAGAAAACCGTGTTTGAGGGCCCCGCAAGGGATACTTGCCTATATTTTCTATGAATACTATTTCATGAAAAGTTGCATGTAGCTGAGTGAGAGTCCTGTACTATAGATTTGGAGGGGCGTATCATAGGTTCGAGGTAGGGGACATGTGACCCTTACACCGGTCCTGCAAATTGAATTTTATGTATCAGAGGTACTGATTTTCAAAAACGATTGATTTCTGCCAATAAGTTTCGAGTATTCATCATAATCAATATAAATTCACTGAGTCTCGTTAATGTACTGTAAGATACAACTGAAATATACAAGTTTGGTTTCTTTGTTTTTAATGCCATATCAACCTTCGTGAGTTATTAAATGCAAAAGTCACCCTTGTTGAAGAACAATAGTCGTATGTACAATTTGATCCATAGCTAGGGAGATAAACGGTTTATGCCTTAATTATTCCGAAATTGAACGTAATCGCTAGGGAGATAAATGGTTTATGCCTTAATTAGTCCGAAATTGAACGTAATGGCGCGACTGGAGTTCGAACTTGCGTATTACAATCTCGCAGTTCAGAACGTTAACCATTACGCCGCGGTGACCAAGTTGAAATAAATACGTCATACCTAATCGAAAAGACATATACATATATTCTTAATTTTATACGGAATAATTGTTATTATCTGTCGGAGAATTAAGGACGAACTCACAAGCGTTATTCTTCAGATTCCTACAAATGCTCACACCAGTGTTGGCCGATCTGAAAAAGGGTACATTCAAAAGGTCTGTATGGACACTGGATGCCGTCTAGAAGATTTACCAAGAGCAATGACCGATAGGAACAGATGGCAAGAGAGAAAGAGAGGGGGGTAGACTCAAGGGAAGCCATGTTCTCAATACGCTTGATGATGACTACGGTGATGATGGGTTTTACGCTTTGCAAGATCATAAATTCGAGAAAGAAAGAAAGAAAGAAAGAAAGATTGTTAGGGAATAAACATTAGATATGTTTATTTATTTTTACTTATCAGATTTTTCTGGATAAAGTCTTGGGGGAGAATGAATTGCTTCCTTTCTTTGGGGCGAAAATAGAGAAAAATGTATATTTTTTCCTGAACTCAAGAAAAAAAAAATACTTCACAAGTCGAAAACGCACACACACACACAAATACACTTACACACAAATACAGATACACACAAGTACACATACACACACACACACACTACACATACACACATACATAAACACAGAAATACACATGCACACACATACAGACACAAATACACATACACACATACACACACACAAATACACATACAGACACATATAGATATACACACACATACACACACAAATAGACATACACACACAAATAGACATACACACACAAATAGACATACACACACATACACACACACAGAGATATAAATAGACATACACACACATACACACACACACAAATACATATACAGACACATATAGACATACCACACATACACACACAAATAGACATACAGACACAAATACACATATAGACATACACACACATACAGACACATATACACACACTAATAGACATACACACACATACACACACATACAGATACAAATAGACATACACACACATACACACACACAAATACACATACAGACACATATAGACATACACACACATACACACACACAAATAGACATACACACACACAAATAGACATACACACACACAAATACACATATAGACATACACACACATACAGACACATATACACACACAAATAGACATACACACACATACACACACCTAGTGGATATTCCTGATTGCTACAGATATACACGACCTGCTAACAGAAGATGTGGTTCTCATCTGAAAGTTAATTAAATTTCGAAAAGAAAAGTATTTGTTGTTCCTGTGCATCATACTCCTGGCCTTATGTGTATCTATCCAACTCCTCCTCCTCCTCCACGTGCAGGATGTGGCACAAAATCAGTTTTTAAGAGAAGTAAAGCTGGTGTGAGTTTTTCTTCTCCTAGGCTGGTTGCCTAAACAAGATTAAAGAAACAATTTTGCCTGACTATTTACCGATAGCTGGAAAGGCGATAGATTTATACCTTCTCCAAAGGCATTAGCGCGAAATGACATGCAGACAACCCCATCCAGGATTTGAACTCGGGTCGCCGATTCCATTTCCAACTACAATAATCGTTGTGCTGGCCTTATACTAAACTAAGCTAAGTAAACAAGTTTGTAAATGTCTGACTAAATTGGCTCTTTAAGATGTTTTAAAGAGTTGCTTCTCTTCGGGCAAGTTTTCTCTGAAAAAAAAAAAGCCTTCAACAATCAGCAATCTACTTTTTGGAGAAAAAAAAACCCCGTAAGCATCTCATTTAATTGATTGATTTATATAAATACATTGCCAAAAATTACGACTAAGTTATTTGGCAATTATATATACGTGCCAGACACACATACACGCACAAAAGATAGATAGATAGATACATAGATAGATAGATAGATATTGTTACAAAAGTTTCATACAGAAGTAATTTTCAATATAATCTACATTTAAGTATTGAGCTTTCTGACGTTTATAACGAAATTTTTTCCCTTTGTGCATTGATTTGGGACATTGGCCCAGCGGTTAGAGTGTTCGCCAATGGCCCGGGAGACCTGGGTTCAATCCCAGGTCGAGTCATACCAAAGACTTTAAAAATGGAACTTGATACCACCTTGCTTAACACTCAGCATTATAAGGTACGGTTCAAGGGTAAAGTGGAGCAATCCTGGGAATGGAGTAGCGCCCTCCCCTACACCTTGGTGTAGTAGCTATCGAAAAGGGAGCCTTCGGGTCACCCTCGACTATGGTCGCTAACTTTACTTTTATATATATATATATATATATGTCAACTCCACCACCTGAGGAGGATGTGACACAAGATCAATTTTCTAAACGGAGTTTGAATTCAGAGTTTTCTTTCTCTTAGACTGGTTCCCACACCAAGGTTAAGGAACCCAGTCTGCCCTACTATTTACCCATAGCTGAAAGTAGAATAGTCTGATACATATTTTCCCAAGCGAATTACCGCTAAATGGAATGGAATTGGCGTATGTGTATGTGTGTGTATATATATGTGTGTATGTGTGTGTACGTATATATGCGTGTATGTGTATATATATTTGTATCTGTGTATATATATATATATGTGTGTGTGTGTGTGTGTGTGCCTTGTATAGAATTTGAACTCGGGTCACCGTGCCCATTTCCGACGACAATAAACCTTACAAAACGAGCGCCTCCATACACATATGTAATTAAATCCAAGAATAGACTTATAAGGAACAATCTATATAGAATATATAATATCAATATATTCTAGCAGATTGCTCAATGTACAGGTATTAATATATAAAAATATATTTAAAAATACAGACCAATTATATCATCAATATAAAGTAAAACTCAAATATTATCAATATTGATGTATAATTCCTTTAATGTCTAAATTAAGATAAATTTTCCCCCGTAATAACAATAAACCTCCATTGAAATTGTTCACCATCTGAGGAAATGACCTGAGCAAACAGATTGTTGAATTAGATTCATAATGGATTATATCTGTTGAGTTTTACTAGATACTAAAGATTATATATATATATATATATATATATATATATATATATATATATATATATATATACTAATCTAATATCTACCAGCATTCACGGTACCAGAAAAAAAAAAACGAAAAAAAAAAAACCCGCCAGGAACAAGAGATAAAAGTATCTCGAATCACCGCCCGGAGGAAAAAGAAAAAATTATAGGTCAAAAAGAAAGAAAAGGCCAACCTCGTCCGACCCCTTGAAAAAAATCAAGGGATACGCAGTCAGTTGGTCAAAAGAAAACTAAAAACCTTCCGCGAATCCTGCAATGCAAAGTGCTCAACACAAGTGGAGCCAATTATAAAATTAACTTAAATCGCGAGTCGGAAATCTTCTACTAAAGTTTCACCTCATCGGATCATCAGGAAGCCTAACGCCAACTGTTGGTTTTTGGTATGACCATTGGTGAACTCTCTACCCACTAGGCCAATGAGCCGAATCATTTGTATATAACCCGAACTTTTTCCCACATTTTTAAGCCAAAATGTTAGGTGTGCGCCTTATACACAAGAACTGAATAGTAATGCTACGTGTATCATCATATCCAGAACGGTATGACCGAGGATAAGTTTTATCTATGATCCAAACTAACTAATGTGTAACTGTTGTGGTCTTCAGATAAGACCGGTGGAAGTACAACTCAAACAACGGGTGATAGGTGAACGTTACTGAATTAGCAGAAAAACGAAGTCATACAAAGGAAGTACTAGCCGTGCTCGGCTTAAAGTCCGTCTGTCACATGTCTCGTAAGGAAGAAGCAGTTGCCCCCCTCCCCCCCGAGCGAGCGAAGCTCGGTGAATATGTTTAGGTTGGACGAGTCCATCTTTGGAGTACGGTAGGATATGTCCCCATAACAGTAACAAACACTTCTGTTTCTTTCCTCTGCAGAGAAATGGCCACTGGAATGTGTGTTTATAATTTTGTTTCTCATAGCCTGAAATTATTTTTGCCAAAAGCTTGTTATATTTTTTATATGTCTGTACGTTTGCACTAGATACTGCGTAAAGGTTGTTTTTTTTTCAAAACATGAGTAAATTGCCTAATTTTTATTTTATTTTTAACCAATACGAATCGGATAAAAGTTAAACAAAGGATGAATTTAACTGCTACAAGTTCTAAAAAGTCACTGCGTGTTATATACAAGATATTTTTTCAGAATTTCGAAGCCCAAATTCAGGTGGGGGGCGTGTGAAACATGACTGCGTGTCATACAGGAATAAAACATATATATATATACATGTGGGCGTGCGTGCGTGCGTGCGTGCGCGCGTGTGTGTGTGTGTGTGTGTGCACGCATACGAGGGGATACTGCTGAAAAGTTCACCCCTGAAGTAAGAAAGGAATGGCCTTTTTTATTTTCATTTCTTGTTCCGTTTTAAAGGGTTGAATAAATTTCTGAAACGATGAGTAATGATTCTTGGTCATTTCTTTCTTGGTTGGGCGGAGAACCATTCAGCCCCCTCATATATATATATATATATATATATATATATATATATATATATATATATATATATATACAAAGCTAGTCAGCTATCTACATAGATAGATAGATAGATAGATAGATAGATAGATAGATAGATAGATAGTGTCTACGTATTTTCATCATGAAGAGGAGCCTACAAGCCGCACTCATAAGAATGTCGCTCTGAAAGTAATGTCACCAATTCCAAAGTCAGAGATGGATATTGAGAGTATGGTAGTATTTATATTTTACATACTTCATATTTTTTCAAGTTGGTATTCACTAGTCCAGACTGTTATCTAGACAACTATACATCATCACTTTATTATATCAGTTGCTCAGCAGCGCACACATCTCCATTTAGATTT
This sequence comes from Sepioteuthis lessoniana, assembly GCA_963585895.1. NCBI lineage: Eukaryota > Metazoa > Mollusca > Cephalopoda > Myopsida > Loliginidae > Sepioteuthis > Sepioteuthis lessoniana. The sequence goes on along the minus strand of CAUZXS010003775.1, from coordinate 20,713 downwards.
TAAAAGAATTAGTTTCCATACCCTTAGATCGCTGCTCGTATACATTTATTTTTGTATGTTTATTGATACGTGTGTGTGTATTTATGTGTGTATGTGTGTATATATATATGTGTGTATGTGTGTGTATGTATATATGTGTGTGTATATATATATTTGTATTTGTGTGTGTGTGTATATATATATATGTGTGTGTGTGTGTGTGTGTGTGTGTGTGTGTGTGTGTGTGTGTGTGTGTGCGTGTGTGTGTATATGTATATTTTTGTTTGTGCGCGCGTGTGTGTGTGTATATATATATATATATGTGTGTGTGTGTGTGTGTGTGTACGCGCGCATATATGTGAAGTGCAAGTGCGTATGGATAGAAGGGGAGAGAGACAAAGATAGATCAGATAGCATTTTTTAATGTTCTCTGGAGCAATATGTGTATGAACATAAAACAAAAAATGTTCAAACCATTGTCGATATCTTTGATTCTTCCCACATCTATCAATCTATCTATCTATCTATCTCATTCTGTTCATATCTATCTATCTATCTATCTATCTATCTATCTATCTCAGCGTGATCACATCTCTCTAATTTGTTCATATCTATCTATCTATCTATCTATCTATCTATCTATCTCAGGCTGTTCATATCTATTTATCAATCTGTCTATTTGTCTCGGTATGGTCTAAACTGTAGGGCACCCAGTAAGGATCAAATTCCCTATAAATTAACACATTTCGAGTCAGTCATTTTCCCGCACATTTCCTGAAAGCTGATTGTCGTTGTGAGTTTTTTTTCCTTTTCTTTTTCCTTCTCTCTCTTTTTTTTTTTTTTTTTTTTTTTTTTAATCAGTAGATTTTTAGGTTTTAAGATGGATATTTCTACTCGTAGAAATCAATGGGACTGTGACACTAAAATGCTGAGGTATTTTCGTTAGGAAGAAGAATTCGGACTCTACTTCTTGGGAATTGGTTTCAAGTATAAGTCAAAATTTTCCGGCATCACTATGAAAAAAAACAACCCTGCGTCTAATCGGCAAACAAATAAGGAAGGACTATTTTCATATGACAACGTGATTGCCGATCATAACAATTTATCAGATTTTTCGACACACTGAAAACTGACAATGAAATATTCAATTTCTGGTAGTTTGAGAAATATTGAATTTTTTTTACTTTTTACTTTTTATTTATTTGTATATTTATCTATTATTTTCAATTAATTTTTTTCGTTGCGACATATTCTCACAGCACATTCACCGAGGGAGGGGAAAAGAAAAAGTTAAAAAAAAAAAATGAATACGAGTCTTTCTATGATGTTGGTCTCACACACACATGGGCCCCCACACGCACGCACGTACACGCTCTCTCTCTCTCTCTCTCTCTCTCTCTCTCTCTCTCTCTCACACACACACACACACACACACACACACACGCTGACACACAGAGAAACATATGTATGCAGTTAGTATTTGATGCATGAAAAATGGGTGGGAGCTTGCTTGTCAATCAAACTGCCAATCAAAGTGTGGTAACTAGAAGTGGGAGGAGCCTGCAACTTAGCCGTTAACATTTTTATGTTATTTGTTATCCTCTACTACATTTCTGAGATCAGTGATTCTTCCCACAGCTTTCTATGCTCAATATATATATATGCTCATTATATATATATATATATATATATATATATATATATATATATATATATATATATAAGAAACTTTCATTTTTATGGCGGGAAAATGATTTATCATTGAAAGGCTACGCCCTTTTCTTCTAAAGTATGGTGATCAAAAGCGTAGTAATCCGTTTTTTTATGTTAATAAATCCTTGGCAAATATTTGTCTCCCTTAAGTGATGCTTTTTTTTTTATTTGTTCTTTTGTGGGCCACCGTAAAATGTCCAATGAAAAAACACACTAAAAAAACGACTAAAAATTATTTTTCGGATAAAATACTTTTTAATGTAAAAGTGGGTAAACTTGGCGACCTTAGTTGATGGTGACTTGAAGTCTTCCTTTTTAAGAGCTACTACACCGAAGTGTTGGGGAGGGCGCTACTCCTTTCCCTGGATTGCTCCATTTTACCCTTCATACGGTGTATTCAATAAGTTTCCAGACTTTTTTGTACAGGCATTTAAAATTGTCGTAGACTCTTGAAAATTCACTATATTATTGCTATACATCTTATAAGATGACAGACCAATTTTTATAATTTCAGCTTCTAATGAACAGCTACAGCAGGAATACGAATACACCCTACTAAAGCCTGATTGTCACAGCTAGTGAATTTCAAAATTGCAATCTGGACGTGAGGACACTTTAGAAGAACGAGATGCAATAAAATTCTGTTTTAAACTTGGAAAAAAAGCTACTGAAACGTATGGAATGCTTCAGACTGCTTTTGGAGCATCTTGCATGAATCGAGCATAAGTTTTTGAGTGGCATAAGAGATTCAAGGAAGGTAGGGAGTCTGTGAGGGATGATGAGAGGTGTGGGAGGAGTAAGGAAGTCAATACACCAGAGTTGATTGGCCAAAGGGTTAGGGTTAGGTTTACTATGTTGAGGTTTTAAAGGAGTTCAGGAAGAGATTCCTTGGGAAGAGGCCAACTCTCTTCAAATCGGGTCAGTGGCATTTCTACCAGGTCAATGCACCAGTCCACAACTCCATTCTTGTGACAGACTATTTGACCAAAATGGGCATCAAGACAGTTCGTCACACTCCCTATAGTCCAAACCTTGGTCCCTGTGACTTATGCTTATTCCCTAAGCTCAGAGTCTGTCGTTATGAGACAATTGAGGAGATGAAAGAGTCATTGACACGCTCACACAAGAGGCCGTCCATGGGGTTTTCCAGAAGTTGTTGGAACGTTAGAACAAGTGCATTGCAGCCAGAGGAGATTACTTCGAAGGGGGCTAGAGTTTCATGTGTGCACTATCAATAAAAGTGCCCATACGAAAAAAGTCTGGAAACTTATTTAATGATCCTCGTACTTTTTCATGCTGCGGGTTTAGCAAGAAGGTATCGAATACCATTTTTTTTTTTTTAGTCTTTAGCATGAATCGACCCGGGATTGAATCCCGGTCTCCCGGGCCATCGGTGAACACTCTACCTAGTAGGCCAATGGGTAGCATTTTTTTACGCTGATTAACAAAATACTAATCACTTTCAGTGAATGGAAGAGTTTGATTATAAACCTTAAAAAAAGGTTTAACCTGAATTATTTTCTTTTTTATTAACCACATCTTTAGAAGATTAAACTACGAAAATAAATAAAGTAAAAATTGTTTTATCCTATTTCTAACTTCAAAAATAAGGCATCGTATGAAAAAAAAGCCAAACCATTATGAAAAAGAATGTAGACAAAATCTAATTCTCCATTGAATTATCTTTCGAATAATGTAAAAATCAGGTGGGAATCAGGTGGCAGGACCACATCATCAGTCTGGAGGTCCTCGATCAAGCTAAGTCCACCAGCATAGAGGCCACTATCATCAAGGCCCTACTTCGATGGGTTGGACACGTGATTCGAATGGAGGAATGTCGGATGCCGAGAGGCCTGATGTACGGGGAACTTCAGGCCGGCAAAAGAAATCAAGGTAGACCAAAACTGTGGTATAAAGACACCTCAATCCAAGAGACCTGGAGGGATATGCCATGGACAGACCAAAATGGCAAGGCTCGGTTCACAGAGCTGCTGCCAATTTCGAAGAGGCTCGATGCCAAAAACTCACTGCTGCTAGAGAGAGACACCGCAGAGCATCCTCGGCAGTGATCACAACAAGTGACTTCCAGTGCCCCCACTGTTCAAGACTCTGTGCCTCTGGGCTGGGGCTGAGGAGCCACCTCCGTGTTCATAGATGAGTTGTAGAACACAAACGCCATCATCGGATCCGATGGACAACCATCAATGTAAAAATCATTTAATTAAAACTTTATTAAGTGAGTAAAATTAACAAAAAAAAATGATGAGGTTGGCGCATGATAAAAAATAAAAATGAATAAATAAATAAATATGTTTTCTTCAGTATTTTTAGGAAAAATGTCTTTTCAAAGAAACCTCATCTTTTATTTTTCTAATTGACGAAAATTTTATCAAAATCCGATAATTAGCCAATTCAGGTGGAATTTTTTCAAGTGCATTTAGCAAGTGTGCGCGCACACACACACACACACACACACACACACACATATATATATATATATATATATATATATATATATATATATATATATATGTATTATTTGGTCTAGTTAAACCGGAGTTGGGAGTAATTCCATCAGGACAATTTAATTTTTTTCGTGTTTTTGAATTTTTCAAAAACGCGTAACAGGATGGAAATAAGTTTATAATCCTAATGAGACCGGTTTGTTATTTTTCTTAATGAAATATATATATATATATATATATATATATATATATATATATATATATATATCAGTCTGTTCATATCTATCGATCTATCTATCTGCTGGTTGTATCTATGTATTCATCTATATAAATGTGACTTCTGCTCATATTTATCAATCAATCTATGTGAACAAGAATGTTTAAGAAGTCACGGACACACACATACACTCACACATACATACATATATACATTTACACACACACACACACACACACACACACACACACACACACACATATATATATATATATATATATTTACAGAATTACATTTAAAAGCAAACGCCATAATCTTCAACGGCAAAGACGTCCTTACACAGTAGTAATTTGCTAAAACAAAAGTTACATCACTTTTGTAATAGATTCTACCCTGATGGTGGCCCAAAGTCGGGCAGAAAGTACTCGGTATACATACAACTATGGACAATACCTAAATCAATTCCCCCCGAATACGATAAAAGTAATACGGGAATTCGAACGGATCTAGAAGAAAATATGTAGGCATTAAATTTCTGTTATGTTTAATGAAATTTGCATTAACGAAGAAATGCTGCCTAAATATATATATATATATATATATATATAATAGAAATATGTGGAAAGTTGGATAAATCAAACACTTAAATTCGGCTTAGATGCGTGATATTTCGTTCTTTTTATTCCTAAGAAGTTTTTCAAACTGAAACCATTTTCTGGGGTTTTTGTTATTTATTTATAAGCAAATGAGGAAAATGATATGATTTAGAGGATAAAAATGTAGTAGGAAGAAGTGGAATGTTTAAAGTCAAATCGATCAGGTTTTATTAAAGTTTCTTTTCTCAGTGTGTGAAAGAGAAAATAATTTTAGGAAAGAATACATTTGACTTTAAACCTTCCCCTCCTTCCTGCAACACTTTTATCTTCTCCATCATCTTATCATTTTCCTCGTTTGCTTATGAATAAATAAAAACTCAGAAAACGGTTTCAGTATGAAAAAGTTCTTCGAAATAGAAAAACGAAATATCACGCCACAATCTATTATTTCAACACATACATATATATATATATATATATATATATAAGTGTGTGTGTGTGTGTGTGTGTGTGTGTGTGTGTGTGTGTGCCAGTTCATGCCTATCTTAGTCTGTTCATATCTATCTATCACTGTTCATATTATTCAGTCTGTTTGTCTCAGTCGCTTTATTTATACAACTCGACTTGAACATTCACACACACACACACACACACACACGCATATATATATATATATATATATATGTATATATATATAATTCTTGGTGAGAATGTTTGACTTCGTTTCACGTTAATACTCTTAAGAAACCAACTCTTCTCTCATCGACTTAAATTGTAGATACCTCCTTGCTAAACCCGCAGCATGATAAGGTATGTATCAAGGGTGAAGTGGAACAATCCAGGGAAAGGAGTAGCTCCCTCCCCTATACCTCGGTGTTGTAGCTATTGGTGGGAAACCGCTCTTTGGAGAAAGGAAAATTGAATTCAGTCACTTCAGCCAATACGCAATGAGCAAGTGCGGTAGCGTAAGACCCATTACTCTTCATGTTCTATAGACCTTAAGAAAGGTTTTAGTTCTGCAGTGGACTAAAAAAACCCACAAACCCACGAAGGGAGATAGTGACAACCAACATTGTTATATATATATATATATACACAGAGACTCATATATATAAATATATAGGATTATATGTATGCATACATATTTATAGATATATGTATAAATATATGTATGGATATATAACATATGTAGATGTATTCAGGACTACTTAAAACATATATATATATATATATAACTCTATATATGTTTATTTGAAAAAATATGTATATACTTATGTGTGTATATATATATATATATATATACAAATTTTATGAATATATATATATTTGTATATATACGTATATAAACATGCATATATCTATATATATAAATATTTAAAGTAAATAAATAAATGAATATATATATATATATATTTCTTTAAGAAAAAACAAAAACCGGTCACATTAGGATTATAAATTTATTTCCATCCTGTTATGGGTATTGATATGAATCAATAACACCAAAAATAACAGGACCTGTTATTTTTGGTGTTATTGATTCATATCAAAACCCATAACAGGATGGAAATAAATTTATAATCCTAATGTGACCGGTTTTTGTTTTTTCTTTAAAAAATTATTGCTCTGTGATGTCAGTTACATTGAGCTCTTTTCCAGGAAAATTTAAATATTTATAGTTGAATGATTTTTTGTCCTGGCGGAATTATTCCCGACTCCAGTTTAACTGGTCTGAATAGTACATACATATATATATATATATATATAAAGTTGTGAATATATATATATATATATATATATATATATATATATTACACAACTTTCCTTTCATCAATATTTAGTTTAGTATAAGATCTTAATCTCATACATCTACAATCAAATATAATATTCTTTTTAAGAAGCAATCCAAAATATGCCCTTCTAACTTAAATGTCATTTATGAGCAACCAAACCGGAAGTAAGATAACAAAAATTCATAAATTGTGTGTAATTACAGTAAATAAAATCTGCCCATTTTATCGACTTTGTAAATAATTTCCTTCGGTTAAGCTTTGGTTAAACTTAAGGCAACATAATATATATATATATATATATATATATATATACAAAGAACACAGACTCTGCTACCCGAGGAAGGTAGTGTCTACTAAGGACGAAACACACATCTTCCTCCTGATGTATGTTAAGAGAAAAATATCTATGTTTGTGGATTTTTACCTATCGCTATGTCAACCATTCATGTCACTCCCGAGTGACAAGAGAATTCACTCGGCAGACAAGAAAAGATAATTCAATGATTGTCTTCTTACTACCACTTTATAAATACAATAATCGAAGCTACAATGAAAATATAACACTTGTAGAAATGACTGAACAAATAAAGGAACAAAGAAAAGAATATTACGGAGTATTATCATTTAGATATAAAAGAATGCTCCTAATGTTACAACCAATGGGATTAACTGACCTTGCTGGCTGTGAGCTCTTCAACAGCTCCTGGGTTGGGGGCGACTCAGTTGTCATTGAAACGCCTGGGATTATGAAAGAAAAAAGCACTTTCCTTCTCTCTCGGTCAAATAAATCTCTGGTTATCCAGAAGCCCATCATGCATTCGCGCCGGGTGAGGCGATTTTTAAAAGTCGACTGGTACCAGAGGGCCATCCACCTTGCATTACCTGGTTAGCAGGGTTGTGTTTGTTGTTTGGACCAAAACGGGCATACCTGGGGGGTCAAGCATTTTTTGTAATGGCCACACATGGCACCTCACAATGAAATAAATTCATGTCAAATGTGATTGGGTCAGAAGTCGAATAAATCCAAACCTTTCTCACCAGACCAACTTAAGCATAAGACGCGTAGCCAGTTGCCCTTTAAACAGCAAATCAACAAGAACTTTTTCATAGCCACCCATAACATACATTAAAAAACGTTTAAAATAACCGATAATTACTTTTAGTCTAAGAAACACAATGTCCACATATTTTTCGTTTTGTATTTACTTTCCACGTTGTCGTTGCAATAAAATTTAAATCATTGAAATTACTTTCGTATTTTTATCTTAAAAGGAAACATTAAGAGGAAACACCCTTTATCGACAATATACATATATATTCTTGATTTTCTGCAAGCACGAAGTGGTTTTATATGCGAATCTATGTATGTTTCGAGATGTGTAGATTGAAGGTAAATCTATCTACAAAGTTCATTTAATAAATAAGGCGAATTTTTTTTTCTGAAAAAAAAGGAAACTAATTTTTTCATAGATGAATTTGTTTGGAATTGGTTAATCAAAAAAAAAATTATTCTAATCTCGCAAAAGTATAAATTTTGAGACTGTTCAAAATGATGACAAATCAAACAGAATGCTCCAGGTTTGAACAGAGGTTTGTTATCAAATTTCTAGTGGTTGCTAAGTACAAATCGTGTGAAACTTGCAGAAGATTGTGTGATATGTACGGAGAAGCATATTTTAGTCAAAAAATATTTACAAATGGACTAAACATGAGTTTGCCACTACGATCCCGAATCAAAAAAGACGTTTCATGGAATGGAAACGCTGATTCTCCGGTAAAGAAAAGTTTCCAATCGCAGCAGTCAGTAAAGAAGGTCATGTTGTTACTCTTCTAGAACATGAAAAGACCCATCACTATTGATTCCTTAAAAAAAAGGTGCCACTGTAAACATGCTTTCTATTGCTAATTTTTAAAGCAAAATTCGCTTTATTTATTGACATGAGTTATCTTATGGGTTAATGAAGCTATAATATAATATAATATAATATAATACCAGACCATTGGCCTTATGAGTAGAGTGTTCGCCAATGGTCCAGGAAACCGCGGTTCAATCCTAGATCGAGTCATACCAAAGACTCAAAATAATGGTACTTGCTTAACACTCAGCATTATAAGGTACTGATCAAGGGTAAAGTGGAGTAATCCAGGAATGGAGTAGCGCGCTCCCCTACAGCTCGGTGTAGTAGCTATTGAAAAGGGAGCCTTCGGGCAACCCTCGACTATGGTCGCCAACTTTTTTTTAATAATATAATATAATATAATATAATATAATACCAGACCATTGGCCTTATGAGTAGAGTGTTCGCCAATGGTCCAGGAAACCGCGGTTCAATCCTAGATCGAGTCATACCAAAGACTCAAAATAATGGTACTTGCTTAACACTCAGCATTATAAGGTACTGATCAAGGGTAAAGTGGAGTAATCCAGGAATGGAGTAGCGCGCTCCCCTACAGCTCGGTGTAGTAGCTATTGAAAAGGGAGCCTTCGGGCAACCCTCGACCATGGTCGCCAACTTTTTTTTAATATAATATAATATAATATAATATAATATAATACCAGACCATTGGCCTTATGAGTAGAGTGTTCGCCAATGGTCCAGGAAACCGCGGTTCAATCCTAGATCGAGTCATACCAAAGACTCAAAATAATGGTACTTGCTTAACACTCAGCATTATAAGGTACTGATCAAGGGTAAAGTGGAGTAATCCAGGAATGGAGTAGCGCGCTCCCCTACAGCTCGGTGTAGTAGCTATTGAAAAGGGAGCCTTCGGGCAACCCTCGATTATGGTCGCCAACTTTTTTTTAATAATATAATATATAATATAATATAATATTCTTGTGGTATGATTTTTAAATTAATCTGAATAAATGAAATACAATTGTAATATATTCATCTAATGCAATAGACATTAATCTATGGTTATGTAATATAATTTATGGCTGCTGTGTCTTAAATCAAGAAATTCTTTAAATTATACTAACAATATCGCAATGGTTACAAGTCCAAATTATACACCAATTTGCGAGTGTATTCTCTATATTTACGGAGGTGCCCTTGGTGTAGTCGTTATCGTCGTAGGAAATGTACACGGCGACACGAGTTCAAATCCTGGACGAGACTAATTGCATTTCACATTGCACTAATACCCTTGGGAATGGTATGAATCCAATTATTTTCCCTCCAGCTATGGGTAAAATAGTAGGGCAGACTAGGTTCTTCAGCATTGGTGGGGTAACTAGTCTAGGAGAAGGAAAACTCTGAATTCAAACATGTTAAACTCCGCTTCAAAAATTGACCTTGTGTCATATCCTGCCCGAGCGGAGGGGTTGGGTAAATATGTATTCTCTATATTTACACGTAGAACTTTTCAGCTGGGCTTTATCTTGAAAGATGTAAAAGACGTAATAGATGTCATTTAATATAAAATACAATCATAATATAAAAGTCTAATGCAATCGACATTCATTAATAATTAGGTAATATAGTTTATGTTTGTTGTTTTGTCTATAGATATTTTTAAAAAACTTACAGCTAATCTTTTCTTTATTTTATAACAAATAAAATGGATTGATATTCGTTTAATGCATTGTAAAAAGATTACTCATATATATATATATATATATATATATATATATATATATATATATATATATATATATATATATATACTCTTTAAGAAAACAACAAAACCGGTCACATAGGATTATAAATTTATTTCCATCCTATTACGCATTTTTGAAATTTCCAAAAACACGAAAAAAATTAACAGGACTTCTTCAGATCTTTTAGATAAAAAAAACTAGAATAGACACAGAAAAGTGGGAGGGGATAGAAAAGGGGTGAAGATTTATCTCCTCATTAAGCCCACTTCGGTTTTAAATTTTAATTTCGGTTAGAAATGTAGTAAATTTATTTAAAAAAAATTTTTTTTTAATTACATTTTGACCTAAATTACAAATTTTATATTGAATCAGATTTAAACTTTAATTAATAACCTTACGTAATGATACAGTAATAGATATATTAAACTAAAACAAATATTTAATTTATTTAAAATATTTTAAAATTTCAAAACTATTTAGAAACCATTAATCAGTTACACTTTTTATGAGTAGTACATATGTATTATATGCTTATATATATATATATATATATATATATACACACACTGGGAGGGGTTAATCGGACGTATTTTTACTACGAACGTTTTTGCCGCGTTCTCTTTTGTTTACACGGTTAAATGGTCAAGCAGTTTTATTTCTAACAATTCAATTTAGCATAAGTCATTTGTTTGCACTCAGTTTAAATGTCAAACAGTTCTATTTGACACATAAAAAGGGCCTTATCAGGTGCTATCATTCCGGTCCAGAGTGAAACTGGGAGCAATGGTAATGAAGCGGTACTCCGCATTCCCCAAAGTTCCAACACTAGCGCGTCACCATCTGATGGTTTAGTGTCATAACAGGACACTCGCGAGGGGAGGGGTCTTACCCCTCGGCAGAAATGCAATCAGAGTATTCTACCGCCTCAGCCGACCCGGCTGTGGAGAAAAAGAGAAAAAATCATGCCTTTCCTGAGAACGTTATCACGAAAGAGCCTCGTCTAAGAAACGAACTAAGCTTGTCGAGTTCATTTATTAAGAAGATAACCGTTACGCTATGAGCCTAAAACTGTGCAGTATTGAAACTATTAAGGATAGTTATAAATATAGATATATAAATTCAAATGTACATGATATACTAATCGTTGTGTTACATAAAAAACGAGAGTTTAAATTCTGGTTGAGGCCGTTTGCATTTCACATCGTGCTAATACCCTTGGGAAAGGCTTGAACCCAACTATTCTCCCACCAGCTAAAATAGTAGGGCAGACTGAGCTCTTTCACATTTGTATGGCAACCGGTCTAAGAGAATGTAAACTGTGATTTCAAACATGTTAAACTCCGCTTAAAAATGACCTTGTGTCACATACTGCTCGTGTGAGAGGTTGGTAAATGTTGAATATTATTTATTCTCCGTCCAACCATCGGACAAGTACGGCACAAGGCCTTTTTTAAAGTGGGTCCGGACGCTGGGCCGCTGCCCACACGCTTCCGGCAAAATCCAAAAATACATTCGGCCTCGTCGGCACCCCCAAAGGGGGCGCCCCAGACGCCAGGAAACAAACAATTGGTAAAACAATTGGTAAATGTTGAATTGAGCAAATTAGTGTACTGCTGTGTTGAGCAACAACTGATTAACTAATTACCATTGAATTTATGCATAAAGCAATTGGTATTTATAGCACTCTGGAATGTTCCATTCTTGCATGTGGGTGATCTCATTCCTTGAGTCCTGATTGGCTGCTGGTTTCTTTGTGGATATGACGCAAGATAAATATCCATCATTCTGCGTTGTGCTCCAGCGATTTAGGGACAGTATTGATTTACAGTTTATTCCCTTGTCTACCAACTGAACGCTAGTTGGAATCCCACTGCTACAGTGAGTATTTTATTGCTTCTACAATATCGGGGGTAACTTCTACTGTAAAAGCATACATGAAAGATTGGTGAGATCTGTTTTTTACATGCAGTGTAGCATTCAAGTTCTGCGTAGAAAAATACAACCATGTCAATGAGGATGATGAACAACCGTTGAACTCTAGGTCAATTTTGAAACCATGACTCTCATTAGATGGTTAAATCTAGGTGACCAAAACGACCCTAAAGTGGGAATAAGTTAGTCAATTTGTGGGAAACACTCTGACTGAGCGGCTGAATGCTCCATCTTGCTCTCTAACTTCCCGTTTTGGCCGAGTAGATAAGGATTAAAAATATCAAGAAATAAAACGTGAAATATGTACTCAAAGTTGTCATTCCTCGTCAACGAATAAAATGTCAAACATCAGAGCAACGGAAGCAATGAAAAGTGAAGTGAAATGAAGAAGGAACTGAAGGTGAGAAGATGGGAGTTGACCGATCATCCAAGCAAAGACCTTATAAATAGAATTGTTATATGGTCCTCACACTGCCGATATACGGTGGAGTGAGGACCATATAACAATTGTACATTGGATTTATATATTATCATTCTGTTTTGTTTTGTTTTTTTAATTACATGTACTATTTCGGTAAAAAGGGACTTTTATTTGTCTTTAAATTATGCTGTAAAAAGTTGAAAAAATATTTATAAAAAACATAAAACAAACATGAATTATATTATATAGTCTATCGATAAATGTACATTGCATTAGATTTATCTATTATCATTGGATTTTATTTTAAATTGCATTTAAATCGCAATAATTTTCTTCTTTAAAATCAATACATGGCCAAAACTTTCTTGCCGAAACATCCAAAACGAAAGATCTTATAACCTTTTATGAAACTGATGGACTTTCTTTTAAGTGTACAATTGTATTTATTATTAATTCTATCTTAGATCATTTAATATAATTTTATTGATAGCTATTGCAAATTTTTTCATTCACAATTGAACACAGAGCCCGATAGATAGGTAAATAGATAGATGTTTTTTTAAAAAAAAACACTTAAATAAAAACTTTTAAAAATGTATTTTTACTGAGAGTTTCTTGAACTGTATTCTATATTCCATAAAATATGGTTTTATTTGCCTAATTTGTCGTTACTTTAGCGTGAATAACTGGGGTCGACCTATAAACAAGGCATCTCATAAATTCATGATTTCTTGGCCAAAAGTCACGGATCGACGAAATATAACTAGATTGACATATGTGCGAATATGTTAAAATAAATATAAAAGTACAAAGTGACATAAAACCCTCATTACTTTGATTTATGTAAGAATTAGTTTGATAGCGAAGTGCGTCTAGTGTAACGGTTATCGGCGCAAAAAATGAAATAGATAGATAGATAGATAGATAGATAGATAGATATGAATAGACGATTGAAACTTGGACATTTACTGTCAGAAAAACTATTCGAACAATTTTAAGTAAGTTTTCGGGAGTGATCCAATAAGCAAAACCCCGGCAAAAGTTTTCTACCAATTTGTTTACGAATCCTTTGAAAAAGATGTTGGAAGGTTATCAGCAAGTACATCCGAAAATATTAAAAGAGTACGAACTGCTATCATTGAAAGTGTATTTTTTTTGTATTTTTCAGGATAACAACCCTAATTGAAAATCAGTTAACCATTGCAAAACTTCAACAAGTGTGAAAACACTCACTTTATATTTGATTGATTGACTGGTTGATTCTAACAGTATGTTAACCCGTCTAAAGTTATTCTATGCCAAGAGGTTAGCGAATCGCGTTCACTGTACGTTAATATTAACGTTTTTTGTTTAGTTGTTGCTCAAGAATTTTTTGTTTGTTTGAAGTTAATAAATATTGTGTGGTGCGTACAAAATTTTTGAATAGCTTTATATATATATATATATATATCATAAATTTTTAAATAGCTTTATATATATATATATATATATATATATATATATATATATATCATAAATTTTTGAATAGCTTTATATATATATATATATATATATATATATATATATCATAAGTTCTTACAAAAGAACTTTTTTGGTCATGTCTCATCAGAGAACACCGTGACAAAAGAGTGCAATATATAGGGGATAAAACTAATAGTATTTGATGACAAAAAAGAAGGAAAAAAAAAACAGCAAAATGGAAAAGAAAAAAAAGGGTCCTTTTTTTATAACGTGATGTATGCTCTACTTAAAGCTATTCAAAAATGTTGCTTTTTCGTGGATTTTTTGGGGGGGTGCACTCAGTCCTACAATATATAAATAATTCTTAAACGGATAATTTTTACCCATAGATTGGACCCTAAGATGTACTACTCCTCAGAGTCAGAGTAAACATGGGAATACTTGCAATGAAAGGGTGACTCTACACTCCACATATCTCTAAAACTGGAACCTCTCCATCAGATGCAGTTTAGCATCATACCCGGAAAACAGTTCACGTTTGCCTTCTAGAATTCCCGTTCAGTCAGGTAATCTTTGATGACTACAAGAGTATTTGGTTTAATAAATCTAAAAAAAATGGTCCCAAAAGAATAACTCTCTGGATAATATTCAGCCCTATTATTCTTGAACTGAGCTATTAGCCTAATGAGTAAAGTGTTCGCCACTGCTCCGGGAGACCGGAGTTCAATCCCAGGTCGAGTTATACCAAAGACTAAGAAATGGTACTTGATGCCGCCTTGCTTAACACTCAGCATTATAAGGTAAGGAGCAAGGGTAAAGTGGAGTAATCAAGGGAATGGAGTAGCACCCTCCCCGACACCTCGGTGTAGTAGCTATTGAAAAGGGAGCCTTCGGGTCACCCTCGACTAAGGTCGCCAATTTTACTTACTTTACCATTATTTTTATTTTCCACTCATAGAATAAAACCCCACCCACCAACGAGTATCCTGGATATAATAGTAAACTGTATCTGATGGTGGAGCTCCAGTGTTGGAGCTCTGGGGATGTGTAGTACCCTTCATTGTAATTACTCCCAAGTTCACTCTGACTTGGAGTGGTTGTACCTGTTCAGTACTATCTCTGTTAAATAGAACTGTTTAATCATTAACTATACTTGAAACTATTTGACTGTATGCAAACAAATGATTAATGTTAAATTATATCATTAGTATTTGATAGCATTTAGAAACCATTTAATTGTGTGCAAATAGGACTATTAGTGTTTAAAGGAGGTGCCCGTGGTGTAATGGTTATCGTCGTAGGAAATGGACACGGCGACACGAGTTCAAATCCTGGACGAGATTGATTGCATTTCACATAGCACTAATACCCTTGGGTATGAAAAGGTATGAATCCAATTGTTCTCCCTCCAGCTATGGGTAAATAGTAGGGCAGACTAGGTTCTTCAGCCTTGGCGAGGCAACTAGTGTAGGAGAAGGACAACTCTGAATTTAAACCTGTTAAACTTCGCTTAAAAATTGACCTTGTGTCATATCCTGCCCGAGCGGAGGGGTTGGTAAGTAGGATTAGTGTTAAATAAAAATATTTGAAATCTTTGACTTAGAGTGTTCACCAATGGCCGAGTAGACTGGTGTTCAATCTCAGGTCGAGTCATACAAAAGACTCAAAAATGGTACTTGATACCTCCTTGCTTAACACTCAGCATTATAAGATAAGGACCAAGGGTAAAGTGGAGTAATCAAGGGAAAGGAGTAGCGCCCCCTCCCCTACACGTTGGTGTAGTAGCTATTGAAAAGAGAGCCTTCGGGTCACCCTCGACTAAGGTCACCAACTTTACTTACTTTACCATTATTGTTATTTTCCACTCATAGAATTATTTGTATCAAAGACAATCTTATAAAGAATTCACAAAGTCCAACGGAAATTACATCAAAAACCAGAACTGTGTAATAAATGATTATTAACGTTTTTTTTTATAAGACGTTGTTCAATTTTATAAACGGAATTACTCTTTACCACTGACAGCATGATTAAGGAAAAATCTATTTTAAGAAAATGTGTAATTCCAATATACAGACTGTTAAACATTCTTTATATTTTCCTTTTTTTGTGAAGTTTTATTACCCTGACATTTCAACCGATTCATTCATCAGCCTTCTTTGTGTGTACCGTCCGTAAAGAAAGAAAGTGGTCTATTTTAGACAGAATTTTTTAAAGTTCGTACAAAACTGTTATTCTTCTGGTTTCCTAAAAATCCAAACCCAGATCTGTAGTTTCGTCATTTAGGTTTGGTTTCTTTGTTTAATGCCATATCAACCTTTGTGGGTTATTTAATGCCAAAGCCATCCTTCTATAAGAATAGCAGTGATGCTATTTAACCCATAGCTGGGAGGGTAAGGGGGGTTCATACCTTTCTCGAGGATGTATGTCCGAAAGAGAACGTAATAGTGCGACTGGAGTTCGAACTCACTTACTACGATTCCGCAGCCCAGCGCGTTAACCATTACACTATGAGGACCCCCCCCCCGTCATTTAGAAGCTGTTGAGAACAAGAAACAGATTGTGACGAATCAAGTGAAAGTTATATTCATTGAAGATTTTCAGCATCTTCCAGTTGTAGGATCAACGTCTTTGTCATTTTTGGCTTCCCAAGAGAACGATCTGAAAAATTGGAGGATTGAGTGATTGATTGATTTAAACGGCATGTGAGCTAGTCTTAGATAATTTTATGCCCAAAAGTTTGAGAATCACGTTCATTGTTCATTTATATCAACATGTTTGTATAGTTAAGGGTTTTTTGCGCATGGTCCTATCAAATAAGAATGATTTTAAACTGATCTATTTGACTCATAAATGGGGCCCTAACAGGTACTGCCACCCTGGGTCAAACTAAAATCTAATTTAATTTGTAATTAAGTTGATAAAAAGTTTTTACACAATTAGTCAAAAATACGGCTTTATTATACTGTCTGGAAATCGTTTGGTAAGTTTGAATATTTTATCTTTTTCTTCCTTTTCTCTTTTTTTTCTTTTTTGCAAAACATCATATCACCCAAATCTCTTACTCACCCCATATTCGAGGTTTGGCACTCTAGGACGCTTGGTTTTCCTCAAAGCTAGATTCACCGTTGAAAGGGAGATTTCAGACCATGAACAAGATTAGGGAGAACGCAACGAAGCAGAGATATTTTCTATTTTCAAATGTTTTTTTTTTTTAAGAATTCTTTAAAATTGACATGTGATATTCTATTTATTTATTTATTTATTTATTTATTTATTCATTCATTCATTTTAGTTGATTAACTTTTACGTAAATTTGTGTTTAAAAATGGAGAAACAATAAAACAGATAGTGCAGATAAAAATGGCCGCAATCAAAACGTAAATTATTCTCTGTTCTTGTGAAGAAAATCTCATCAGCAGAATGACTTGATTAAATCACGTTAACTATAGATTCCAATGTGTGTGTGTGGTATATAAGTGTAGGTTTTTGGAATTGCCCGTGGTGTAATGGTTATCGTCGTAGGAAATGGACACGGCGACACGAGTTCAAATCCTGGACGAGACTGATTGCATTTCACATAGCACTAATGCCCTTGGGAAAGGTATGAATCCAATTGTTCTCACGCCAGCTATGGGTAAATAGTAGGGCAGACTAGGTTCTTCAGCCTTGGCGAGGCAACTAGGCTAGGAGAAGGAAAACTCTGAATTCAAACCTGTTAAACTACGCTTACAAATTGACTTTGTGTCCTCTCCTGCCCGAGCTGTGGGGTTGGTAAATATATATATAAGTGTAGGTTTGGTTTGTTTATTTGGTTTAATGGCATATCAACTCATATGGGTTATTCAAAGCCAAATTATATATATATATATACATGTGTGTGTGTTATTTTTAAGTGAATAGTTTTTAGGTAACTTTATTTCTAAACGAGTCAGAGCTCATTTGTTTACACACAGTTAGTTGGCGACCATAGTCGAGGGCTACCCAAAAGCTCCCTTTTCAATAACTACTACACCGAGGTGTAGTGGAGGGCGCCACTCTTTTCCATGGATTGCTCCATTTTACCCTTGAAACGTACCTTATAATGCTGAGTGTTAAGCAAGGAGGTATCAAGTACCATTTTTTGAGTCTTTTGTATGACTCGACCTGAGATTGAGCCCCAGTCTACTCGGCCATTGGTGAACACTCTCCACTAGGTCAACGATTTCAAATATTTTTATTTAACACAAATACCCCTCTGCAGAGATACAGTCAGCGTATTCTACAGCCCCAGCCAACCAGGCTTATATAAGTATGCCTGTGTACATGAGTGTGTGTATGTGTGTAAGTGAGTATGTGTGTATGTAAATGCGTATGCATGTGTGTATGTATGTGTGTAAGTGTTTGAGCGTAAGTATGTGTATGTGAGTGTGTCAGTGTGTGTAAGTGTGTGTGTATGTGTGTTAGTGACTATGTGTAAATGTGAGTGCATGTGTGTGCGTATATATATGTAAGTGCGTGTGTGTGCATGTGTGTGTTTGAGTATGTGTATGAGTAAGTGTATGTGTGTGCATGTGTGTGTAAGAGTGCGTGCGTGCGTGCGTGCGTGCGTGTATGTATGTGTTCACGTGTGTGTATGTGCGTGTTCACCCAATCCCTCCACCATGGACAGGGTGCAACACAAGATTAATTTTTAAGCGAAGGACAGATTGTTTAAATTCAGAATTTTCCTTCTCCTACACTGGTTGCCTTATCAGGGTAAAAGAACATAGTCTGTCCTACTATTTACCCATAGCTGGGGGAGGGTAAACAAAGACGGATTCACGTCTTTCCCAAGGGCATTGGTCCAAAGGGAAATGCAACCAACTCCGTCCAGGATTTGAACTCGGGTCACCGATTCAATTTCCTACGACGATAACCGTTACGGGATAGATTGATAGATTTTATTTCAAATTGAGCGTCTGGTAATTAATCATCATCGAACCGGTGTATGAATTCAAGTTTATCATATTTACCAACCCCTCCACTCGGGCAGGAGAGGACATAAGGTCAATTTTTAAGCGGAGTTTAACAGGTTTGAATTCAGAGTATTCCTTCTCCTAGACTAGTTGCCTCATCAAGGCTGATGAAACCCAGTCTGCCCTACTATTTACCCATAGCTGGAGGGAGAATATTTGGATTCACACCTTTCCCACGGGTATTAGTGCTATGTGAAATGCAATCAGTCTTGTCCAGGGTTTGAACTCGTGTCGCCGTGTCCATTTCCTACGACGATAACCATTACACCACGGGCACCTCCAAATTCAAGTTTATGAGCATGTTGGAGCTGTAGAATACGCCTAGTGCTACTCTGCTGAAAGGTAAGATCCCCCACCTCAATGAGTGTCCTGGATATGACACTAAACTGCATCTGAAGGTGAGTCACCAGTATGGGAGCTTTGAGGAATAGGAAGTACCTCTTCACAGCAATTACTTCCGAGTCCAATCCGATTGGTAGTAGCTGTTACAGTTCTATCGATGAATCAAATAGAACTGTTCAGTGACTTACTTCCCATCACACAAGTAAAGTTAAGTAAAGTTGGAGACCGTAGTCGAGGGCGACCTGAAGGCTCCCTTTTCAATAGCTACTACACCAAGGTGTAGGGGAGGGAACTACTCCTTTCCTTGGATCGCTCCACTTTACCCTTGATACGTACCGTAAATTGCTGAGTATTAAGCAAGGAGGTATCAAGTACCATTTTTAAAGTCTTTGGTATGACGCGACCTAGGATTGAACCCCGGTCTCCCGGACTATTGGCGGACACTCTACCCAACGGCTCATAGGAAACTGAAGGAATAAATGAACAAATAAGTAAAGCAGACAGTAGTCGCCAAATAACAATGCAGGGACACTCGATGTAGTTAAAAATAACTAAGAAAAAACTGGAGGTCTGAAATCTTGTGCGCATGCGCAGAGCGAGCGGAAGTCGATGTTTCTGCTTCCGACATGACAGTGAAGGGGCGACTTGTGTCCTTTTGGGAGTCAACGGCGAGACGTAAGAAGGTGAAGACGTCAGTAGAAAACGAGCCACGATGATGTAAAAGGAAGAAGAAAATTTACAAGACCCCAAATTTTTTTTTGGGGGGGGACGCTCCAAAGGGATTGTTCGACCCAGCGGACAAGCATGTTAGAACCAGGAAAAAAATTCAAGGTCTGTGTCTGTTCATCTTTTTAACACTAAGATATGTAACTTATTGTTAACGGTTGTCTCATGCTTTTATTCACCCTTTCTTTCTCCCTGCAACTGCTTGCTACCTAGTAGTAAATAAACCTTTGTGTAGCTTAATAGAGTTTCGCGTTCGTCAACTTGTTACCATGCGGGGTTACAACGAGGTCGAAAAAAGTCTCTTTGATACAGCAATGGTACAAAACCAACTAGGGTGAACAAGACATGTGGAACACTGCTGGAGAAGTAAGCAACGTTTTTCCTATGGACTCCTACACATGGACACACCAGTGTTGACCGACCAGCAAAGACTTACATACATCAGTTCTGTGTGGACACCGGATGCAGTC
>CAUZXS010003774.1:0-72352 GCA_963585895.1 Sepioteuthis lessoniana | reverse complement strand
CATTCACACTCACACGGAGAAAAATAATTACAATTGAAATCCGAAACCACTCCAACACACACACATGCACACTCACAATATATCAAATATCAAAAGTGAATGAGGGGTAAAGTAGATTAAAAGAAACACTCTAAGAAAAAAGGACGGCATTCTTAAAAAAAAACCATGACCAACTGAAAACCATCTAAAGTAAAACACGAGTTCAAGTCTTATTGAATATCCCATTAACTAGGCCTTGTACCATACATGATCACACCCGAAAGCATCGAGCTTGAAACATACACGTATGTAAGAACAAAATGAAGAAATAAATTTTAAATAAAACAAATCACTTAGTGGGACTACTCATTTTAAAATATTTCATTCTCTCTTTGGACCTACAACAAAAAATGTATATATATATATATATATATATATGCTAAATTCGAAAATGACAGCCTATACAAAGTACAAAAAGAGATTCTCTTTGTATAAGCGTGAAACACAGAGAGACAGACAGACAGACAGCTAGAGACAGTGAGAGAGAATACATAATATGTATGATTCGTTTTAGTTATTCATTATTATGTCCAAATGTACTTTTTAAAAAATTTTGTACGTCTCATGTTCTAATTATTTTCCGTCTTCAATGTTCATCATTCGATGCATTCGTCTGTTTATATCTTTAATCGCTCACCTATCGATCTACTCTTCAGCACACCTCATCACAGCCTTGAATTATATCACTTCCTCTGTGTGTGGGGTGTGTGTGGAGAGAGAGAGAGAGAGAGAGAGAGAGAGAGTGATGTTTTTTTTCGTATGGCATTGACTGATTTCACTTCATTTCAGACTTGTCTCTCCGTTATTTTTATAAGATACCTGCTTTTCTTCTATTGCTTTTTTTAAATTACTTTTGGAATTTGAAAAATAAAGGTTTGACCCCTGAGATTTAATGGTCCATACTGAAAAAGTCAAATACTCTAAAATGCTTTGATAGTAGATGTAATCTGTGCCTCGAAGAAAAAATACAAATAATGATATACCCAGACCCTGAAAAATTATTAAATCAGCGATGTGAATTAATAGCTAGATGTTGACAAAGGAATAAATTTAAACTATAGACAAATATCATAGAAAATATTTTATTAACTAAAAAATAGGATTAATTTGAGATTTGAGGTGAAATGAATAAAATGAAAAAATGGGAAGATACCATGTGATGTGCACGTACTTTTAAATGGAAGGATAACTGAATCAATAGACTCGAATATAAATTTTGAATTTAAAATTCTAATTTTAAATTTAATTTAAGATAAGAATAACTGTAATCTTTACGTAAGGTTATTAAGAAATGTTGTACTTCCCTAAATTACAATTAAATCTGGAGTTTTACGCTGAAATGTATTTAGAATTCAATAATAAAAAAATTAATTTACTGTGATTCCAACCGGTAATAAAAATTTTTTTAAAAAAAGAAAACCCGGAAGTGCGTAAATGAGGAAGAAACTCTTCACACCCTTCTATCCCCTCTCATTCTTCCTTCCTGTGTCTATTCTGACTGTAATTATTTTATCCATTAGATCTGAAGAAGTCCTGTTATTTTTGGTGTTATTGATTCATATCAATAATCATAACAGGATGGAAATAAATTTATTATCCTAATGTGACCGGGTTTTGATTATTGCTCTGTGATGTCAGAGTCATTGAGCTCTTTACCAGGAAAATTTAAATGTTCATAGTTGAATGGTTTTTTGTCCTGACGGAATTATTCCCGACACCGGTTTATATGGACTGAATAATACATATATATATATATAGATGATCATTTATATATACATTTGTGTAAATGTGTGTGTATGAGTGAGTGTATGAGCGTATTGGTATACTAGATAGATAGATATTTATGATTAAATTTTTTATTGAAATTTGATGCTAAAAACTTTTTTTAATCGGTAAAATCTTTATAGTGCTTTAAAATGAAGAGTAATACCTTAATATTTTTCAAGTATAGAATAAAACAACATTCAAACAGGATAAAAACTGAAGCCTCAGTGTCGATCCCCAAGTGACCTACGATTCAACACGTCTCTGCTATATTATTATCTAATTGTATACTATATATATATATATATATATATATATATATGGAATAGTCACAGATTTTCATTTAAACAATGTATTCACGTATTTGATTCAAATGATTAAATTATGGTGACTGGGTATTCTAAATTTTCAATGTAGGAATACATTTTTCTGTCATTGTTAATTTGTTAAAAACAAGATGACAAAAGATATGCCGTTATCGCATAACTGCTGGGAAAAATAATTTTAATATAGATTTCTTCATTGTCGACTAATTCCGGTGGAGATGAAATTCATTCAAGCGAGAAAAAGAAGAGTAAAATATACCAACTAAACGGGATAAATGAATAAATTGATTGTTAGCTCATTTTATAAGTGCACTCATGCATTATCTGATGGGAAAATAATTATGCTACAATTTTCTGGGAACATTTAAGATGATCTTTTAATTGAAGGGCTTTGGTGTTTTCCTTGTCTTTTACCTGCATCTGTTTAGGGAGCTTTTTGGGTTCATAGTGAATAGACATGCTCATTCGCTAGTTAACTGGGTAGCTCTCTAGATAAAGAATATAAATACACTGAAAGAGATAGTAAAACCAGACACATATCACAAATACTTTCACATATTTTCTGTTCTATAGAAATATATTTATAAAGTGAGATTTTATTTACTTTTAGTTTTATTCTGCTTTGATGGCTAGCATTTGAGGATTTTATGTTCTATCAAATTATTATTTATCCTTATATATATATATATATATATATATATTAGGCGCACCACACAGCAATTGGAGATTGTCTTCTATCCGCGGAAATGGTTGGAACTACCCAATAGACTCCTGCAACCTGAGCTCATTATTTGCTATTGTGCGAAATCAATTGGACATTCCAGCCCGTGCCAACGAATAAAATCCCAAAATATTTGGCATTTTGGAGACTTCCGACAACGAATTAACCTATCTGCTATCGAAGCGCTCCATAATATAAATCACCGTGCTCGACAATTTTACAAACTCCTTTTATGTGACACTCATGATTTTATCGTAAATATAACTGATTTATTCGGAAAAAACAATAGATGTTATTGCTCCAGCTTCCCTGGTTGACGTTTTTTTTTTTTTTTGGTCTCTTGTTTCTCACTCCAATTTTTTTTATTATAATTTTTCTGTATTGCCTGTGTCTCGAAATTCTCTGAGGAGACGAGACTTTCTTCGAAAAGATACGCTTTTTAAGTCGATTTTCATATATATATATATATATATATATAGAGAGAGAGAGAGAGAGAGACGGATAGACAGAGAGACAGATTATAGATACATACGCAAAATATCTTTAAATATTTCTGTTAATAAAAATAATTAAATAGTGTGGGTTTTGTTTTTAGTTATTAACTCTTGATTAGTCTGGTATACAGGCCTCAGGTTTCTGACAGTATACCTGGTGAACTTAGATTTCGCAAAAGTCTGAGAATGTGGCCCCTAGTGAGGATCTAGGTCATGATTTATTGATTTATAATTCGTTATAAACATTTCCCAAAAATCCTTGTTTCTACAAGGAAGAACAATTAAAGATACAGGCTCACAAAGATACTCTCATGGAGTGCCGCTGAGTGAGGCTTATTTTTCAACATAATACTCCTTGCAGTCCATTGAATTCTTCTGTGTTTACGTACTTGGATCCAATTTGTCAAAAAGTGATCAGTAGCAAACATGACATGACCATATGAACTTTTTAACCCACGCTCGTATATTTTCAGTTTTCTGCAAGCGCTTTCAAGCGAGTCATTTTCTTCAGAGAGATATGTTAAACTAATGTTTAACAGAGATTAAATAGTTTGCATTACAATTTATTTTTAAGAGAAGGGGGATATTTTATTTTATTGGAGGTTGGTCCTTTCATGGTCATTTCAACAGGAATTGGAATTTTCACTACCATAAAAACATAATCTGTGTTTAAGCATTAGCTTAACGTTTCTGTTTGAAGAAATCTACCAGCATAAAAACGCTTTTTTTTACAAAAATATTCATAACAGACTATGTAAACTGTACCAACTGAAACTTCTTCAAATATTTATCTAAGTATATATATATATATATATATAACAGTGTTGGTTGTCACTATCTCACTTCGTGGGTTTGTGGCAGACCGAATGCCGAATAATTTGGAGAGTGCTCAATATATGTGATAAAGATATTATACTATAATGATAAATAAATATTAGTTTTTATATATTTTGATAGCATGGAACTTTGTCAACAACCACAAGTTTCATGCCGTCTTATAAGCGACAATCATCAAGGAGAGAAAGAAGGGTATTGGAGAAATCGAAAAAATCGAAAAATACGGTCAAAAGAACGTTAGGAATGTGTTCAACTCTTTATGTTTGTGTGCTTGTGTGTGTGTTTATGTAGATCATATTTACGTATTGTGGGTGTGATTGTATAAGTGATATTCATTATGTGTGTATGAAGATACATTCGCCGCGCGGCAAATTTGAGGTTGTGTGCCAGATATATGAGGCACGATGCGTAGCCAAAATCACGACCGTTTGACTGAGTAAAAAAAAAGTGTATTCGTGTGTGTGTGTGTGTGTGTGTGTGTGTGTGTGTGTGTGTGTGTGTGTGTGTGTGTGTGTGTGTGTGTGTGTGTGTGTGTGTGTGTGTGTGTGTGGTGATGGTTTTCACTAAGGAAAAAATATCATGATCATTGCATTATGAAGAAAATAAGGTTTTGATTAGTAAGCATAATAGACGAAGGATTGTGGTGGGTCAGAACGCAATAAATATCGTGGTGATGAGACATTTTATATTGTTATATACTATGGAGTATTATGCAATATTAGCATTTTATACTGGAATATGCTTTGTGCATGATTGCAATAATAATTAGTATTAGTTATGATGTGTTAATGATATATTGCGTAAGCAACATTGTAATCCATGTATGGAAGGAATATAAGGAATAATATATTCACAATATTCCGTATGGAAGGAATATAAGGAATAATATATTCACAATATTCCGTCCGTACATACAATCATGTGTTACGACATTGCAATAATTATTTGTATTAGTTTGGTTGTTTTTTGTTTGTTTTTTTTATGATTGTGAGTGAGTTTGGTTATGATTTTAACAAGGGAGCAATTATCATCATTGCATAATTAAGAAAATGCATTTTTCATTTGACGTGTAAACATGAAAGGTCTTGGACTTAATGATAATTGGTGGGGAGTTGATTTGGATGACAATAATAATTTCTTTTAGCTGTGTATGTTATGTTAATGTTATATTATGTATACGCTATTGTAATATATGATGATGTGTGCGTGAGGGATATGTTAGATATACTGTGTAAAGACGTATTTATAAAACTCATGAAAACATAGCTAATATAATGTTAACTGGTTGTGGGAGTGCATAGAGATGGATATAAAGATTTAATGGAAGAAGGTGGTGCGTCAGGTGTGTTGTTTGATGGAGGAAAGTGGTATTGATCGTGCTTCGAGTGTGTTGTGGGATATTTTGTAGGAGGGGTAGTATTGGAGGTGTTATAGGTAAGGTGAATGGGTTATGCATACGGGTCGAAATGTGAGAGTAGATTTGTTCTCGTGTCTGTATTTGGATAAAATTTCTAATTTTTTGTTTAGCATGGTGGGTTTGGATGGGTGGTGGATAATTGCTAGTTTCTCGTAGAGGCAAAGAAGGCATTTTTTAAGTCTTGCCATAGGCGGGTCCTAGTTTTAGTATTTCCCAGGAGATGGTGGGTGAGATGTTCATGTCTTTTAGGTGCCAAATGTGTGTGGATAAAGAAGTTTTAGTTGAGTAATTTATGTTGGCGAAGGAAGGTTTATGGTTATATATTCTTTGTTTTATGGTACCCTCCGTCGCACCTATGTATGGCGTGTTTCTTTATCCCTACTGTTGCATTGTTTGTTCGGGTGTGAGTTGATGTGGATACTTTCAATTTTTTTGTAGTGGCCTTATTGATTTGAAATATGTTTCTTGTACAACTGTAGCGGGCTTTTATATTGGTTCTGTGGAATATTTTAGCTTGGGGATATGATTGAAGAAGTGCTTGCTTATTAGATTTAGGAAGTCCCAAACGATGTTTGACGAAATAGACATATAACCTGGTTCAACCCGCCTTACAACAAATTTTTAACATCAAACAACGGTAGGGACTTCCTTAATCTAATAAGCAAGCACTTCCCCAATCATAGCCCCCTAAGCTAAAATTTACGCACACACCATTATATATTACAATAACGTATACATAATATAACATACACAGCTAACAAAAATTATTATTGAAATCAAACCCAACTCCCCACCTATTATCATTACGTCCAAGACCTATCATGTTTCCACGTCAAATGAAAACTTAATTTTCTTAATAATCCAATGATGCTCCTTAATTAAAATCATGACCATTCACACTCACAATCGTAAAAAAAAAAAAGTCATACCTAATACAAACAATTTTGCAATGTCTTAACACAATATATTCACGATATTCTATCCGTACGTATAATCATGGATAACAATGTTGCATGCGCAATATATTATTAACACATTATAACTGATACGAATTATTAAAGCAATCTTACGCAAAACATATTCTAGTATAAAATTCTAGTATTGCATAATAATTCATAGTATATTACAATTTGCAATGTCTCATCACCACGATATTTAGGCGTTGGGAGCCACCATAAACCTTCGTCTATTATGCTTTCAAATCAAAACTTTATATTCTTCGTAATGCAATGATGACGATATTTTGTTCCTTAGTTAAAATCATCACCACACACACATATAAACACACACACACACACACACACACACACACACACACACACACACACACACACACACACACGAATGAATTTTTTACTCGGTCAACCTGTCGCAAATTTGACTACACATCGTGCCTCATATATCCAGGAGACCGCCTCAAATTTGCGGCGCGGCGTATGTATTTTCATACACACATATGATACGCAAATATAATCTACAAACTATGATACGCAAATATAATCTACACTGTGAAGGTAACGTACCTGGGCATTCGAAGCGCGCACGAACGTGTCTGGCTTGTCGAAGAGAAACCGATATGGCTGTCGCGAGCATATTTGACGAGGGGAGATCTCGAACCAGTGAGAGGTAATGTACACGTATGCAAATTAGTGCGAGAGCTTGCGAACATACAAATACGCACGGTAACGGCTGAAACGCTGAAGCATTCTAAGTGCATTTGCCCGACGAACGCGTTACAACTCAACGAACGAGCGAAGGAAGGAAGGAAGGAAGGAAGGAAGGAAGGAAGGAAGGAGAACTAGGGAGAAAGCGAGAGAGAAGGAACAGCTACTGAGAGAGGGAGAGAGCGCTCAACTCAATACGCCCTGAAACCAACAATAGTGGTCTCTGTTGGATTGATACAAGAATCAGTTTCCTATTGCCTTTTACGCCCGCTCTGGACAACATACACAAACACAGAAAGCACACACACACACACACACAAAGAGTCGTACACAATCCTAACGTTCTTTTGACCGTATTTTTTGATTTTTTCGATTTCTCCAATATCTTTCTTACTTTACCTGATGAGTGTTGTTATAAGACGGCATGAAACCAGTGGTCACAGACGAGCTTCTATGCCATTAAATATATGCAAACACTAATACATATTTACTTAATATATATATATATATATATATATATATATATATATATATTCAATGTATTCAATAAAATTGTCAAAGAAGTTGTTAATTAGAAGCATCGTTTCCAATTGCGCGTTTTTCAAGAAAATCAATAGTGTTGTCTCTTTTCATATACCATAAGAATATCAGCATGGTCTTTTTGACTAATCACAGCCTCTGGAACTTTTCGTTACCGGAATGTCAGTGTGGTCTCATTTTATAGACTATATTTTATGACTTAGGTTCGGCGGGGCAAGCCAATGCTTAATTCACCTGTAAACAATTTGGACTATAAATGCTTTTACGTACATATTACTCACTCATTTTTAAAAGCCTCAAAACAAATATTTTTTGCCTGATTAAACAATTTGGTCAGTAAACCTGATTCAAACAATACAGAGTTAGAAAATAAATCTGAAAAAGTACTTTCCGTTTTAAAAAAATTCCATTATTCACCGAATGGTTCTCACACACACACACACACACACACACACATATATATATATATATATATATATATATATATATGGGAGTTATAAAAACATCCAGTCTTCTACAAGGCAAGTCTTCTACGAGAAGTTAATTTTAAAATCAAAACTGGATCAGGAAGCTCAAGCATCAAAATCCTTATTGTAGCTAACCTTTGACAAGAAAAGTCAAAGAGAAAATATTCTGAAATAAAACCTGCAGTTTTTTAAGTCATCAATTATTTTACTGTGCTTGTCAAAGGGGTTGTGGCTATGTAGAACCTGAGAGTGAGTTAAGTGTCGTTGAAGCGTATGAACAGAAGTTTTACGACCTTATCCTCTTACTCATCTTGTATATTTTTCAGATGTTGAATTAGATATTTATTAAGATGCTTGAGTTGTAATTTTGATGGTTATCTTCTATCAAGATAATGATTGATTGATTAATTGATTTTAACGGTATGTCAACGTCGCTTGGGTTATTTTAGGCCTATGGTTTTTTTTAAGAGTTGATAGATTTAAAAATAGACAGTTGTTTTTTTTTCTTTTCTTTTCTTTTCTTTTCTTTTCTTTTCGTTCCCTTTTTTTAAATAAGAGAATGGTTTCATAGGTAAATAGAAAGAAACTACAAAAAAAAGGAAGAAAGAAAAGTGCATGAAAAAAGTAAAGAAGGAAGGGAAAATAGAAGGAACGAAAGGAAGAGCGCCTGTCTATCAATCACTTTAGTTTTTCAACACGTCGGATATTTTTACCATCAAATTTATCCTAGCGTCGATTTCCTATTGCACACGGGAGGCTTATGTCTACTTACACCAACTTAAGCAATGTGAAGACTGCCTTTATCGGTTCTAACCGCCTATGTGCTTTGGAATTAGCCTGAAACTTGCCAGCATTATCAGCACGTAAGAATCTTTACTTATATATTTATCGAGGTATATGCACAAACATATTTAAAGAAAAAAATTAAATACATATGGAAATATACTGTTGCTATTAAAAGAATGGTATATTTTATTTTATGCATTACTATACATGAATATATTATTATATTTTGTGGGTACCTGAATATGTAAAACGGAGTAAGATGTTTAGAAAGTTTGACAAATAAATAAACAATAACGCATAACATAATCATTAAAATAGTGATTTTATCATCCCAACTCTGGGTTAAATAGTATCACTACTATCCTTCTCTTCGGATAAGCCACGAAGTTTGATATGCCATTTAACAAACTTAAAACTCTGCTGACGTAATAATTTATTTGTATATATAACATCTACTTTGATACACACACTCACACACATACATAGACAAATACACATAAATGTAACATGTATTTGTATGCACTTATAAATATCCATAATAAACTCATATGATATATACTATAATAAATATGGACGCACATGTACATAAGTATATATATATATATATATATATACGTATTATACATATGTATATATTAGTTCATATATATATGAAAATAGGTATATATATATATATAGTATATGTAATGAAGTTTGCCATATCTATAAATAACGTGCTAAAAACCGGGGAAAGAGCATATGTATCTCGAAGTTAGAATGGTTTAAACACAGAGTCAGTGTTGCTATCCATGCCGTTAATGTCTATTTATTTCTATTCTCTCTCTCTCTCTATATATATATATATACATATATATATATATAAAGTAAAGTTGGCGACCTGAAGGCTCCCTTTTCAATAGCTACTACACCGAGGCTTAGGGGAGGGCGCATCTCCTTTCCCAGGATTGCTCCACTTTACCCTGGATTCGTACCTTAGATTGCTGTGTGTTAAGCAAGGAGGTATCAAGTATCATTTTTTAAAGTCTTTGGTATGACGCGGCCTGGGATTAAACACAGGTCTCCCGGATAATTGGCGAACACTCTACCCACTAGCCAATGAGCCGGTATATATATATATATATATATATATATATATATATATATATATATATAATAAAGTGTAGTACACAAGAAGGATTAATCTTTTCGTCCTACAACAAATGGACTCAACCAGTTGACGTATGTGCGACGTAATATGTAAAGAGATTGATAAATTCTGGCCACAATAGGATGCTAGGAAGAGTTGACACCATTTGACGGCTCGTTGGAAAGCCATAAAACTCAGACAGGCTACTTTCAAAGTGTCAAATGCTCGTTTTTTCTCGGACACCAATATCAAGGGCATAGCAGAAATATGGGATTTCAGAACCCTACCAGCTTCACACGAAGATTGTTGTAGCTCATCGATGATATAAAATGAGGCCACCGTTTCCTGACTAAGATGTTAATAACACAACGAAGAGGGACGTTGTATCAAAATGTATCCCAATTAAAAGGCTGGGGTCGCTGATATCCTCCAAAGTTAATCAACTTTACAGCATGCGATACATTCATTGTTTTCCTAGTTGTTAACATCACAGTATCGGTTACTTTATAACACATTTGGTTGGTCTGGTCATTGATTTTCCGCTATCTGAACCAACCAAAAGTTGATTAATACCAAACTGACTTATAGAGTAAATCCCTGGAAAATGTGTGAATACATCTTTTCACTCTCTACTCCCCAATATGGGTATTTATCCATCTTTTCTGGTTTGTGTAGGATGTGACACAAAGTGAATTTTTTAGTGAAGTAATGCCCATTTGAATTCAAAGTTTTAATTTTCCTCGACTAGTTATCTATATTTACCCAACCCCTCCGCTTAGGCAGGATATGACACATGGTCAATTTTTAAGCAGAGTTTAACAGGTTTGAATTCAGAATTTTCCTTCTCCAAGACTAGTTGCCTCACCAAGGCTGAAGAAATCACTCTGCCCTACTATTTACCCATAGCTGGAGGGAGAATAATTGGATTCAAACAGTTTCATCTTAGAATTTGAACTCATGTTAACGAATTTATTTCCTACAAAGAAAACCATTACTTTAAGAATGGCTCTAGATAATAGTATTGCTAAACGTACCGTTTTTTTTTTACAGAATTTTCCCAGTTTTATTTTCTTCGCAGAATTTCAATGCTCTAATTAATTATATTTGATTTGCTTGTATAATATATCACTGAAAATAATAAAACTCTGTAATATTTGGTTTTAGAAGAAAGCTGTTGATTTGAAAAAAAAGTTAATTGCTTTTACGCATTTATGGCACATCTGTAGCTAACTCTCATCGTTGGTACATCAATTTATATAACCTTACTAACATAGAGATGAAGGGAGATAACTTTATATAAATTTAGTTTTTTTATCCAACGTGTCTACCGCTGTGAACGCAGCAGTGCTAGAGATTTCGAACAAGCATCTGCTTTTTTTGTATTTTTTGTCGGGTCCGTGCGTGCGTGCGTGCGTGCGTGTACTGGTGTGTGTGTGTGTGTGTGTGTGTGTGTGTGTGTGTGTGTGTGTGTGTGTGTGTGTGTGTGAACAAGCAGGTTAATTCAAATCTAGAAATAGATCACCGATCAATCAGTTCCTGTAAAAAGCATAAACTAGAGAATCGAAATGGAACAGATATCGACAGTTGGTCAATTATCCGCAATGACGTTGTTAAATGAAGTCAATTCTTCTTCTTCTTCTTCTTCTTCTTCTTCTTCTTCTTCTTCTTCTTCTTCTTCTTCTTCCGAGTTTCCTACTCATTGTATCGGCTGCAATCAGACCACTTTAACTCGATGCAAAAACATAACTTGATGCAAGAAAAAAACATGACAAATTCAGAAGGACATGAAGATTGCAGAATGATAGTATATTTTTTCAGTTAGCTCTTTTTTAGCCCTTTCGAGCATGCGTTCAGGTCAGTTAGTGATATGGAGGTCTGAATGGAATTATAAAGGAAAATAATCCGGCTAAAATAAGGATTGAAGCAAATATTATGAAATAGCTTGATGTGTGGTAATTATACAAGGAATAACCAAAGAACAACAATAGAAATAAAAAATAAATCGTTGGTGGTATTTGAATATACTGAAACTATGGACTTACGCCTGAATCTTAAAACAGGTTGTATAAAAAAAAACTCCTCACCGCCTACATTACTCAAGGGATGAGCAAGTAGCAGTACAGTTTAGAACTAGTGTAGCCGCATGATTTTCTAGAACGAGCTTGGAGTCAACATCGATTTGACTTAAGAAATTGATTTGCTTGTTTTGTGTTCTTCTAGCCTTGAGAAAGTTCTTTGCTCGACTATTTTGTCCATAGCTGTGGAATCAATCATCATCATTATCAAGGCACGCTGTCAACACGGATTCTTTTGACTCTCTCCCGACTTGTGAAATGGCCAGTAGGAATGGTCCTACTGGCCATTTCACTTGTTAGATCCTCAAAAGGTGTCCACTCTGAGATGTTGAATGTTAGTTTTTGCTGGTCTGCCAACACTGCGTGTCTATAACAGAACGTTGCTTATAAATTTGTCCATACTTATCCAGTTGTGCCCAACACGTCTTGTTCGTTTTACTTGGATTGTTTGTGCTATTGGAGGTAAGTGACCGTACGGTTGCTGTTTTATAGGGTATCGCTTCCAGAATTTGCTCAAAACAGTACTTGACATCCTTGTATGATTACCATCTAGGTTTTTCCTTAAGCATTCTTTAGAATCCAAATGGTGCAAACTTAGTATTGATTTGGCTACAACCTGAAATAAATCCCGTTTTATTTTAACAGTGGGATAAAATGTCCATATGATCGATGACCTATCATGAGGAATAGTCATTGATATGTGATTAATCTGAATGCTGTGTTGAAGCTTCTGTTCTAGAACTCTATGAAATGTGAAGTTACCACTTCATTGTCACAACTCGCAAGAAAAAGTACACACAAAGTTCAAATCCTGAACGAAGTAGTTTGTATTTCTTTTGCATAGATCCATCCTTTCTTTCTCAAGAACAATAGGTAAACAGAGGGATATACTGGGTTGTTTACACTCAGTAGGGGTAGTATGTCTAAGTCAAGTAGAACCCTGAATTCAAACCGCTTTCCAGGCAACAGAGGAAATTGTCGCTATATCAGATATGAAACAGTCCCCTGACGTCAGATTTTCGTCGGAGAACTTTGTGTGATGTGATATCATATAGTCTGTCTTGAGACTATTTTCTTGAGCAATTAAACTGATTTTTATGAACAAATACGTTTTTCGTTTCTTTTTTAATTTCTGTTCACCTTTTTATGCTGCTATTAATAAAAGGAAAAATGAAAAATGTTTCTCTGTAGATATCACACTCCTCAAAGAAAAAAAAACAACCGTTAGGATATTTCTCTAAGAAATGACGCCGCGCAGAAAGTAGACAGTTTGCCAAATTATATATCATAGCGAAAACAGCCGGCCTTCCTAAAACTCAAGCTAAAAATATGGTGCCCTTCAGAGTCTGGTGTTTTCCTTATATTCCGACAGCCTTTGATGTTAAGTTCATAGCATTTGTACGAGGTTTTTAATAGTAGCAATGAGCTAAAGAAAACTACCAAGATCTGATTTTTATTTCATTGTTTCATTCTGCGTATGCATCATATTCCAAATTTATGTATGTGAGGATACAGGATGTTGTCCTGAAGACCTACCTAGGGCGATGAACGATAGGGAGGAGTGGCGAGAGAGGGTCAGGGATATCCGTGCTACCAGCGCGATATGATGATGATGATGATGTTATAATCAATTTTAGTTATGTGGCGATTTCTGTTTTTTTCTTTTTCAGCGTTTTCCTTCAGTTTTCTTAAGTTTCTTTTGAAATCGCTTGTTTTATTGACTTGGTTTTCCATATGTAACTTGGAGGAAGAAACCACAATTGATTGATTTAAAGAAAAACTCGTGTGAAAAATAATAATTATTTATTTATTCATGATGTTACATTCTGACATCACTTCCTACCGGTTCAGCTTTTTCCCCTTTGAAGGGGAGGTTTCCCTTTTGTCCCTAACACAATCCCTTCTTAGTGTGGTGGCAAATTTTGTGTTAGGGGTTTACTTGTAGCCATTTGATGGAATGTTGAACTCTGAATTTCAAGTTTTTATTCCTTGAGATTTAGCACTATTCTCCATACATCTGCTGTTTTGAGTGGATGTTTCAACATTTCTTCGAGGCAGATCAAAAGCATTCAAAAATGTTGAGTGGAAAATCTAACATTTGGTTCTTAGGTATTTCAAGTTTACAAGAATGTACCTGATTTACATGTGTACCTAATTGAAAGATTGTACGCTCACATGGTAAGTGACATGTTCCAAGAAGCAATACAGCCATTAACTAAATACAATGATGATTTCTGATGGCAAAAGAATAGATCTTTGTCTACACATATCTGAGGACACTTTATACGGTTGTAGTGAATCACTTTTTGTAACAGTGGCTCTGAAACCGTGGCTTACTGGATCATCTACTCAGTGACAGGCAATGCTCTTAGAATAGCTGTAAGCACTAAAATAATTTCTCGTTTCATCGAGACTGCAGCAACGACGGAGTTTTCCGGTAAATTCTAGCATGCACACATAAGTCTTTATAAGACATCTGCTTGCCCAATTCAATTTGTTGATTAGCACCTTATTGAAGAATCATAATCCAATAACATCTTTGTTACTGATTTGCAGTATAAACATGGATACAGTTTCATCCAAAAATATTAATAAAAGGTTTTGACCATTAATTTAGGCAAATGTCCCTAAAGCATTGTGTAAATTTTTTTAATGAAAAATATGATTGCTCAAACTTCCTTATGTTATGAAGGATTCGAAGATCAAGCAGTATGAATTGTAGTGCAGCTTTGCCTTCGAACTCCATCAAGAAAAATGTTGGAAATCTCGAAGCATCAGAAATCATGGTAAGATCAGAAAATGGGTTGTAATATATTATAAATTAATCTGATGCAAGCAAAGATTTTCTCTTTTTGAAG
Organism: Sepioteuthis lessoniana; assembly: GCA_963585895.1. NCBI lineage: Eukaryota > Metazoa > Mollusca > Cephalopoda > Myopsida > Loliginidae > Sepioteuthis > Sepioteuthis lessoniana. Next base: position 57,238 of record CAUZXS010003774.1, on the reverse strand, counting down.
GCAAGACTGGCCTTCTAGTGACCAGTTTCATGGAACATCCCTTTTCGGGGAGCTGTTTAAAGGACTACGAATATGGTGTAGTTTCTATAAAAATGAGCTGTAATGGCTTACTAAGCCTAGAAAATAACATGTAATGTTTATTGATACTGGCATACTTTTGATAGCAACAATATGTTCCGAGTCTGAGCGTCGTTCAAATATATCGAATATAAAACCTGAATACTTGATCGACGTCCGGAAAAACTGACATTTCTCTGGTTGGACATGAAAACCATATGGCTGAATCCGTTCAAAGGTAGAGAATAAACGGCTGAGAAGTTCATCCTGAGTTACAATGGTATTATCAATAAATATAGCTGTTACATTTTAAGCAGTAAGCATAGCATCATCACCTACAAGAATAAATCAGGCGCTGACTAAATGGCAAATATAAGCCGAATATAACGAAATGAGCCTTTATGGGAGTTGATCGTCGGCAATTTCATCGATTCCACATCAACTTCTCTTCGTAAAAAAGCATCAGCGAAATGAATCTTTGGAAAAATTATCTTCATTAAATCTAGAGAAAATATCTTCTGGTTTGGGTAATGCGTGGTGATGTACGTCTAAGGAGTTATTTAAACCTTTGGAAAATTGAACTTTGCTGCTTGCTATCTTGACTACAATAATACGAGCAAGCCATGCATCGTAACTTGTTGGTTGGATGACTCCGATCTTTTGAAGACGATTTAACTCTTTTTCTACTTAGGCAAGAGTGGCATAAGGAACAGGGCGTTTGAGCCTAAATATTGGCATCACGTTTGGTTTCGGCTTGATAATGGCTTTGACTTTGGTGCAACATCAAAGATTTTCCGTGAAAACTTCACTAAAATTTGTTTTGAGATAATGTATAAAGTAGTTTTCAACATCAGAAACCGAGGAAAGAACTGTGTTAAGAGTCAAAAAGAAATGACTCAGAGCGTCTATCTAGTCAAGATCAATCAAATTGAGACCAGAGTCAGTGACGTAACATGTACCAGAGAAACTTTTCTTAGAAAAATAAACACCTCAATTCAACTCACTGGATAGCCGAATTTCATCAACAGATATACTCCGAGTATTGTGGTACGTTTTTGATAATCGTTCCAACGTGGACCGTCAGGTTAAGGTAATTCTGAAGCTGTACCCTTTGGAAATTAACTTAGATTTTCTTGACAGAAACTCTGATAAACTTTCTGTGAGTTTCAAATTCATCTTTGAAAACCACTGATACTGAATGTGAATTTTCTTTGATTATGATCTAGCTTGATCACAGATTTTCTTTGAGCTGGCTTTGAAGTAGAATCGGAAGATTCAGTTTCTCAGAGACAACAAAAGTTTTCTTTGAGTTCGCTTTCGTGATAAAACATACAGAACGAGGAATTTTCTTTGTCACGCGAGATGAATTCTTCTTTGTTTGGACGCTGATGATTGTGGAAGAATTTGGATGATGAAACATTACTGTATCTTTTTTTTTTTTTAATTTAAACGTCTTTCGCATTCCGCAGTAAGAGTTTTCACAGTTATGTTTTTGTTCTGTTTCAGTTTGGATAATAACTGTGTGTGCACATCAGAGTCTCTTGCAGATTTAAGGTCACTAATGAAGATAAACCACTAGAATTAGTTTTCAGTTAAAGTCGAAAGTCGCAATTTTTCGATTAACGTAGCCTGCGAAAGTGATGTAGTCGTTCAAGTCGATTTTTTGTTCTTTTCAAGCAGTTGTATAATATGTTAAAAAGAAATTGTTGAATACTAAAAAATTAGGTCAGCAGTTTCCATAAACGTTAAATCAAGAGGCTTATTTGGGCTGAATTAAATTTTCAAAACGCTCGTATTCTTAAGTTATTAATTTACGGAGGAAAAATGTTGATTTTCCACGCTTCATCTCTGTGTGAAAAGTAGAATTCAAAAGGTTTTCTCCAACGTTGAAACCGCAAAGAAAAAGGACGTTATCAGAAGGATCATACTTGAACGACGAAATGGTTTACCGGAAAATCGGTGGAACTTTTTTCTTTTGAATCTGCTGAATTCTAGGCAGTTGAATTGGAAATTACTGTGTCCGAAATGAAATTGAAATCAATTGAGTTTTCCCACAATTTTTTTACTGTTGATGCAAGATCTATTTTAATGCGTTTCAGTCACCAAAATATGTCCAAACATGTCAAATAAAAATTATCTTTGTGGTCAAATTTGTTTCAATGGTCTGTTTTATTGACTTGGTTTTAACTGTGTAACTTGGAATAAGAAGCTGGGTTTTAAAAAGATAAAATAAAACAAACGAGGGAAATCATTTGTTTTTAATCATCTAAATTATTAATACAATGGAAAAAGGGTGTCCTGGAAATGACCCGAAACCACATCTGATGGTGATGCTCCTATTCCGGAGATCAGGAGATAGTGTAGTACTTCTTCATCGCCATTACTCCGAAGTCTACTCTTACCTGGAGTGGTATTATCTTTTAGGGTCCCATTATTGGGGCATATAGATCCGTTTAGAAATTATTCATATTCGATAGAAATACTTGACACCATGTAACTGTAAATCATTTGTATTAAGAATATTTACTTGAAGATATTATTGTTTGCAAAGGATTACAATTAATTAATTGAACCCGTATAACTGTGCAAATAAAAGACTCTTACTAAATAGAAATAATTACTTGAAATCATATAATTATTATTATTTACATAAATTAATTGAAAACTTACAACTGTATGCAAATGAATTACAATTATTAAATGAAACCGTATAATTATAAGTATCAGATAGGAACACCTGAAATCATATATCTGTGTGCAAATTATTTGTATTACATGGGAATACTTGATATTGTTTAACCATGGTCAAAACTCTTTTAAGAAACAACAATACAATAATGTAAATATAAATCTCCACTAAACGTAATTCTCTAACATCTAGGCATAAAATAAACCCAGACGGGGTGATATGCTATTAAAATTAATCCATTAAACAACCACTAAGTCTCAGAAACCGGGACATTGGCCCAGCGGTTAGAGTGTTCGCCAATGGCCCGGGAGACCTGGGTTCAATTCCAGGTCGAGTCATACCAAAGACTTTAAAAATGGAACTTGATACCACCTTGCTTAACACTCAGCATTATAAGGTACGGTTCAAGGGTAAAGTGGAGCAATCCTGGGAATGGAGTAGCGCCCTCCCCTACACCTTGGTGTTGTAGCTATCGAAAAGGGAGCCTTCGGGTCACCCTCGACTATGGTCGCTAACTTACTTACTAAGTCTCAGAAAATTATATAGAATTTAAGATTAATTTCTTAAGAACAATTTTCAAGGATAGATTACAAATAAAAGAAACTATACAAAAAAGTCTAACTCTACGATATCAAAGTAATAATGGTATGTATTTTACCACCACCCAACCATGCGCAGTACGTCAATTTTTTAGTGGAGTTCAACTATCTTGAATTCAGAGTTTTCTTTCTCCCAGATGTTTGCCTTACTCAGGCTAAAGAAGCTTTTCTGTCCGACTATTTACCCATAGTTAATGGGAAAATACTCATGCCTTTCCAAAGGGCATCAGCATGAACTGAAATGCAAATAACCACGTCATTGATGTGAATTTGGGTTATCAATTCCATTTCCTATGTAGATAACCATTACAATAAGCACGCCTCTTCATAAATGATATGGAAATAATATTGTACAACAATAAACACTTAGCATTTTTTTCACTCATTTGATTTTGCGACGAATTAAGTTGATTTTCAACTGGGATTCGTTATTCTAAAAATAAAAACAGTTTTCCCTCTACCATGAAGTTATCATACCTGAGATCTTTGGTGTATATATACAAACAACAAATTGAAAGAGAGAGAGAGTCTCCAAGTGAGCGTGTCTACTCAGAAACATGTCAAAGACATCGTAATCTCGGCGTGATATTTTTGCAAATGCTTTTGCCGCCTAACAGCTAAAAGGGTCTCCCGATTGTTTGGGTGCAGCCAGGGAGGTGGTGGACGTCGGGTTGGAAAGTGAGCAGAATCTGTGATGATGGGGACGAGTGTTGATTCGTACAGAAGAGACGGATAGGTAGATACACGTTTTTTGTTTTGTTTGTTTGTTTGGGGGCTTTTTTTCGGGTCGGCGAACTATTTATTCGTAGAAAAAGACTTTGTTACTTGACAAATAACACCAACTATCGGCATCATCAAACTTTTTTAACTGCTTTCAGTTCGGAAAAACAAAACTACACCCACGCATTCGCCCATGGATACTGCTATGATGCGTTGTTGATGTGATTATAAATATGTGACACAAAAATATGTCATCTGTAAGATGCACACGCACACACACACACACACACACACACACACATATATATATATATATATATAATATCTTTCAAAATGTCTAAACGGTTATTTATTTTCTGAGAAAATGGTCGGAGAGTGTTGGTTAATGTTTTTAAAAGAGGGATGGAATTTAACTTCCCTTTTGGTTTTAGTTTTAAAGTATCCTAGTAATTAAAGGAATTTTTTTGAATTTTTCCACATTGTCAAAAAAATGCAATAGATTTTAAACAAGAGTTTGTAAGTAGCGATTGTGAGATGGTCTCTTTGAAAATAATGACCTAATTCTTAAATCTTATCCCACAATGTCAGAATAAAAATATACAGCTAAAATGTGGCTATAAAAACAATCAAACTGACGATGCGAGAGTGAGTGCATCAATCTATAATACAATGTCAATCTTAGAAGTAATGAAGCTGAATGAGTAAAAAAGTTATTATCTATTTCTCTTTGGGAAAAGGCGTTGAACTTACAAGTGGAAATCACATTGCCTTCAGTTCATTTCTCACGCTTCATTGCATAGACATAAATGGCAACCAAGGAGGCGGGTTTTGAATTTTGGGAAAAGATAATAGACACAAGAATTCAAATCAGGAGGGTAAAGATAATTTTCAAAGGATTTTGGTTGGGAGAGAGGGTGCAAAACTTTATTCACAAAGAGCGCGTCTAAAAAGTAATAAAGCTAATTTTTTTTCAGGTTAGCAAACCTGGTTGAAAAATAAGTCAATCCATGTTAATTCATCCCCAACCATTCTCTCCATCAAATGTAAATCAGCTCTTTTAAAAATCCTTATGATTATCACTCTTAGATCAAGAAGGAACCAGTCGGCTAGAAATCGTTCCATCTTCCTCAATCTCCTGACCGTCTAAAAATGCCTTCTGCTGCCTAAAAACTTGTTTCCGGATATAATTTGATCTCCACAATACTAGATTAACATTTTGCATTAATATCGGATATCTCAAAATTCGATTGTGTTTCTTTTCATGGCACACCAAATGAAATACGCTAATAATAAACCACGTATACTCAGGTGAATGTAAATTTACGTGAGGCAAACATGAACTAAATGTCTTTTACAAGTATTCAACATTGATCAAAGATTTCAATCAAAGTGGCCAACCTGAAAAATAAAAAAAGAATACTTTCTTAACAGACCTCGTATAAATTGCTTCCCTCGCCAGCTTTCTTTATGCCCTGCACACACAGACAAATGCAGAGTGCATCTCTTGCAACAAGCACCGACTGGGCTCTGAGCTACGAGTGTCTGTTAAAGAAACTGGCGTGTTTTTACAATTGTTCGGAGGAAAAAAAACGGAGGGTGGAATGGTAGTGGATGTCAGGGTTAGGGTAGTGAGTGGAGAACAAAATAGAGATCTACGGATGGTAGGTGGGGGAGATAAGGTGAAGAACGAGATAGAGACAGGTAAAAATTTTCCCACCGATACTGAATTACAAGCGAAATACGAAATCGAGTTTCTTGTGGAATGTAGCAAGAAGTTGGCTGTTTTTCTTTACTTTTCTTTTCTAATACATTGTATCTCTTCTCTCTCTCTCACTTTCTCTCTCTCTCTCACTCTCTCACTCTCTCTCTATATATATATATTAAGAGAGAGTGAAAGAAAGAGTAAGAAAGACGGGAAAAAGAAAAAAGATTGAGGGAGATTTTGGAATCAAAACTTATGCTGCCAGTGGGATGTGTCGGAGTTCGAATCTAGGCAAAAGCTGGAACCTTGAATGTTGTTTTACTGCATTCGTTCTTCTATCTTGACAGAATTTTCTTGCTGTTTGGAACCCAGTTTTCTTGCAATCTATATATCTATCTATCTATCTGTATCAGTTCCTTCATATTTGTCTGCCAATTTGTCTAGCTATCAATCAATCTGTCAGTCGACCTCATTCAGTCTATTCTTATCTATTCATCTCAATCAGGTTATATCAACGAGAGTGGACTCTTCATAACAGTTCATTTGATGAGGTCATATCTGCTCCTTATGACTTTATTCACCAATGGGATATAAGCACTGCAACACAGAGCGGAAAAGGGCTTCTACATCGAAAAAAAAGCCTGTTTTGGTCACATTTCTTGGGAGAATCTTGATCAGCCTATGAACTTTTCTGCCGATCCTCGCATCTATCAATCACTCGGTCTATCTCTTTCATTCTTTTCATATCTATCTGTTCGTCAATCTATCAATCAATCAGTCTGCTAATCGATCTATCAGTCTGTCTGTCTCACTGCCTGCCTGTCTCAATCAGCTTATATCTATCAAACGATTCATTTGTCAATCTGTCCGTCTCTCTATCTCCATCTGTTAGTCTATGTTATTCAATCTTTTTTGTATATCTGTCTCACTCTGTTCATATCTATCTCTCCACAATCTCACATATAAATAAGTACAGCACTAAAAATCTTTTATTAATTTCCTTCTAAACCACTGATACAAGAATTTTATTTTTCTAGTGGAACATTATGCAATCAAAACTTTTATTTTTAGGCATACTTTAATACCAAACTCTACCGAATCAAAAATTTAACTAAAATATGAATATATGTCGCAGTAGGAATATTATAATACAGAATTTCTTGGTTACCAGAATTGTAGAGTTTGATAATAAATAATAACTAATAATATAAGTTTTTGATTGTGCTATGTTTCACAACAAATAATAAGGTCCTTGTATCTTTGACTTCGTAACTCATGTCGCTTTTTACCAAAACTAATCTAGGAGTTATTTCTGGAATATGCCAAGTTGGGTACAAGGTGATGTTCCCGATCAACACAATCAACTATTTTTAAACTGTCTTTAAAAATTGCACTATACCTGTCATAGTCTCTATGTTGAGGAATGAAGTTTTCTATACTTTTTCTTTCGAAAAAGTATAGAAAAACTATTCCTTTTTCTTTTTCAACATCGTTTTGGGGCTTCTTTCTTTCTTTCTTTCTTTCTTTTGTTGGCAAACACCCTGAATTCTATTTATGCTTTTTACCCTGGCCGTTCTTATCTGGTACAGAAGAATTTTCCCACTTCAGCGCTCATCATCATTTCCCGGCAGACCGACTGCAGTTCTCTTTCTTTGTTGATTTTGTGATTAGTTTTTTTTTTATTCTTAATCCACTTTATATTCTATTGGCAGCTCACTTATCATTCTCTAAATCTGTATGAACATTAAACTATCAATCTTTCACATTATTTACATATCCGTAGAGTTCGCCATCTTAATGTTTCTGTATCTTTGTTTTTATAGCTTTTTATGAATTTAGGTATCATTTGTTTATGCCTTTACATATTTTTCTCTTTCTCCGGTTTCACTCACCTTAGATGTAATTATGCCAAATTATCTATCTATCTATCGTACATAGATAAGTACACTTCTACCAATGTTAAACATATTTTTCTTCTAAAGATAACAAAATTTTATTATTTCTATCTAAACAATATGCAATCAAAACGGATATCATTAGGTACTACTTGTTATCAAAACTTTACAGTATTTGAGCTCAGTAAATAAAAATATAAATATGTAGCCGTAAAAAATAAATACACTTCAGCATATATTCTTGTTACAGAATTTCAGTTCGAAGAAGATTGATATTAAGTTATACTAAATATTATACTGTTTGTATTAGATTTTACAAGAAATAATAAAATATTGGTATCTTCGAATAAGAAGATGAACTTTTTATAAAACATTGTTCATAGTAGATTTATTTATAAGTGGTACTATCTATCTATCTATCTGAAACGCCTGAAGAAGGCCGAAGGACATATCGGCTGAAACGTTGTGAGTATAATAACGATGATGAGGTCAATTCTCCGAATATTCTAAGTAATAAAAAGACGTCAGTTAATAATAATAATAATAATAATAATAATAATAATAATAATAATAATAATAATGACATGCTGTCCCTCAAACTCCAGTGAAAAACCATCAGCTAACACCGATGTGAAAAACTCTAAAAGAGTAAATAATAATAAGGATTATAGTAAAGAAAATCAAAAATAAAAATATTATTTTGAGACGAGAAATATTGACATTTCTATAAAAATATTCTCCGGAAAAATTAAATCAGTCAAGATTTCATTCAGAACTTCAACATAAGACGTAAAACTAAAAACAAAATGCTCGGAAAAGGAAAATAAAGTATTATGTTTGGATAGATTTAAGTATTTGTGTATATATATATATATATATATATATATATATATATATATATATATATATATATATATATATATATATATATATATATTGTTGATTTTCAGGTTGTGAAAAAATAGCATCGGAAAAATTGCTTTTTAAAAGTATTATTTTCATAACTTTTATTAAAATGATAATCTTTTATGTTTTAATTTTTTTTTTATATTATTCTACCAAACACTTATAAAACGTTGGTATTAGATGATAATGATTGTGAGAAATACAACATTAATCACCAAAATAGATACACTATGTAAAATCCGTCATTGATTCATTGATTTTAACGCGTTGGTAACCTGTATTGGGTGATTGTGGGAATTCGTCCTCCGCAGATGCACTTCGCAAAATGACACGTCATATTTGCAGATTCTTTGCAGGCTGAAATGCATGAATCCAAGACGGGTCCACAGATGATAAAAGAAGGTGAAAAGAAAAAGCTGTAAAATGTTGTTTTGAGGAGAGTAGTATACAACACTTCGCAAAATGACGGTTTGTGGAGTCCTCACTTTCGCTACGTAGGTGGCTGGTGAAATTCCCTATAAAAAAATAAAGTTGACAAGTAGATTTTCGGAGTTGATGTCATCAACCGCCATGTCTTTCTTGTCAGTCTATCTGTATGTCTCTTTGTCTCTTTTCTCCATTCTCTGGTCCGATCTGTATCTGTACCTGTATCTCTTTTTCTTCATTCTTTGGTCCTATTTGTATCAACCTACCTTCATATCTGTATCTCTTCTGTGGCCCCCTCCTATTTGTATCAACCTACCTTCATATCTGTAATCTTCTGTGGCCCCCTCCTATTTGTATCAACCTACCTTCATATCTGTATCTCTTCTGTTGCCCCCTCCTATTTGTATCAACCTACCTTCATATCTGTATCTCTTCTGTAGCCCCCTCCTATTTGTATCAACCTACCTTCATATCTGTAATCTTCTGTGGCCCCCTCCTATTTGTATCAACCTACCTTCATATCTGTATCTCTTCTGTGGCCCCCTCCTATTTGTATCAACCTACCTTCATATCTGTATCTCTTCTGTGGCCCCCTCCTATTTGTATCAACCTACCTTCATATCTGTATCTCTTCTGTTGCCCCCTCCTATTTGTATCAACCTACCTTCATATCTGTATCTCTTATGTTGCCCCCTCCTATTTGTATCAACCTACCTTCATATCTGTAATCTTCTGTGGCCCCCTCCTATTTGTATCAACCTACCTTCATATCTGTAATCTTCTGTGGCCCCCTCCTATTTGTATCTATCCTCACTAGCAGACCCACTTGCAATTTTCCTCCACCTCTGAATTTTAGACCGTCCATAGACATAAAAATATCGCCATAGGGTACGTCTCTAGGTACCCTAAAAGATGTGCGAATAAAATCATTTAGTTCGCGGCACCACTTTATCTGCCCATCTCCACTTACAAATAATTTCTAAACTGATCTATTTGTCCAATATATGGCACCCTAACAGATTCTTCCATTCTGGATCAAAATGTTGGCAATGAAAGGGTACTCCATACTCACCAAATCTCTAAAACTGTAGCCTCATCATCAAACAAGGAATCTGTTTCAACAGCAAAAAAGTGTAATTAAAAACTGGTTCTGACAGTATTTTGAAAGATTTAAAAAAATTCATTGATTAAATTTCAAATTTAGATAAATAATTGTGATGCTATTTAAGATAGCATACACACACACACACACATACAAGTTTGTTTTTTTATGTAATCACATATTTTTGCTTGATCCGGTTCAGAGTCGTTTAATAATTAAATTTCACATTATACAAATGTACTTTAAAAATTCATATTATGATGATGATTTATTTTATTCTAATATTATTATAATTTATCATTTTTATTGTGATATCATTACAATAAAATCCATTCTAATACTAGCTTGTGATATTAAACGATATAAAGGAATTTATGCATTTTGATATTTATACATGTTTCATTATATTAAATTTCTTTTGTTATATTATTTTCATTTATTATTTTAAAACATCATAATTATATCATATTATTCTTTAATACAAGCTTTGAATATATACTAATCGAAATAAAAGCCATTCCATTCATTTCGCTGACTATTCAGGCGAGCAAGACATACAGAGCAATCCGGCATTAAATGACTCTTTGAGGTTGATATGCCGTAAAACAAAACAAAAACAAAGAACATGCTGAGCAATGCTAGAGAAATAAGGACGAATTCAAAAGCGACGGTCTCCTATGGATTCTTACATATAGGCACATTGGTGTTAACAAACCAGCAAAAACTTACATTAATCAGACACTGAGTGCCGTCAAGAATACTTAACAAATATGATGACTGATAGGAACGGAGGGCGAGAGATTTCCAAAATAATCGGCATTGTCGTCACGCCGTGAGGATGAGAATCTATGAATTTTTAATAGATATGATTTGTTGCGTTATAACATTTTTATTATATCATTTTTTATTCTATTATTTTCATATATCATTATAATCTTATTTTTTCATACCGGCTTACAGTAGTAAAATAGTACGCAGCCTGAAATATCAAGCTCACAGTATTGATTAGATATTATATTGGTTCAAAAATAATTGCATTTTTAACGATCAACTGTGAAGTAGTAAACATAAATGGAAATAAAAGCCAACAGAACCTATGAATTTTTCTGATAATTAACAAGTCTATTCCTGCCAGTAAATTCTTCGAAGGTTTTTTTAAACCATTACTTCATTGTTGAAGACCTCATATTTCAAAAACATTGTCAAGATGGTTGAAACAACAAAAAAAGTACATGTTGGTCGGAGAGAGGTGTAGTGATGAAGCTTGTTCAGACAGGTTTTCGTAGGTCCGTTAGTTCATTTTATTTGCCACATATATACTGTTAGTCGTTCTCCTCCAGAAAATTGATCTGTTTCGATTAGACGTAAACATTGCAGTTCTTTGATTCGTTTTGTCGATATCCTGGCAACACTTATCAATTGTGATGGCTTTGTCAGGATTCAAGAAGTTCCAGTGGATGATTCTCCTTGCCAGCAGCCAAAAAAGTGACCATAAAACAATTTTGATGCCGTTTTAGTTTGCGCGAATGTACTTCATTACGGCCCAGACACAGCAAATAACGCCGTTAGTTGACGTCAATTGCAGAATTGCTTTTTACTTAAAACCACTTAAATGATCTGAAATCAAATATGGACATGACTCACGTCTATCTGACCCAACCTTCGTTTATTTCAAAGCGGCAAATTTACTCAATAATTTACTCAATTTACGTCACAGGTTTGTAATATTTTAATATTTCATATTGGTAGATTTCATCTTCATTTTAGGAATGTAAATTTCAAGATCATTCTAAATATTTCTTCTTCAACATAGGGATATTCCATAATATTTACAGGGTGGAAAATGATGATATTAATTCAAATTATTAAAAGCCCTTTTAAATAAAGCCCGTATGTTACGCTTTTCAGCAAATTCTTTTGCATTTTACCTGTTATTAGTTTGAATATTGCTAAATAAGAAACCAAAGTGAAAATCCTTTAAATGAACTAATTCCATTTTTTTTTGCCAGGGGCAATTGTTTAATTTGGTTTGGTTTCTTTGTTTAATTACATGTTAAACTTCATGGAATACTTAATACCAAAGCCCTCCTTTTAGAAAAACAGTAGTGGTACTATTAAATACATAGCTGTGGAATAAAAGAACACGTATTTTTTCCAAGGGAACTCGTCTGAATTTAAGTGTAATAAGAGAGAGTAGTTAATATTGATAATAATTATTGGTAATGCTCATATAAAAATAAATAAACAAAAGTACATTTTGTTTTATTTCTTTTCAAGTTTGGTACTAACATAAGGCTTAAAAGATGCTAAAGGAATTAAGAAAATTAAAACGATCTTCAGAAGAATTCAACAAAATACTACGGTGAGTCAAAAGGTGAGTTGCAGTATTTTGGTATATTCTGGTTTCTGCCGCGTATCATGTAATCACAGCAGTTTGAGCCGAAGGAAGTAACTGATGTAGTTTGTGCACAGACGCGTTATGTGATTTGAAAGCCACACTCATGAATGTGCAATGTAGTTTAAATCGAGAACGAATAATTTACGAGCTCGATCTGGGCCATAATTCTACAGAAGCAATCAAAAATATTTGTTGTTCGAAATCTGAAGGCGTAAATAAAGCTTAAAACCGTGAATTCCAAGGCTGTGCTCCAAGCCATAGAAGCAACTCTGGGAAGGAGCACTCGGAGAATATCAAGTGAGTTCGTTATCCTACAATCCAATGTGGACTGTCACCTTCACAACATCGACTAAAGCATCCAGAGCCATCAAATTGAGTTTCATGTTACGAAATTATGGCAATTTTTTTTACTCGCCCTCTTTTTTACTACAGCCTCTGAAAAATAGCGAAATTTTTTAGCCTTTCGTAAAAAATTTCATTAAACATAAGTTTTCGTCATTTTTTAATGTTTTTGTAATGATTTAAGGATATATATCACTAAACATACCAGAAACAATTTAGATTATATGTTTCCCATGTTAAAGATATATATTAACAAATACACTGTGTTTGATTTTTTTTAAAGTTTATTAAACAATCTAAAATAGGTCGATTCATCAATCGATGAAAAATGGCCGATTATTCAATTAGACAAGAATTTTTCGAATACTGTTCTTTTACAAGGGTGGCTATTACATTAGATAACCCATGAGGCTTGATATGCAATTGAACAAAGGAACCAAACAAAATCAAACGATTTATAAGACACAATATCGTCTTGTTGATAATCTTTGTTAATCTATTCCCTCCAGTTATACAGGAAATAATAGCGAAAATATTGGCGTTGATTAAATATTTCCAGTTAACAAAAAAGAAATCCATAAAAAAGACTAAGGCCGTTTGATTTTAATCTTTAAAATATTTACGCCAAGCTGATCCGTTCCATGTTCCTTTAGTAAAGAATTTTACGTCTGAAAATCCTAGAGAATTTTTTTTTTTACTTTTTCATTAATAAATGATGCGACAAATGGGCTCTTACTAAAAGGAAGAATGAATAACATTTAATTAAATATATTGATACATGAAAATAAATCACGATTAATTCAACCAAATATCAATTTTAATATTTTGAACAGATTAAGATTGATAGCTTAATAGATAGATAGATAGATAGATAGATAGATTCCTGATTACACTGGTTTACAAAGAAATTGAGGCAAGCCCAAAAATACCCGTTTTTACCTAATTTGAGGGTGCTGAATTCAAATTTGAAATCTGTTTTTACTCATCACCTCTATTTTTTTTTAGATATGCATAGAGTGCATTTTGTGCATATACGGTACATAAAGGCGTATATGCACTCAGGGTTAATTATATTATTGTGAGATTTATGGCTTATTTTTTAGTTATTATACACTAAATGTAAGTGATAGCATTACATTATATATATATATATATATATATATATATATATATATATATATATATATATATATATATATATATATCAAGACGGATTTTGACAGTTAAGGCAGCAGGTCTCAATCCACACTCTGGCAGTCATTGGAAGAGGTTGTCTCACAGGCGGCGCAGGAGGTTGGTGTCCCTCAACTATCGTGTTACACATCTTTTGGGTTACTGAATATTAGTATTACATTTTCAAATGCACATTTAGTTTTACTTTGTTATATTTTCAGATTTTCCAATGGCTCGTCAAAATGTCGAGGATGCCTCAACAAGGCCAATTCTTTCTGCTACGTGTGTGGGGACTTCACAACAGTTGCACAGAGTCGAATTTTGCCTGTAAAATTTGTGATTAGGACAAGTCTTGGACTCCACATATCTGTTGTAAACCCTGCTACAATGGACTAACTGCATGGTTTAATGGCAAGAAAGCGGCTTTCAACTTTGCAGTCCCGATGGTTTGGAGAGAGCCGCGAAACCACGCAGATGATTGTTATTTTTGTTTAACTAATATAACTGGTTTCAGTGCATCTTCAAGGAAAAAGATCAAATATCCCAACCTTCTATCTGCTATGAGACCCGTTCTCCATTCAGATGATCTTCCTGTACCCACACCTCCAGTAAATAAGGATCTTCTTTCCTCATGAGATGAAGAAATACCTTCAAGGGAGGATTCTGCTGAGTCAATATCTTTGGAAGATAATGAGTCAACACATTCAGGAACAAGTGGCAATGAGCCACACTGGATCACGCAAGAAGACCTGAGTGATCTTGCTCGTGATTTGTATCTGTCAAAACAGCAGTCAGAGCTCTTGGCTTCTCGGCTTAAACAGTGGAACCTAGTCCAGGAAGATGTAAGGAAACTATTTTCAGAAATCGGAATAAATAAGGTCATTGGTCTTCTTATGGGTATGCAAGCGGACTTCACAAAGTACTGTTGTTTTCTCTGTCTCTGGGATAGTCGAGCTGTATCCCAGCATTACAAGCAGAAAGACTGGGGGTCTAGAAGCACTTTTGTTCCTGGCGAACACAGCCTCATGGAGAATCCTCTGGTGGACATGAATAAGGTACTTCTTCCTCCTCTTCACATCAAGCTTGGTTTGATGAAGAACTTCGTGAAGACGTTGGACAAAAATGGTGCTGCCTTCAAACACTTGTCTATTGTGTTCCCAGATTTTAGTGCTGCTAAGCTCAAAGAGGGCATCTTTGTCGGACCTCAGATCTGAGAAGTGCTGAAGGATACTGATTTTGAGGAGCTTCTTAACTTAAAGGAACTGAGAGCATGGGAAGCATTCAAGTCAGTCTGTAGTGGCTTCCTTGGTAACACATGCCTACCAGATTACCAAGCCTGTATTGAGAAGTTGATAAAGTCTTACGAGGATATGGGGTGCCGAATGTCACTCAAGATTCATTTTCTCCATTCCCACCTCAACTTCTTCCCGCCAAACCTTGGAACAGTGAGTGATGAGCATGGAGAAAGATTCCACCTAGACATTACGAAGATGGAGAGCAACTATCAAGGCAAATGGAACCCCGGCATGATGGGAGACTTCTGCTGGATGCTCTTGCGTGACATCCCGGAGGCAAAATACACCAGATCTTCTAAGAAAACACACTTTTGACTGTCAGTGGTACTATGAATTGTGTAATTGTGTCATCCAAGTATATTGATTCACTCAGTGTTCTTTATCTATCCTGTTTTATCTGTTATAAGCTGCTGCAACTCTTGAAATATGCATATATATTCTCTGTTTATACTAAAATGAGACTATTCAAAAGCCAGAAAACTAGAGGTGATAGAGCAAAACTATTTATAAATTTGAATTCAGCACACCCAAGTTAACAAAAACACCTATCCCCATTCTTGCCTCAGACCAAAAAATTATTTTTGTAAACCAGTGTTTTGACAGGTTGGGTTTTATGGAATATTAAACTTTGTCAGAAATTCAATGCCAAAAACTCTTTATACAAATTATATATATATATATATATATATATATATATATATATATATATATATATATATATATATATATTAGGTCCACCTAATTTATATGTTGGGGGATTTATTTTTATGTTTACAGTTTGAATGGTTTTCAGTTGGTTATGGGTTTATATGGAGGTCACTCCATTATTTTTCTTAGAGTGTGTTTACCTTAGTCTGTTTTACCCCTCATTTGCTTTTGATATTTGATATGTTTTGTTTTTTTCGGTGCGCGCGCGCGCGTGTGTGTGTGTGTGTGTGTTGGAGTGGTTTCGGATAAGACACATACAAAAAAATCAAAGCCAACTTAACCTTATGAAATTAAAAGCACAAATGGAAATACTGGAAGACAAAACTACCCATTACAAAGCCAAATACCAGGAAATTGGCCAAGAACTGATTACGGAAATTAGAGAACTCTGTCCCACAGAAACACAAAACTTCCTGATAGAACTATGGGAAGAAAACGGCAAGAAGGAGGAGGAAAAATCAAGAAAATATCCTGGGCAAAAAACTACATGGCTAAAAATCTTACCCCAAAAAGAGGAGGAAAAAGAAAAAGACGGAAGATATAATCCCCAAACAGCAACAACAGCATATAAAGATTACATGCAAAGTGGCCAAAACACCCAAGAACAATCAACCCCCAGAAAAAAAACACACTTTCCACATGAAAAACATAGGAAAAAGAATCACCTTAAAAACTATTACACACAACAAAATTGGCCAAACTACTATTCATACGACTCAAAAGAAAACAAAACAAACCCATTCTCATACAATAAAAGCCACCCTATAAACGACAACACTAAAAATCTTTTTTGAGACAATACAAACAAAAATCATTTTTTAAGGATACAAGCAGAAACGATTTTTAGACCATACAAACTGGAGGAAAAACCAATATAAAAAACGAAGCAAACGTTAAACCCAAAATTATAAATTTATCTACACATAAGTTAAATAAAGAGCAAATAAACTAGGTCTTAAATTTTGCTCCTCTCCAAAAAGCAACATAGGAGAACTAACAAAGGCCTCAAGGAATTTGAAAGAAAATTTAGGCTAATAAAAAGATTCAAAAATAAAAAAAGAGATACAGATGACTCCCTAGTAAAGAATAAGACCCAATTCTCCCCAGACAAAAACAACAATAGTGAACTAAACACATTCTTCGAGAAATTATGGAATATCAACCTAAAAGAAAAAACAACAAAAATAACCTCTCAGAAAAACAAAAACAAGCCTTAAAAATATACAGGAAAATAGAAACCTTGTTATAAAAGAAGCAAGCAATGGAAGCGCCGTTGTCATCTTATATAAAACGTACTGCAAAGCAAAAATCCAAGAAATATTAAAAGATGAAACCAACAACAAACTATTAGATATAAACATAGACAATAATATAATATCAAAAATCACAAAATTCTGCAAAATACACAATAAATCACTAACTACTAAGAAAGAGAATTTTAAACAATTATATCCCAAAGCTAACAAGATCTGCGGACTACGAAAAATCAACTTGTCCAAACAAATAAAAAAACACCGTAGAAACACAAAAATCAGAATATACAGAAATTTCAAACCCCAGTGATCCCAAATTTAGACCCGTTGTAGCAGGCCCGTCGTGCCCGACTAACAGATTTAACAAACTTATAAACATTTTACTAAAACCTTTCTTAAACAAAATAAAAACCTATAATAGGGACAACATAATTTTTTAAAAACTCCATCCCGGGAAAAATTAATTCCAACACACTCATAGTCTCATCTGACGTCACAAAGCTGTACTGCAATTATCCCCAATGAATTAGGAAAACAGGCCATCGCATTTTAGATAGATAAATAGACATTATACCCAAAATTTTGATAGATAAATAGACATTATAGCCAGAATTTTGATAGATAGATACACATTATACCCAAAATTTTACAAAAGGAATTATCATACAGGGCATAAAAATAATCCTTAATAATAACTCCTTCCAATTCAATAAAATTAACAATATCCAGACCCTAAAAACAACTATAGGAAATAAAATGACGTCAACATACACTACCCTAACCCAAGAATATTCAGAAGAAAACCTATACAAAATGATCGATAAAATAATTACGGAAACGAGATAAAAGAAGAATTTGCCAAATCATTGAAAAGATAGTTAGATGATAGCTTCATATTCAGGAAATGCCCATGAGGAGACATTAACGAATTACACAACCAACTACAAAACCTACACCCCAAAATAAAATTTACAATGGAACACAGTTCCAAAGAACTACTATCCTTTTTAAAAACTTAAATGGCCAAATCATCACAGATATTTTCCACAAACCAACAAACACCTAACAATACCACCACTTCAAAAGCAACTACCCCAAAATCTGTATAAAATCCATCCCTTACACTCTAACAAATAGAAGACACACAATAATCACGGATAAAAAGCTAAAAGACGCACCTTAAAGAACTACACACAACACTAAACCAAAGTGGATAGAATAATAAATAAGGGATTCCAATGAGCACAAAAATAACACAGACAATTGAGGAAACCGAAAAAGTACAACAATAAGAAACCCAAAGCATATGTTGCAACCTACAACAAAAACAACCCAGAACTATTCACAGAAATGATTTTAAAAAATATAGAAGAACTTAAAAACAATGACAAAATCAAAGAAATACTAGACACAACAAAAATCATTAAAAGCCAGAGACAACCCAAAAATCTTCTACATTCGGAGAAAACACGACACAAAGGGTTACCAAATGCATTAATAAACGATATAAAATATGTGATATAATTATAGAAGGGAAATCCGGAAACAAAATTCAAAATAAATAAAGACTTCAAATCGCAACTCAAAAAACGTAGTCTATATAACTTAGTGTAGCAAGTGCAAAGAAATATACAAAGGGTCAACATAGGCCCTTTAATACAAGGATATCACTTCACAGAATCAATAGTAACAAAAAAGAAAGAAAATTAAACGTATCAAAACACCGAAACGAATGTAGTCAAGGTTGTTTGAAAATAATGCCCATATAGGTGGTGCCTTCAATAAGTTTCCAGACTTTTTCGTATGGGCATTTAAAATTGTTGTAGACTCTTGAAAATTCAGCATGTTATTGCTATACATCTTATGAGATGACTGACCAATTTTTATGATTTCAGGTTCAAATGAACAGCGAATATAAACAAACAAACAACAAACCAAAAACACAGCACAACGACGGAAGATATAATCCCCAAACAGGAACAACAGCATATAAAAAGATTAATGCTCCGATATACCAGATACATGCAAAGTGGCCAAAACACCCAAGAACAATCAAACTCCAGTAAAAAAAAAACACACTTTCCACATGAAAAACATAGGAAAAAGAATCACCTTATATATATATATAAGAGGTGCATACGATGAGTTTCAAGACTTTTTTCGTATGGACACTTTTATTGAGACTACACACATGAAACTCTACTCCCATTCGAAGTAATCTACTCAATGTACTTGTTATACCGTTCCAACAACATCTTTAAGGCCCCATGGAAGTCCTCTTTTGTGAGCGAGTCAATGACCTTCGTCACAGCCTCTTTCATCTCCTCAATTGTCATATAACGACTGCCTCTGAGCTTAGAGAATAACGAAAAGTCACTGGGACAAAGGTCTGGACTATAGGGACAGTGACGAACTGTCTTCATGCCTATATTCCTCAAATAGTCTGTGACAAGGATGGAGTTGTGTACTGGTGTATGGTCCTAGTGGAAATGCAACTGACCCGATTTGAGCAGTACTGGACTCTTCCGACATAATCTCTTCCTGAACTCCCTTAAAACCTCAACATAGTAACCCTAACCCTAACCGTCTGGCCAATCAACTCTGGTGAATAGACTTCCTTACTCCCCACACATCTCTCATCATCCCTCACAGACTCCCTGCCTTCCTTGAAGCTCTTATGTCACTCAAAAACTGATGCTCGATTCATGCAAGATGGTCGAAAAGCAGTCTGAAGTATTCCATACGTTTCTGTGGCATTTTTTCCAAGTTTAAAACAGAATTTTATTGCATATCGTTCTTCTATAGTGTCAGATTGCATTTTTGAAATTCACCAGCTGTGAAAATCAGACCTTAGTAGGGTGTATTCCAATTGCTGCTGTCACTGTTCATTTGAACCTGAAATCATAAAAGTCGACCGGTCATCTCATAAGATGCATAGTAATAACATAGCGAACTTTCAAGAGTCTACGACAATTTTAAATGCCCATACGAAAAAGTCTGGAAACTTATCTTATGCACCTCGCGTATATATATATATATATACATTTACACACACACACGCACACATACATATGTATGTATGTATGACTATCTCCGTTTTTGTGTGTATGGTTAATATTTTATTTAACTTAGGTTTGAATTTATCTATAAAGATTCTCTCTTTTATTTGTGATAGCGTGTAGTCGTTGTTTTGGTAGATTGGCATAATATTGAATTTTCCTCTGCTACATTTCGAAACATTTCATTTTCTCTTTTTTTCATGTGAAGTGATGTCTTTGTACTGAGTGCCTGTGTTGACCCTATGTATATTTCTTTGCATTCGTGACATTCAATTATGTATACTACGTTTTTTTGAGTGCAGCTTAAATTTGTATTTATTTTGAATTTGGTTTCAGGGTTTTTAAAAGTGGAAGATTTACCTTCTATAATTATATCTCATATTTTGCATCGTTTATGCTTGCATTTGGTAACTCCTTGTGTTGTGTTTTTTTCGGAATGTAGAAGAGGTGACTATTCTTTTCATATTTTTGGATTGTCTCCGGCTTTTAATTATTTTTGTTGTATTTCTTTGTTGTATTTCTTTGTTTTGTATTTCTTTTGTTGTATTTCTTTGTTTTGTATTTCTTTTGTTGTATTTCTTTGTTGTATTTCTTTGATTTTGTCTTTGTTTTCAATTTTTTCCAGATTTCTCTTTATTTCTGTAAATAGTTCTGGATTATTTTTGTTGTAGGTTGTGACTTGTGCTTGGGGTTTTTCGTTTTTGTTTTTTTCGGGTTCCTTAATTTTCTTAGGGGTATTTTCAGCTAATTCCAACCCTTTACTTATTAATGTTGTTGGATAACCTTTCTGGTGTAGGGTTGTGTGTAGTTCTTTGAGGCGTGTTTTTTTTGGGGGGGGTATCCATGATTATTGTGTGTATTCTACGTGCTAATGTGTAAGGGATGGATTTAATACAGTTTTTGGGGTGGAGGCTTCTGCAGTGGAGGTATTGTTGGGTGTCTGTTGGTTTGTGGTAGATATCTGTGATGATTCTGCCATTTACGTTTTTTTATGAGGATGTCTAAAAATGGTAATTCTTTTAGGCTGTGTTCCATAGTAAATTTTATTTTGGAGTGTAGGTTTTGTAGTAGTTCGTGCAATTCGTTGATGTACCCAATGGGTACTTCCAGAATATGAAGCAATCATCCAAGTATCTTTTCCATGATTTGGTAAAGTCTTCTTTATGTCGTTGCCGTATTTTTTACCTATTATTTCATATAGATTTTCTTCTATATATGCTAGGGTTAGGGTAGCGTATGTTGGCGCCATTTTTATCCCCGTAGGTGTTCCTAGTGTCTGGATATAGTTAATGTTGTTGAATTGGAAGAAGTTTTTGTTGAGGATTATTTCTATACCCTCTATGATAAAATTTTTTGTTAAATCTTGGGTGTAGTGTATCTGGGTGTTTGTCTATCCAAAATGAGATTGCTTGTTTTCCTAATTCATGGGGAATATTACTATATAGGTTTTTGACTTCAAATATGGCTATAAGAGTGTTGGGATCAATTTTTTTCTGGTATGGAGTTTTAAAAATCTATGTTGTCCTTAATGTAACTTTTTATTTTATTTAGGAAAAGTTGTAGCAAGATGTCTATTAGTTTGCTAAGTCTGCTAGTTGGACATGAAGGGCCTGCTACAATGGGCCTGAATTTGAGGTCACTGGGGTTTGGTATTTCAATATATTCTGATTTTTTTTATATATTCGGCGTTTTTTATTTTTTTGATTTGTGTATTCGGCGTTTTTTATTTGTTTGGATTTGTGTATTTTTGGTAGTCCGTAGAAGTAGATGGTTTTGGAGATATGGTTTGTTAAGAAGTATTTTTCTTTTTTGGTAAGTGATTTGTTGTGTATTTTACAGAATTTAGTGATTTTTGATATTATGTTATTGTCTATGTTTGTATCTATTACTTTGTAGTAGGTTTTATTTTCCCATATTTCTTGGCTTTTGGTTTTGTTGTAGTGTGACACGACGTGCGGTTGAGTACTTAATTAATATGTAAAAATTAGAATTTATGAAATATATTCTAAATTATATATATATATATATATAAAACAAAATAAGATCCTTAAAATAAGTATCTTTTTGGTCAAGGCTTATATGATCTAAAAGCTGGTTGATAGTTCCTAAAGGTAAGTTAAGTGCGAGACAATTGTTTTATCTCCATTTTAAAACAAATGGTAGGCACAAGGCCTCAAGTTTTTGGGGGAGGGGAAAGGAGCGGTCATGCTTTTCTATATGTTCTACGGGACCTAGCTAGCCACATTCGCCGACCCATTCAACAATACAATATATAACCATTCATCCGTCGCCATATGCGCAGCAATCACCAAAATACCATATGTACTCTATGAAAAATCCTACTTAAAACCCGAAAAATGATGGATGATTTTTATTCATGATTTATATACAATGCTTGTGATGGGAATGGGAGAAAAACCCCGAAATAAACGAAAAACAAGGAAAAAATCCCCATTTGGTTACCCTCCCATCCCCCCGTCTCTAAAATCGAAGGCCGACTGTTTTCCGGGGCGAAAGGAACCGAAAACAAGCCGGACCTACCCTAGGTGGGACCAGGATCCTAATCTACAGGGGTAAAAGAAATAACGGGTCGGGCGCGGAATGGGTTGATACAAGGGGGTGATATGATTTTTATATATACATATGAGTGTTCAAGATCTTCAGTAAACATGGACTGGGACACGGGCTGAGGTACAAAAAATAATGGGGATGGGGAAGATCTTGAGAACTAGCAACTAGAAGACGGGGACAATGACACACAACATACTGCTAACTAGATACCTAGGTACCAAAAGAGAAAAGGGGAACAGTTCTACTCACCAGGGTTAGGGTCACTAAGGACTCGTACCGTAGACGCCATGAGTCGGCAGAGGAGGGAAGGATGACTCCAACATTGCCCCCTTTCGCACGACCAGGCTCGCTGCATTCACCCACCTTTTGCTGAATTTTATGCGATCCAAGCATTTTCTATCGCATCTGATTTTGACCCTCAGCTGATGCCGAAAATACAAAACCAGATCACGATGAGAAAAGTTTGCATCGTCATAAAATACCTTGTTTCGCGTCGTCCACACCACCATTCTAGCTACAGCCAGGATCGCGAGAAACACCACACGCTTCTCACCCTGAAACGGAGGAAGAACGTTATCCACGACGTAACCAACGTCGAGCAGCACGATCTGTTTGGGCTCGATGCGGGCCGTCCACTCGCCGACGTGATACCAAAACGGACGGACTCGCTCGCAGTAGTAGAAGGCGTGCTCAGCCGTTTCTTCGAAGCCACTGCCGCAGCGAGCGCAATCGGGCATGTCTGCCAGGCCCGCTTTCTAGTTCAAGCCGACAAGGGGTAACGCATTTCGCACAAGTCGCCAGGTGAGCGAGAACTCGGAGTTGTTCAAGAAGCTCGATCCTGGCGCCCAATTCCAATGAGAGCGGATCTCCTCCGTCGTCCAGCCGCGCCGCTCGCTGAGAGGATCAGAAGCGGAACCCACCACTATCTCCCGATATAGCTCTTTTCAAGGCCGTGAACGGTCACTGGACCCAAGAAGGTTACGAAGAGCCGTTCGGCACTCGCGGACAAACAGTGTTTCGCCCAAAGGCTTACGTCGACCTTCAGCCTTTGGGTCTGACTGGAGGCGAGGAAAAGTCCGACTCGCCTTCAGCCTCCACACTGCAGTCCCCGTCATGACTCTGCCCAAGTATGCAAGTCTTTCAGCAAGCCAGTGGCTCTCCAGATCAGGCATACCTAGACCCCCGTTGCGCGTACGTTGGATACAGACCTGCCTACGGACCATCGGCCTTGCACCTCCCCAGAGCAATCTGGAAAGGGATTGTTGCAGTGCCAACCGACGTGCCTTAGGCAGAGGAAGTACAGCCAATCGGTAAAGAATCAGGGGGGAGACGTACACGGCGCACGCCTCCGCCCTACCCTTTAAGGACAACCTCCTTGAAAGCCAGATTCCCACCTGAGCATTCACCTTAGCTTGTACTTCCGATCAATTTCGCTCCAGTTGGAGGTCGGGCCCGAACCACACCCCGAGGATGTGGACGGGTCCGTCACTCCAGCGGAAGGGTCCTGGAAGAGTATCGCTACCCCTCCAAGCACCGAGCCGCAAACCTTCGCTTTTGTCAAAGTTGACCTTGGCCCCTGCAATCCGCTCGTACTCGCTAACCGCCTTCTTCACAGCCTTTATATCCAGACGGCGGGATACAAACACTGTGATATCATCAGCGAACGCGGAAACCCTTGCCAAAAGAGACACCGCGCAGGGCCGGAGTCGTCGTCCTATCCCTAAGCCTACGGAGCAAGGGCTCCAAAGCTAGGACATAGAGAAGAGGAGACAACGGTAATTTCGTAAAATATATTTTTCTAGTCCTTATCTTGAAGGTCAATGTCAAAAGGGAGATTTCATTTTGCTCCACCCTAAATAAAGGTGAGTTGGGCATGGCTCATCCAGCCAGGTGAGCTGAGGATTTTTTTGTTCAACCCCATTGCTCTAGAACTGTTCATTGGTCGAAGCATGTAAAAATTGTTTCCCTATACCTGTAAGATATAATCCTGAACTAGGATTGGCTGACCAATAGGAATAAGATTACTAATTGTCTCTTATTGGACAACTAATCTGAAACCATTTTTAGTCCAGATATTGGTCTACATAAATGGGATAATTAAACGAATCCTCAGAGAGGATAAGAAAAAGGGACCAAGAAGAAACTAAATACCGCCAAAGAAGCATCTAGGCCTGACGTACTCTGAACAACCTTCAGACTTTACAAAATTTCAAAGTCCCAGACTTTAGAGACGTTAGTGTTACTCTAACCACACCTCATCGTCACTCTTCCTCTCTCGATATTCTTTCTTCTTCTGTTTGCCAGGAAAGCAAACCTCGTTTGTTTGTTATTTATTGTCTCACAAACGAGTTTCAATAAAAACGATTTTTGTTGTTGTTAAACAATAGGTTTTCTCAATTCTTTGATTTGCTAGACAATGTAGCCACTCATATTACCGGCTGAGTTGTGTTAACCTCACTCCGTGGATCTTTCAAACACAGCGTGGGCACGGAAGGATTCAACAAAGCAAACAGCCGGAAGCTAATGTGGTAGTCACGAATACAATAGCCACAATAAGTGCTGTGACTAGTAGTCACACCAGATTGGGCTCCCTGTCTAGCATAGGACCACAGTATGTTTTATCTAAGATGACTACGGCACTACCTTTGTCTGCTTCTTTTATAATTATTTTTCATCTTGTAAACTTTTTAAAGCTCGTTTTTGTTTTGTGAAAGGTTATTTTTTGTTTTTCTTTTAGGTTAATATTTCATAATTTTTCGAAGAATATGTTTAGTTCACTATTGTTGTTTTTGTCTGGGAGAATTGGGTCTTATACCAGGGAATTGTCTGTATCTTTATTTTTTATTTTTGAATATTTCTATTAGTCTAAATTTCCTTTCAATTTTTTTTTTAGATCTTTTTAAAGTTCTCCAATGTTGCTTCTTGGGGTGGGGCAAAATTTAAGACTTAATTTGAATAGGTTTATTTGGTTTTTATTTAACTTGTGTGAAGATAAGTTCATAATTTTCGGTTTAGTGTTACTTTCGTTTTTATAACGTTTTTTCCTCTCGCTGTTTATTTTCTAAAAAATGGTTTCTGCTTGTATTTTTTTAAAGAATAGTAATTTTTGTTTGTATTTTCTGAATAGAGATTTTTTGTGTTATCTTTTTAGGGTGGTTTTTATTATATATGAATGGGTTTGTTTTGTTTTTGATTTTTTTGTCTGGAGTCGTGTGTGTAGTAGTTGGGCCATTTTTGTTGCATGTATGTGTCGTAGTTCGACCTATTTTATTGAGGGTAGTAGTTGTGTGTGTGGTAGTTTGGCCTATTCTGTTGTTTGTAATAAATTATTGGAAGATTCTTTTCATCGTATCATTCATTTGGTTAGTTTGTTTTGTTTTGTTTTTTCTGAGGTGTTGCTTGTTCTTGGATGTATTTGCCAATTTGTATGTATATGGTATTTTGGTATGTTAATTTTTCTTTTATATGTTGTTTGTGTGTAGGGATTATATTTTCTGTTAGTGTATTGTGTTTTTGGTTTGTTGTTCGTTTGTTTGCGTTTTTTTTTTTCGTTCGTATTTTTTTCGTTTTCGTTTTCCTTCTTTCTGGTGTAGGTTTTTTAGCCATGTGCTTTTTTTTGTTCAGGATTTTTCTTGATTTTTCTTACTCCTTTTTGCAGTTCTTTTCCCGTTGTTCTTTTAGGAATTGTTGCGTTTCTATTGGACAGAGGTTCCTAATTTCTGTAAATAGTTATTGGTCAATTTCTTGGTATTTGGTCTTATAGTGGGTAGTTTTGTCTTTTAGTATTTCTGTTTGTGCTTTTAGTTTCATGAAATTATGGTTAGCTTTGATTTTTTTTTCTGTTCTTCTGTGTCCTGTGGGGTTATTTTTTTCTTGGAGTTTTCTAGGGATCAATATTTCATCCTTTTTCATGAATTCCATGTAGATTTTTGCTTTTTCCTCACTTTTTATAGCATTAAAAAGGTTATTTTCCTTTGGTTTAATAGGTTTCCCCACACTTTTAATTTTTTTGTTTGTTTTGTATGCTTTGTTTGGGTTTCTCCCATATTCCTTACGTAGTTGTATTTTTTCCAGGTACTTTATTATGGCTTTTGTGTTGTTTTCTTTGGGTTTCTTTAGTGGTGTAGTCTATTGGTTAGCGAGGATGTTTATTGTTGAACGAATTTTTTTTTTACTTCTTCTTGCAGATGTTTTTGTTTTTCTTTTATAACTTCTAAATTTTCGATTGCTTCTTTTATCATTTTTTCCATTTTTTTCATTGGTTTGTTCTCTTGTTGCATTCTTTCTTTGTAAAGGGTATATTTAAAGATGGTTGTTGTTGGTCCAAAGAAAGAAAACGGATATATTTTTAAGTCGGAAGGTCCACGAAGATATATATATATATATATATATATATATATATATATATATATATATATATATATATATATATTTGGTCCAGTTAAACCGGAGTTGGGAGTAATTCCATCAGGACAAGAAGTTATTCAAGCATGAATATTTAAAATTTTCCTGGTAAAGAGCTCAATGTACCAATAATACAGAGCAATAAATTCTTTAAGAAAAACAACGAAACCTAAAATCCTCATTAAAACCACTACTTTTAAGGGCATTTATATATCTTTTATTACTCTCCTTGAAAATCTTTTCATTTGCAGATAGCTTACCTATTCTTAAATATACCGCTTTTGGGATTCGCTTAATTATGTTTTTAGGGTGATTAGAATTAATATTAATGTACGTAGGGTTCTGATTGGTCTTTATGAAAGGTTTAGGTATGGAAATCATAAATTCTCCTTCTCCCATGAGCATAAAAAAATCAAACTGCTCTATCTAAACATTATTGGGGATTAAAAGTTAAAGGGTTAACCCCGGAAATACAATGGTCCATATTGAAAAGATCTATTTCCCCAAAATCTTTCGATAGTTGGTGCAACCTGTGTCTTGAAGAAAAAATCCACATTTTGCTTTTTCCTGAGCCAAAAAAATTATTAAATAAGAGAAATGAACTAATATCTAGGTGTAGACATAGGGCTAAATTTAAACTATAAATAATTAACAAAATTTTTCTATAACAACATAGAGCTAATTTTGAGAATAAATAAAATAAATTGTTAGATAGAAAATTGTGAAAAAGAATATAATACATACGTACTACGCATAAAAAGTAGAACGAATTAATGCTTTCTAAATAATTTTGAAATGTTAAAATATAGTAAATAAATTAAATATTTGCTTTAATTTTAATATATCTAATACTGTACCTTTACTTGAATTTTTTTATTTAAAGTTTAAATCTTAGTCAATAAAAAACCCCGTAAGTTAGGTCTAAATATAAATTTTTAAAACACTTTTTAAAAAAACAATATTTACTACACTGCTAACCGAAAGTTAAATTTAAAACGGAAGTGGGCTTAATGAAGAGGTAAATCCTCACCCCTCTTCGACTCCCTCCCACCTCTTCGACTCCCTCATACTATCCCCTCCAACTACCATGTGTCTATTCAATTTTTTTATCCAAAATCATCTGAAGAAGTCCTGTTACTTTTTTCGTGTTTTTGAAAACCTCAAAAATGCGTAACAGGATTTAGATAAATTTATAATCCTATGTGACCGGTTTCGTTGTTTTTCTTAAAGTAAGTATATATATATATATATATATATATATGATTTGTAAACGAATAGTTTTTGGGAAACATTTTAAACAAGACAGTTGCACTAAGTTAAATGATTTAAAGTATTCTTATCTAGTATGAGTATTTCTATTCTAAATGTTTTATTAGCATACAGTTAAATAGTTTTATGTAGCAATAACAATTCAAGTTAATATCAGTTTGCACACAGTTGAATGCTTAAAAAGTTCTATGAAACCCATATATGGGACCCTAGCAGGTGCAACCACTCCAGGTCAGAGTAGACCAGGGAGTAACCGCAATAAACACACACGCGCGCGCGCACAAACACATACATATATATATATATATATATACATATATATATATATATATATATATATATTGTGAATTTGACGAAAAATCTACAATTCAGTGTTTCTATAATAAATCTATTTCTGGTCGTTATGACCTTCTTCAGGTGGAGTTTAATATATTAGTGCTTAGGTTATTATGTAGACTTGTGGAAGTCATTCCTCTTTTACAACCCCGGAATTAAGGATAATGAACAGAAATATAACTTTAAAAGACTGAAAATGCCACCGAATAACAAAATGTTGCGGCAATTTGTGGTTGACCTGTTTGAATTAGTTAAAAAAATCTAATTTAGACAGAATAACGACGTATTACAAAAACACTTTGTATGTGACATCAATAAATCAAATAAGATGTGGATGAAAGCCGACAAATCCAGAACCCTATATAAAATAAACCCACCTCAATACATAAGAATATTACAAAATAGGGTAACAGAGAAATATAAATTAGACTACGATAACACCGAGTGCCAAATTAATAATGATACATATGAATTAACAAACTCAATATCAAAAATAAACTTGGTAAACTAAATAGAAAAAGTGCGTACATCATTTTTAAAGATCATAAAAAGAACTTCGAAGAGAGACCAAATTGATTGACCCGACAAAAACTGAATGAGGATTAATATCAAAATATATGATACAAAAGAGAGTCACAAAAATCTTAGCTATATCTGAATATAGACTGAAAGAACTCACTAGATACCATAAAAAACTCTACACTTATTCAATTTGATATCCTATATTTTTACCCATCGATAACCAAGGATAATTATTCCACCGTATTAATTAGCCAAAGATTATACAGAGATAACTCAGGAAAACTTCGATATTATATTAGCATGTAGAAAATGTATACTAATTAATGATGACACCACTTGGGTAAAAACGGGGATAGATAATTTTGATGTCACTATGGGATTCTGCCCAATTTGCGGACCTAGTTGGTATATAAATTCTAAACACACTTAGCTGAATCACTAATTTAAGTAACATAGGTATATACCGAAATGATGGATTAACATCCATCCCCAATAGTAACGGATCCAAACATCAAAAATACAAAAGAAAGTTATTAGAGCGTTTAAATATATAAGGTCAAAAATAGAAATCAGCTCAAACTTGAAAATAGTCGACTTATTTGACATCAAATTCAACTTAAATGATAATTCCTATAAACCATTTAACAAAAACAATACAATGCCAACATACAATAATTGTTATTTCCACCTAACACCCATAATTAAACAACCACTACCCATAATTAAACAACCACCTAACACCCATAATTAAACAAATTCCTATTGCGATACATATTAGAATAAATAGATTATCATCTTCAAAAATGATATTTAACAATCACCAAGAAATTTATAACGAAGTCCCACATAACAGCAGATATGAAAAGGAACACAAAAAACTAACAATAACAGAGATGATTATATAAGATACCATAGAACTGAGAATATAAATATAAATAAACGAGTAATAAGAATATAAGTAGAAAAATTATCTGGTTTAACCCACTTTTTTGCAATTTTCAAATATCAATATTGGGAAATATTATGTAAATTTAATAAACAAACATTTTAAGAAAGTGTTGTGGGAGCCTACCCATCTCACCATAATCGACTCTTCTCACCGTTATTAGTACTGGGAGATTTCACTGCCAGAGAGGCAGATCAATATTGGTATTATCCGAACAATACGAGACTTCTTACCTTTTCTATGTAACTCTATCTTTCTTGTGTAATATAATCTATTATCTAATATCCGTGTTCGCATTTTCATTAGTGACACTTTCCGGGGCCATAACATACTGGCGACGAGGAACTTGATCGAAAAAAGGGACTCTCCAACAAGCAAAAGGGGTTGTCGCACAACAAAGCGACACCCAACTACAAGTTGTTAAAGAATCTACAACAAAGTTCCAGCATACAACGAACCGAACAAGATTTTTGTTAAACAACTACAAGGTATCAAATTGTACAAATGATGGAGTGTGTCAGATACCGGATATTTAAAAGAAAATCTGTAAGTAAGATTGTCACGTAATCAAAAAGTGATTTTCATATTTTTTCTTCCCCCCACTTCAAAGAGAAAAATTTAATTCGGCGCATACAGTTTTGTGTTGTACAAAAAACACACACAGTAATTATTCTTGATTTATGAGGATATTTACTGAAGTAAAAAAAACAAATTCCCCCACTTCAGAGGAAAAAAAAAATTTTTTTTTTAATAGAAATTTTTTTAAAGTCTAAAAAAAAATGGAAGACCTTAAAGAAATGTTTACACAAATGATGAAGTTCCAAATGGAGTCTCAACAAAAAAAAATGAAGAAAACCTCCTTCAACTTCAGAAAGAAAACGAAGAAAGAATCTTAAAAAACGAGGAAAAACAACAACGGTTCTTCCTTGAATTGCAAAAACAACAAGAAGCACTTTTTAAAAATCTAAGTAATAACCAACCTACAGATAGTACAACTATTTTCACTCAAAATGCAGTGTGGAACGCACTAGAAACATTTTCCTTAGCGCCAGATGAGGAAAGGACCTTTGAGGCATATTACAGAAGATATGAAGATATCAATATCACCGACTGTGCCGATTGGACTGATGCAAAAAAAAGTTCGGCAACTTCTACGAAAGCTAGGAACTGTGGAACATAACAAGTTCGTAGATTATATCTTACCAAATAAAACTTGCGAACTTGGCTTTTTAGAAACAGTTGAATTACTGTCAGAATTATTCAGCTCCAAAACGTCTCTATTCCACAAAAGAAGGAAATGTCTCAACTTAACAAAAAGGGACAGAGATGATTATTTAGGGTTTGCCTCGGTTCTCAATAAAAACTGTGACGATTCGCACAATTTCGCACAAATACGGGAATTTGGGTTCAAGGTAAAGGAAGCAAAATGCGATTTTTGTATGAACAAAATCAAATATCTGGGACATATCATTGACAAAGACGGGATCCCGAAAGGGCTACAGGTATCCAGGATATGCCCGCCCCTGATAATGTTACGATATTGCAGGGCTTCCTTGGACTTACAAACTACAACCAAAGTTTCATAAAAAATTTGCACGATCACCGCGCCTTGCTAAATGAGCAACTAAAAAAAAGATAAAAAGTGGAGATGGACGCCCGAATGTCAAACAGCATTTGACCAAATTAAAAAGGCATTAACATCTGATCTTTTTCTCACGCACAAAACTGGAGATTATTGTCGCAAGCGATGCCAGCTCATATGGGGTTGGTTCGTGTATCCTACATAAAATGCCCGATGGGACAAAAAAGCCAATACCCCACGCATCTAGAACACTTCTTCCGGTCGAAAAGCATTAGTCCCAGATTTAAAAGGAAGCCTTGGTAATAATATTTGCAGAGTCAAAATTTCACCGATACTTGCATGGCAGATTCTTTACTCTACAAACAGACCACAAGCCCCTAATAACCATTTTCGGATCAAAAAAGGGTCTACCAATTTATACTGCCAATAGGTTACTAAGATGGGGAACGATTTTACTGAACTACAATCTTAAAATCGAATACCTCCCGTCAAAGCAGATTAGCCACGCAGATTTATCAAGGTTGGTACCGAAGTATTGTGAACCCTTCGAGGACACAATAAGCGCAGCCTTACGAACAGACTGTAAAATTAAAAACATGATAGCCAACACCATCAAAGAACTGCCTGTGACACTACTCGAGATAAAAAGCGAAGCAATGAACGATGATTTTATTACCAATATTAAACAGAAAATCACAGCAAAAAACGAAAAAGTACCAGAAGTATTTTCACTATGTAGTCCTCCTATATAGTGAAAGGGTCGTAATACCAAAGAAATCGCAAAACATAGTTTTAAGATATTTCCACACGGGGATAAATAGAATTAAGAGTCTATGTTTATTGACCGAAGATGGATAACGACATTAGGGATATGGTCGAAAAATATAAAGGCTGTGCCTTAGCGGCAAAATCACCCCCTACTACTTTCAAATCTTCGCCAAAAATAGAACAACCTTGATTGAGGATACATGTTGATTTTGCGGGTCCCCTGGAAAATTTCTACCACCTCATTGTGGTGGATAGTTACTCTAAATGCCCTGAACTTCCCAGATGCAGAAGACCTACTACGGGGAGAACTATTGGGTTCCAACATGAACTGTTTGCGCGGTTAGGTGTAGTAGATTGTGTGGTTGTGTTAGGTTGAGCGAGCATCAAATACCGCAGATCAATATCGGTGTTATCCAAATAGTACGAGACTTCTTACCTTTTCTATGTAACTCTATCTTTCTTGTGTAATACAATCTGTTATCTAATGTCCGTGTTTAGGTTTTCATTTGTAACCCTTTCCGGGGCCACAATAGAAAGATACTCCCCTGAGCAAAATAGTCAATAGGGACAATGTAAAAGTTACTCTTGTACCTATAATATCGCCAAAGTAATTTCTAACCACAAGAAAAAAATTAATAGATAAACTAGAGGAAAATAACAATAACAACCAAAAACAAAATTGCAATTGTAAAATTGAAAATGAATGCCCCCTACAGAACAAATGCAACCTAAATAACATCATATATATCATATATCATATCATATAATATCTCAACCATAAAAGATAACACAACTAATAAAGCATACATAGGTATTATCAGTTTAAAATGAAAACTCAGATATCACAACCACTTCCAATCGTTCAAAAATCAGAAATTAAAAAATCAAACAGACCTCTCTAAATACTATTGGCTTTTGAAAAACTAGGACTTATACCTATTATAAATTGGAAAATAATTTAACAAAACCCACCGCTGAATACAGTTTAAATGGGATATATAATTTATGGCAAGAAGAGAAAATATGAATATTGAAATATTGAGATAAGAACCTAATAGATACGAGAAAAGAATTAATGATAAAATGTAGACGTAGACATTATGTTCTTAATCTAATTTAATTTTATATGCTAATTATATTATACATATCTTAACTTTAACATAAAAATAAAAGATCTACAATTAACTCCAACATAGAAACATTAATAGAAAGCCAAAAAATAAAAAAAATAAAAAATCTAAACGAAAAACCCTATTATGACGTTGCTGAAAAAAAAAAAAACAGGACCACGTCTATATATAAATATAAACCCCTTTTAGAAAAATAGAAAATTAATAAAAAACAAATCGGAAAAAAATTATCCAAACTTAAAACTACGCTTAAAAATAAGGAGGAACTAACATAGATACTACACTACCCGGAGAAAATTATATTACAATATGAATCCATTACTCATCACGATCAACTTAACTAGGAAAAAATGAAAAAGTAACTCTTCCTAAAAAAAAATACTAATAGTTGCTCACAATATGTCCCCTAAAGAAACATTTAGTTAATTTAATTCTAACATTAATTATCAAAAACACGTGGACAATATTATTAAATTCTGAATACAAACATTATTTTGAAAGGCTATCTTTAATTTAATCATAGGATATTTGGTATCTTATTCAAACTAAACCTAAATTCTCTAGGAACACCCTCCAATATTCACCGGTTTTTAAATAATAAATAGCAGTCTAAACTATAAAGAATTTTTTTTAAATATAATAAAAAGATCAATATTTAACATTAATATATAAAGAGATTGTTATAAGGAAATAAATAAATAAATTTTGGTCTCTTCTAGCCGGAAACAAGGTAGGGTACTCAACATAATAGCCTGAGAACTAGTTTATTAAACTCCCTCTGCAGAAGGTCATAACGACCAGAAATAAATCTATAATGGAAACACTAAATTGAAGTTTTTTTCGTCAAATTTATGAAAGAATTGTTCGTGCTACATGTGATTTTCGGTATATTTTTAATCGAAAATTAATTATATATCCAATAGCCGTCGTCATTGAGCACTCAATGGAGATTCCAGTTCACTTTGGATTACGACAAAATAAGCCTGGACTGTTTGCCTCGGATTATACACACTTATACATATATATATATATATATATATATATATATATATATATATATATATATATATATACATATAAAGGAATCGCATCTGTTTTGTTATGTACGTATCAACTCAGAAAAACGATGTTATTGAGTATGCTTAAGTTAGTTAATCCCTGAAAAGGTATCTGAAGAAGCCCGGAGAGAACAACAGACGAACTGCTGTATGTACAGCAACCAACATGAGTCTAGCAGTTGAAAATGAGTTGAGAGTAATAAGAACACCTATTCTCAGAAATATAAGCAGTGTGTGTGTTGGTAAACGAAAGGTATGCGAACAGCGGAAGTAACTCAAATTATATGTGAATTATGTAGACGTTTTGCTTTTGCGTTTATTTTTATCGCGTGCCAACCGGTTGGCATAAGCGAAAGAAAAAAAATCGGAATTTTCGAAGATAAAATAAACTCTAACTGCATGCCCGTCAGTAGTCCATGCGAATCATTTTTTGTCTTGTAAACACACATGCTCATAAGAGCCTTCCCTCTCACCTGCGGCAAATACTTCAAAGTTGACCTTGTGACACATCCTGCTCGTGGCGGAGTAGTTGGGTAACTATAAACACAAATGAAAAACTTTTTTAAAAAATTTACCAAACTTTGCTTAATCCGTAACACTGGCAGAAGATTAAACAGAAGTTCATGTGACGTAGTGGTTAAAGTGCTAGAAGGTGACATCGTAGTTAGCGAGTTCGAACTCGAATCACTCTATTACACCACTTTTGTACTGATACGCTTAGGAACGATATAAAACCCCATTGCTAGGGATAAAATACTACCCCCACCGCCCATCTATAAGAATAGGTTTGCCACTGAATAACCCACGAAGGTTGATATGCCAATAAACAAAGAAACCAACCTACTTAACTTTGGTGATCTCGCCAGAACTAGTGCTTTAAGCGTGATTTGGCCGTGATTCCTTAAATTCAAACATCCTGTCGGCGAAGTTTAGAATGCAGAGGGGTACAAATCTCTTCTCCCTCCTCCAAAAAAGGGAGTATCTTGGGTATAAGACCTAACTACATCTAAGGGTGAGCCTCCAGTTGGCGAGCTTTGGAGAGTGAGGAGTATTCCTTTATGGATATTACACCCAGGTCTACACTGGAGCGCAATATCAGGATCAAATAGATATGTTTGTTTTGACAATTTTAAAGTTCCCCCAGTACTAGTCACTGGGTGCTGCATCTTATCAGCGTCTTCTCTGGACCCCAATTCAATTAGGGTTCCCGAGGGCCCCTTTGGCCGGGTGTGGCTTTCCCAATCACATCTCGTCTATCTCCGCCTCCTACTCTACTGCAACTCCAACTCGACTGAGTTATATAATAGTTCAACGTCCACTCGATCGCCCACTCGATCTTTGAAATCGCATGTTTAATCGTCAGTAAGCGGAAATAACTGTCATGCAGTTCAGAGGTCACTCTCTTCCGGTGCGTCAGTCTATGAGAGTATCATGGGATTTTTTAGCTTGTCCCATTTTGTTAGCCAATTTCCGCCCACTCGATTTCCTTTCCTAACTAAAATAGACCACGCAAATTTTTTTTTTTATTTAGCAATGTGTTACCCATTTCTTTCATTAAGTTTCTGTTTCCATGACCATTGGTTTGCAAGCCCTTGAGGAAGCATGCTTTACCTTATCAAACCCACGCCGGGTTTCTTTTCAATTTTATCAGGAACCCTCGTGGCTACCAATATATAGGCACCTCGCCTTTCCCAGATTCGTTTTGTTTCGCCAAATCACACACGAATCCAAAACATCATCGTGACTGAAAGACCCAGACATCATCCACAAAATATTGGAGTAGGCCACGCCTTTTTATTCTTTTATTCCATCCTTGGAACTCCAATCTTTAAAAAATAGAAGCCTCCATAGGCCTTTAACAGCTTCATGGGCCGGCGAATTCTTCGATAGAATTGCTTTCTTTGCCGTCTACCAAACAACAATCAATAACACCACTTGGATGACTGTGTCCCAATCTCGCGTCAGTCTCCGATTTGTCAAAACAGAACCCCCACCAAAAAATATTTCCTATTCCACGAAAACCCAAATTCTAAAAAAAACAAACATTTAGAATCAATATGATTACAATTATTAGTAAACCTAGTATAAAATCCTCTGTTAATGGTTTTCGTCAAATTTCATAATATGAACAGGAAAAAAAAAATTTCTAATGTCGCCTTTAAACTTCAAATTTAAAAAATCTTTCACTTTACAACAAGTCAAAACAATATTACAATCACAGTTCACAAATGTTCAGTTTTCTTTTCTTCTTTTTTCAATCTATGTACTGTCTATTTTACTAAAAATGTCTGTTCTTTCTTTTTTTTTTCTATATGCTGTGTTCAACAATGTTCAAGTTTCTCTTTTTCTTTTTTTTTTCTGTCCCATTTTCATTGTCCTGTAGCTTTTTTTTCTTTTTGTTCTTTTTGGTTTTCATTTTTTTTCTTTTTTTTTCATAATAAATTGCTCATTCACTGTCACTTTTTTTTCAACCAATCTACCTCTCTCTGTCCTCACCTTAATACTATAACTATAGGTTCGCTTCCCAGTTTATTCAATTCCAGTCTATAGTACCATAAATTAAGCCTGATTGATAATAAAACTTTCTCAATAGCTTACGAGCATTCTTCTCTTCCTTTTTTTTTCTTTGCACAAAATATCCCGGTTTTTTTTTTTTCCTAAACAACCCAAACTTTTATCAATTCAGCCAACATTTCCCATATCAAAACAATTCCTAATCGGAATCTGCGAATCTTCGCCACACCTGGTTCCATCAAAATTCTGCGCATCTCTTAATTATATCCAAAACCCTGTTTCAAAATATCTTCCCCAATAACAACCTCAAAGCTCCACTTCAGGGGCACTCACAAAATACCTGTCTGCCTAGTCAGACACAAAAAAAACATCTGTCTCTTAGTTACTCTGCCTCCACGGCGAGACCATTTTCTGAGACAATACCCATGTCTCAAATAATTGGTATCAACAACTTCCACAAAAAAAACGGCATGATTCTACCAGCGCCGAAAATATCGATTCTCCCAACTTCACAAATATCGAAAAAGTATATGCGCATTCTTCAGACAAACACGAATGTGCGAAATTCTTGGACAATCCCATTGATGCTCCGAGGATTCCATCTCTCGGATTAAAATTCTCATTTCCAATCCACAAGTTCCAAACATAAAAACCTGCCCAAAAAGTTTTAACTACAGATATGCGGGATTCCAGATCTTGGACTGAAATTCTAATTTTCAATCATCACTTCAATCATCCGGACCACTGACAAGTTACTACAAATTTTTACTCACAAAGACTATAAAAAAACTTTTACTCACAAAGACTATAAAAAATTCCATTCATAAAATTTATTGTTTATTATTGCTGTCTATCAAAAAACGGACAGCAAGTGCCCCAGTCATCTTTGTTTCCCTTCTTACTCTCCCTCACTACGATACAATATTACACATAGCAGTAATCTCAATTTTTATCTAGGGATCACACATTTTTAAAAAAATTTATTTCCAATTTTATGCTTCTAGAAAGGCCCTTGTCATTAAAACTAATCTTTCACTATTATTATCAATTTAAATCCTTCTTTACGAACCAAAATATTAATTGACAGAGAGAAGTATTTTGAAAAAGCGATCTACTGACAATTTTTTTTTCACTTTACTGTTTTTGCTGCTGGTTTATTCTTGGTTCTTGTTTTCTTGTTGTTTTTTCTTCTTTTCTTCCAGCACGTTGCATTGTCTTCCTCTTTTCTTTTTTTTTTTCTGTTCTTTTCGCGTCGGTCCGTTCCTCTTTTTTTTTTGCTGGTTTGTTCTTGTTTTTTCTTTTTACTCCTTTCAATTCCAGCATTTTTCTTTGTCCTTTTCGTTGATGTCGTGTTGTGATGCTTAAAACTGTTGTTTACGGTAACTAGGTTCGTTCTGAGTCCTTGAAGAACTATGCTGGCATAGGCACCAAATAAGACAAATGTTATATTGTCATCTACAACATCATAACGACACAATAATAAAGACAGACGCAGGAAGACTTCTTTATAAATATATATGCCTCTCACTTTATTTGTAAGGGTTCGAAAAGGTTATTCAAGGTTGGCGTGTGAGAGGGTGTTAGAGACCGAACAGAAACTTCAATATTTTGACCTCCACTCTTATGGCCGTCAACGTTGTGTCTTTCTCGTTCTCCTGATGCTCAACCGGAGGCCCTGGGGTCCACTCTGCTGGGTGCTGGCTTCCTTTACTGCATCTTATCAGCATCTTCTCTGGACCCCAACTCATCAGGGCCCCAAGCCCCTTTGGCCTGGTGTGGCTTTCCCTACCACATCTCTCTCCAACTAGCACTCGAACTCTACTTAACTGTCTTGACTTCCGTCTTGACTGAGTAATATAATAGTTCAACGTCCACTCGATCGCCCACTCGATCTTTGAAATCGCATGTTTAATCGTCATCAAGCGGAAATAACTGTTATACAGTTCAGAGGTCACTCTCTTCCGGTGCGTCAGTCTATGAGAGTATCATGGGATTTTTTAGCTTGTCCCATTTTGTTAGCCAATTTCCGCCCACGCGATTTCCTCTCCTAACTGCCATTGGAATGTGTCACTTCCTTCCGGTGCATCACCTTGAATGGCATTTTGGGCCGGGTCGAAGGTCAAAATATAACAAAACAAGTCCATGAAAATTTAAATATAAACGTACAATAAACACGATGCCCAATAATTTTGGCATAAATTAATACTACATACCATTAAAATCAATCAATCAATCAATAATAAATTCAAATGTCATTTAAATGTGTTAAAAGGCAACAAGTATGGAACACTTGACAAGGAACGAAGTTATTACTCAGCTGCAATTTATCTACGAGACAAGTTGTTATTTACTAACCTTTATTTAGGCCCCTTTGGTTGCTTGCCGTACGCGCTGTTATTGAATAGTTATGTTATATATTTGACCTTTGACAGGCCCTGTAAGTTACTTGAATATCAAAACAGGATGTACGCCTCTGTCTTAAGGTAAACAAAAGACAGCAGAAATGCGTGGGTGGCAGACCGGAAGGAAGAGTCACCACAAGGTGCGTAGGCATCTGGGAAAATTATAAGACAGCTAAAGATTTCGGCTAGAGGACTCTAGTGAGAGTCAAGAGAAAAAAGAGAACCTACCGAACTTTGGACTTTGCTGACCCGGCAGACCACAGAAAAAAGAAAGCGAAAAAAGAAATAAATAAACTAAGGAACCTGAAGGAGACAGTGATACCAATTGTAATTGATGAGCTTGGAACAATCCCTAATGAACTGGTAAATGAATTCGAAGACTAGGAAATTTGAGGACAGGTGGAAACCATTCAGACTACAGCATTATTAAGATCGGCCAGAATACTGGGAAGAGTCATGAAAACTTGAGCTGACTCGCTGTCACTCAAATATGTGAAAAACTATCATCTAAAACAAGTGTGAAAAATTCTCAAGGAGTAAAATGATAATAATGATAATAATCTGTCAAAGAAAATGAGATGGATGGAATTATTTGTGACTTTGAGATC
This sequence comes from Sepioteuthis lessoniana, assembly GCA_963585895.1. Lineage (NCBI taxonomy): Eukaryota > Metazoa > Mollusca > Cephalopoda > Myopsida > Loliginidae > Sepioteuthis > Sepioteuthis lessoniana. Next base: position 16,804 of record CAUZXS010003774.1, on the reverse strand, counting down.
CAAACAGAGCATCGAATTCCGGACTGAAAATCAGACATAAAGTTCCTGAACAAGAAAAAAAGACCTTGTCATTTAGTGGATTGTGCTGTTCGAGGGACAAGAGACTGAAAATAAAAGAAAGCGAAAAGATAAACAAATAATTGGATCTTGCCAGACTGCTGAAAAGGTTATGGAACATAAAGATGACAGGGATAGTTGGTGCTCTCTGGACGTTCCCAAAGGAATGGAAAAAATATTGGCTAAATTGGAGATCAGAGGAAGAATCAACACCACAGTACCGTAAAATAAGTTCGAATACTCCGAAAAATCATGGAGACCTGAGGAGACTGTCACTCAGGCCTCAGTTAAACGACACCCGTTAAAACTGATGTGATAAACTCATAAGGTGTAAATTAATAAGCATAGATTAGATTTAGCACAAGGTTGCATTTATTACTGGATAATGAATTCGATTTTCATTAAGAGAAGATCAAACTCACTGATCAATAATAATTCATCTTCAAAACTATCTTGTTAAGCATCACACCAAGACAAAGAGTTGTGTGTTGAGATGGTTAATGTGTTAAAAAGTGGACTCAACGAACCATGTTTAAATCCTGGACGGGGCAATTCGAATACACTTATAAAAGCATGAATCTTTACTTTCTATCCCTAGCTAAGGGTAAATACTAGGGCAAACTGGGCTCTTTAGCTTTAGAATGGCAACCTATCTAGAAGGAAAACTCTGAAATTAAGCCAGTTATACCCCGCTTGAAATTGACCTTGTGTTGCATCTTCCTTGTGACTGAGTAATTGTGTAAAGGCATACGCCCTAACGAAGGGCAGAGATATTGAGAGAGGCAGATACATAAATTCATACACCTTAATAAATCCAGACTCATAATGCAACTCACCGTCCTATCTTTGTGTTTCCTTAGCTATGAGGATAGATAGATGTGTACTCCAACGATAGTTTTAAGATGTAGACAAGTACTGAGTTTAAACGATAGATTTTCTAATTGGAATAGTATTACAATAATCTAAATTATATTAATAAAAGACTAATTTAATTCAGTTGAAACTTGACACTAACTATATGTTACATTGATGTGTTTATAGAAGTATGCGCCCTAAAAATGTGGATGTAAAGAAAGAGGTGTTGAATAAGTTGTCACTTGATCCCGATGATAAAAGAACACATTGTTACAGTTTGGTTCCCATGTTTATTAATATGTTGATAATTTAGGCCGGTCACTGTTAGTTTCTAAACAATCTTCCGTTGAGAGGTGGGAAGTCACTTCATTTTCTAAAGAAAATATCGAACTCTCAGAAAAGGGGCTTCTAAAACGTTAAAGTCAAAAACACGTCCGTCCAGCGGCAAAACTGCTAAAACTCAAAACGCAAACTTTTTTCATGGTTTGCTTCAATAATTCGTCTGTTAAATCTCTGTATTACTGCTTAGAAAGTGTGTAGCATTGTAAGTAAATGGTACTAGGGCGAGAATAGATGAGCTATTAAAATACAGCTGAGAGAAAGACGAGTTAACGGAGTTCAAGATCTCTTCCAATGACTAAGCTGAAACAAGATATGCTTGCTCTAGCACCCGGAAACGGGCTATGTCATCTACACGTGGTTGAAGATGTAGTGAGGAGTTCTGTAATCTCATATATATATATATATATATATATCATGGATTTCCAGATTAGGTCTCCCCTTCTCTTTTTTTATGTGGAATGCAAGGAGACAAACGTTCGATTTAAAGGAGAACAAAGAAGGATTAAATGATACAAGAGACGGTTCCTAGAATAACGAAGTCACTCTACAATGTCCATTATCCATTTCTTCCTACTTCCATGGTCTCAGAAAATGAACTGAAAATGAAGCACCAAAAGTCCTAATGAGTCAAGGTATGTTTTCGCGTTTTTTTCCCTCCCTAATCAATGATTCCCCCTCCGACGCAGCAGTCATCAGGGCTTACGCTACAAGTGATGCTTGGAGAAGCCATTGCATAACACACATTTTGCACCTCAAACCTAAATTTACATGGAAAACAACGCGCCCGTATATCAAAAAGAAAGAGAAAGTGACACCTTCCTTTTTTTTGCAGGCTAATTCATTACTGAAAAAACTCTTCATAAAAAAATTGTAGAACTAATGTTTACAATTACTGCTAATTACATTTTTCTCAAACTGTTTTCTTCGCTTGTATTTATACATATTTTCTCATTTGCTTGAAAAATGGTATAAAGAAGAATCTTTCAGACAAAACTATTTTCATCTCTTTTATCTCTTCTTTTTTCACATCTTTGCTCTTTCTTTTTTCTCGATACATTTTGAATCTCTCTTCTTTCTAATTCTCTCTTCTTCCTCTTTCATTCTCTACGTCTGATTCTGTAGTCTCATTCACCGTCACTCGTGTCAACGAAAATAGACCCTGACTCGGGTGATGTAGTGGCCATTTTAAAGTTTTTTGGACTTAATCGCCGTGAAAGAAAGTGCATCGAGGAGATGATGCTATTCCTTTTCTTTCGCAGCAATTGCCTTTTATGGGACGTCCCAGAGGCCGATACTTTTCACGGCTGACGTCGGCCACGACTCCACGCTCTGCCGCCAACAAATCAAACGAGGCCAAGCGTATGAAATAGTTGATCTCACAGATCTTTTCCTTTTTAAATCAGTGGCGTTTCAAACTATTGAAGCATATGGTAACAAAAACAACGTTCTCATTGAAGAAATTGGACGTTGTAATATCCATGTTACATTTGACATCCCCAGAATGGTTTTTCTGCGTCGGTGACTATATATATATATATAATGTGTCTCAACTTGTATATGCGTGTTTGTGTGCGTGTAATCTAGTTCTTGAATTTCAAGGACCGGTATGTACCAGTTCTTCCATCATGTAAGAAAGTACCGGTTCAGTCAATGTTATTTATCAATAACAGGTAGCTGGCCTCTGAGTGAAGTCTTTTATTGAATTTACTCCAGTTACCTTCTCGAGGAATGGTTTGTTTTGTTTTCTTTGTTTAATGGTATTAAAACCTTCGTGGATTATTTGATTCTTAAACATTATTAGTAGTATTCGACCCATGTTAGGGGATGATGGGGTTAACTTCGAGGGCAAATTGTGACTCACACACACACACACACATACACATATATATATATATATATATATATATATATATATATATATATATATATATAGCATTCATATATACTGCTGGTTCATCTAGTAAATATATATTACTTTTTTTCTTTTTTTCTTTTTTGTCTTTCTTTTTTTAGTTTTCACGGTTTTGAAAGAGTTTATGACACTTTTTGGTAAAGCTGTTCCGGACAAATAGACATCTACTTTATGATGTTTCCTTGTAAACATTGCAACTGATTACGGCTCTTGTACTGATTTCTTTTCTCCTATTATGAAACGCAAATATTTTTCGAATATTAAGCATCAAGTAGCTCAGTTAATTTGCTCATCACAGCAGCCAAATGTAATGCAATGAACTTAAAAGACTGTAACGTTTTCGTAGACAAGAATATCTGCCAATGTTCGGGGCATATTTGTTTCTGTAAAACTATGAAAGTGCATGGAGGAGTGTAATATGTCATAGGCGATTCAAGCATTATCAAAAAGTCATTTCTTGGGTTATTTTCATTTTCTTTCAACTAAAAAAGATTGCTCAGAGAAAAAAGAATGTTTTGCATCCCACGTAAGCTTTTCGATAACCGAAATTTTTCTCCCCTGAATAAAAAATGTTTCGTTTTCTTTATTAATTCATTTTTAGATTTATTTATTTTATTGAGAATACTTTTTATTCTTAACTTGGTTTTCTTTATAAATTTGTGTATGTATATATATATATATACACACACACACACACACATATATATATATATATACTACAATGTCATATATATGTATACATATATATATATATATATACACAAACACACACTTGGTTGTCTTTATCAATTTATATATATATATATATATATATATATGCACACACACACACACAGGTATATATGTATATATATATATATACTATAATTTCATATATATGTATACATATATATACATATATATATATACTACAATTTAATATAAATGTGTATATATATATGCACACACACACACATACACACACACACATATATATATATATGTACATATGTATATATATATATATATATAAGCTCTATCATTGATTTAGAATACTATTTAATGATACTTCAATATTTGGTCCTGTACTAACTCACCAAGTGTGCAAGTGAGAACTATAAACCTCTACAATATATATATATAAATTTTCCTGTACCCATAATTTAATTATATATATATATATATATATATATATATATATATAATTCTTCTACCTCTTGGCTTTTCTCATAGTTTCGATTAGTGTTTCGCTTTTAATTAGTGAATCTTTCTTTTGTTCTTTCGTTAGACTCTTAATAGGTGTCTTATACTTTGGGGTTGTGCGAGATCTATGGTATTCCTAATTTTGGGAAGTTACTAGCATTGTTTAACAGTTTTTAGTGATAAGCAAACAGACTATTCTTAGTGAGTATGATTCTGTTTCTTTTGTTTTCCGTTTGCAAGCAATGTTATTTTCTGTTCATCTCTAGCTAAGTTATACTTTCAAGTTTATTAGATTTTAAGTTTATTTTTATTATTGATTATGGTTTGAGTCAAATACTGTAATAATCTCTCGATGCATCTATCTATCAATCTATCTATCAATCGATCCATTTATTTTTATTTTCTACTATATACTAGCTTAACCCGTGTTAATTCTATGATTTAATTAGTGCATACAAATAATATTATACAATTAAATATGCATCCGCTTAATGAGCTAAAAAGCCGCGTGAGATATACCCCTACGCAGAAAGAAGAAACACGTAAGGTTTCACGATATAACGGGTCCTTACTTGTGATATAAGCAATCAGTTTTCCTTAATTGCAAAAAATAAGTTTGATACTTTTCTGGAGACATCTGAAATACACACTTCAAATAGTGAATGCGAAAAGTTTGTTACTGCCCGCATAGAAGTAGCATTCGAGTCCTTACAAACCAAACAAAGAGTCAGATGCAGAGTTTCCTCAGAGTCAATATAAGTTAGGGAAAACTGAGAAAACATAAAAAAGCATGCTTAATTAATAAAAGAAACACAAGAAACGCCAATGCGCAGAAAACTGAGAAAAATAAGATAGAACAAACTAAAACATCTTAGAAAATCTTGAATATATCCAAGTCCAAATCAATGAAATCAGATATTTGGTAAAAAATCACGATTAGCATGTCCCATAGTAAATGAAGTGAGTGGAAGGAAAAGCACCTCAAGAGCAAAACTGAAAGTTGCCGGCCAAGTAGAAAGACTTCAGAAGTGGAAAGAAGATCTGTTCTGAAATATTCCTGAAATCACTGATAAACCTACTGAAAAAATGATTAATGGTCAACGAGACATGAAACTAAGACAGTTTACGGGGGATGCACGCAATGCTGAAACAAATTAAAAGCTGGTGACCTCGACAAAATACCAACTGAAGTATGGAAGACAATGAAATTTTTCAACATACTTCTTTAATTAGTCATTGCTGTGTATAATCAAAACACAAGAGATAGAAGAAAGAGTGCATTTACCCTTCCCCAAGAAAAGCAAAGTTATCTTGAAATCACAAAGAAATATAAAGCCATACCTATTACTGCTATAGCTGCTAATGTTTACAATACTCTGCTTCTCAGTTGTATCCGACCTGAAGTTGAAAAAAAAAACACTGGATAAATCGGAAAAGCTTTCGAAAAAATTAATCTTCAACTTCACAGATTCTGACTATTCGCCGAATCATTGTATGCGCAAAAATCTCGTGGCCACATTATTGTTCGTAGATTTCCTACAAGGAACTTGATTCCATATACAAAAGAAACTGGTTTGCCACCAAAAAAGACAAGAAGCAGAAACTATGACAGCTACAGATTATGCAGCTGATCTAGCATTTCTCGCAAATGCATATACCCAAGTTGGATTCCATCCACATAGCTTTGAGTAAGCATCAAGAAGTATAAACAGAATTCATAGATTTTAAACAAGATGATTCCATCTCCACATTAAACCCACGCTACGGGTTAAATAGTTCCACTACTGTCTTTCAACGAGGATGGCTTGGGCATTAAGTAACCCACGACGTTTAACTAAATTAAACTGCATTAAATAGCAAGCCTCTGAAATTAATCGACCTGTTCAAATTACTTAGTAACACCCCATCTGTTAAAAGTTATTTTAATATACGCATAGGGCAAACATGGACTGAAATTGACTGCTATTGATCATATAGGAATCTGATCTCTCTGATAAAACAAAACAGTATTTCATCCAAGCTGTTGGTACTACTGGATAGTTATATCAGTTGGCCTTCCACGGAACGCCAAGAGAAAAAGCTAAATGAGAACAAAATAAGAATGCTACGGGCTTTTTTCCACAAATCCTAGAAGCAGCACCCCCAAAAACTGTAACTTCACGGTAACTTGATTCCTATCATGCATGCCGTACAAGTAAGACGAAAAAGACATGGTAAGCACTGCTGGTGAGTTAGACACGAACTCATAAGCGGCTTTCTCCGAAGAACTTCTAAAGGCGGAAAAACCAGTGCTTGCCAACTCACAGAGATGTTCATTCATCATCTCTTCACAGACACCAGATGAAGTGTAGAGTCATCATCATCATCATATCGTGCTGGCAGCACGGATATCCCTGACCCTCTCTCGCCACTCCTCCCTATCGTTCATCGCCCTAGGCAGGCCTTCAGGACAACAACCTGTATCCTCACATAGCTGCTGAATGTACGTTCGTGCTGGTCGTCCTGCTTTTGCGCGGCCGTGTGTGGGGATCCATAAGAGTACATCTCTTATGAGTTCATCTCTGCTTCTCCAGCAATGTCCTGCATGTCTGGTTCGCCTAACTTGAATAGTTTTCGTGATAGGGGGCAGGTGGCCGTACAGTTGGTGTCTTGTGGGGTGTTGCTGCCAGGACTTGTTGAGGATTGCACGCAGCATTCTTGTGTAATTGCCATCTAGTTTCTTCTCCAGCCGTTTTGTTAGCGTCCATGTAGTGCATCCATATAGCAGTATCGATGTGACCGCTGCCTGGAAGAAACTGCGTTTCATTTTATCGGTTAGGTCTGATTTCCATATAGTCGATAGCCTATTGATAGCTGTCCATGCTTTCGTTAACCTCGTTTCGATGTCCTTTTCGGTTGATTCGACGCTGCTTCCTAGGTACGTGAATTTGTCTACTAGTTTAAGAGGGGTTCCTTCTAGAGTGGAGATGTCCCCCGTTTGGTTATAGCACATATATTCCGATTTGTGTGCATTAACATGGAGGCCTATGCTTGCTGCTGCTCGTTCCAAGGATAGGACCGGGTGGAGAGAAAATCCATGCTCGCAGCTTGACTTGATGATGAAAATGATGATGATTTTGATTCTGTGTCTAAAGCTATCGAATTGTGCAAATCTAGTCAGTGGAAAGGAAGCACAACACTCTCCCAGATAAAGTGAAAATCATAAATGGGTAATGCCATTGGAAAGTAAGAAAGGGGAAGCAATCAAGAAGTCAGAAAAATATACATAACAAACAAGCAGAGAAATCAATTTGTTGTAGCTTCTCTTATTCAAAAGCAATATGAATACGAAAGGATGCACTGTGAACTCCATTCGAAAAACTTGAAATGAATCAGACTGTATAGAGAAAAAATACTGATGGTTTTCTTTGTAGAAATATTTTCCGATGTTAAATGTTTCGGTTTTTAGAACTGTATTAAGACGTGTAAGTAAGGAAATGAAAGAAAAATATGATAAGGTTTAAAAAAATTCTTTTTCAGTTTGTATGCCTTGTCTAGATTGCTATAAAAATATGTGAGTGAAATTTCCCATTGATAAACGAATTTATTAGCACAGAAAAGATTTTTTAAAAGTAAACACTGATATCGTTTCGATCAAACATAATTTAGAAACTAATCATAATTTTAATTCTGATTTTAAAGATTTGATTTTGCATACATAATAAAAACACCGAAAAATCATTAAATGTAATATCATTTTAAGCCACAATTCTATGAGAGACTGGACTTTTCAATTTACTTCCTTTATTGGTCTTATTGGTGCCGCCACTTATATATATATATATATATATATATAAACACACACACACACACACACACACACATATATATATATATATATATATATATATATATATATTAGAATTTGGTATATTTATGAATAAAGAGTCATCCCTGTCAGTGACAGAGCATTTATAAAAAGTTAGAATAACGAAGACATTTGATTACATAGGCGTGAAACAGAGAATCACCTGGTGCCATTGAGTCTAGGTCTTTGCTCTTCTAACAGACACACATATATATATATATACTTATATATATATATATGTATATGTATATTTAGGCAGCATTTCTTCGTGTACTACTCCATCCAGCCAACAAACATATATCAAACTTTTTTATCGTAACCAAATGCACTACAATTACAAATCCGATGAAAAAATTTTGAAAACATTGATTCACAAAAACATACTCCCCACTGATCCTAATAAAAAAATAAAACTCGTTATATATTATAATAAGTTTAAAACCTCGAATCTAGTCATTAGAAATAATTCCTCTCCCTCGATTGGAGTTTTGCAAAAAACCAACGTTATATATAAATTTAAATGTCCTTTAGGAGATTGTATCTCTGATAATAATAATATATATGTTGGTTTAACCTCAACTACCCTGTCGAGGAGACTGACAATGCACCTTTCAGACACAAGTTCAATAGCTCAGCATTTAAAAAAACATTCATGCCCAACGGCACAGCTACGGAAAATTCTCACCGACAACACAACAATATTAGAACATCAAAATAATAAACAAAAACTTCAGATTCTCGAAGCATTACATATCAGAAACCTGCAGCCAACACTTAATAGAATTAATTTTCAAACCAGTGCTAATGTACTTAAATGTCTTTAGCTACTGGCACTAAATATAGAATCACATTCAAAAACAAACGCCAAAACCTTCAACGGCAAAGACGCCCTTACACAGTTGTAATATGCTAAAACAAAAGTTACATCACTTTTGTAGTAGATCCTCCCCTGATGATGGCCCAAAGTCGGGCAGAAAGTACTAGGGATACATGCAACTATGGACAATACATAAATCAATTCCCCCAGAATACAATAAAAGTAATACGGGAATTCGAACGGATCCAAAAGAAAATATGTAGACATAAAATGTCTATTATGTTTAATGAAATTTGCATATATATATATATATATATATATATGTGTGTGTGTGTGTGTGTGTGTGTGTGTGTGTGTGTGTGTGTGTGTGTGTGTGTGTGTGTGTGTGTGCACGCGCATATAGATTATCATAAATTGCAATATCAATAATCGTGGAGAGTTTGTTTGCCCTTCATCTGTTGGCATCGTATGGTTTAAAATGTAAAGTATATACATCTGTTGGCACCCGCAGCCACCATCCTCCATTTCTAATGGGGCTGCAGTTCCGTGGCCAGTAGGTTTTCATGGGATGGTTTTACTAACCCTACCCCTTAGTTTGAATTGAGATTTTCCTTCTCGCATACAAGTTGACTTTCTAAGTTTAACAAGTTCGATTTGTTTTACTTTTTACTCATTACTCAACCGAGGATAGAATGTGTTATGCCTTTCCCAGAGGACACAGCAAGTGCAAAATCCCTTGAACAGGATTTGAATCAGGCTTGTCAAGTCTATATCGTAAGACGAAAATCATTATGTCGATGCTTTCAGTTTGATTTGAACCTAAGTCTAATTACTTAGTTAGGACAAAGAATCTGGATTAAAAAAGCAACATTTTTGAAATAATAAATCTCTTATATACCTCTTTGTACTTATGAAATCCGCCAAATAAACATTCATTAGATCTTTGCTTAACAGTTGTCATCGTACCCTTAAACATCTGTGTTCCAGAAATATATCATCTTGTGACTGCTAAGTGCTAATAAGATCCTCTCATTGAGATAAGGGAGATAATTTGAAGGAGAAATAGCTGCAAGTAGAATAGTGATCAGATCATAACCATAATAGCTTATCTCATAATTATTCCATTCTCATACGTAAACTTTCCCCATCTCTGTTGCAAACTAATCAGGGAGACAAGGGTCTGAGTTAAGAAACTGATTTTCATGTGAAAGTGATTGCAATTACGTCGTTCAAACGTCAAATCACGTTAGTCCGACGTAATTGGTAATCATTTTCACAACGTCACAAACGATATATAGTTATTTTTCTTTCTTTGTTGGAAATTTGTATATGATAGTCGAATATGATAGAAAAAACGAAATTGCCGGAGACATAACACACAAGCGGGCACACACACACACACACACATATATATATATATATATATATATATATATATATATATATATATATCAATGTATATAGATAATATGCATTATCCTATGCGTGAGTATCCATATATGACTAGTATATAATGCACATTTATAGCTAGAATCATATATATATATATATATATATATATTCGAATACGTTTTTGTTTGATGACTGTCCCCACCAAATAAAACATTCAAGTAACATGATATATATATAAATATATATATATATATATGTGTGTGTGTGTGTGTGTGTGTGTGTGTGTGTGTGTGTGTGTGTGTGTGTGTGTGTGTGTGTGTGTGTGCACGCGCGTTCGCGCTCACCCTAATACAAAGAATGTTGAAAGAAAGAGAAAATCACAGTAAGATTATGAATAAGATAAGTTCCGTAGTCATTAACCAAACTTGTCTCAACAATAAATTGCACCCAAAATATACACTATTTCAGTTCCATGAACCCACTGTACATGCGGAAACTAATAAGATATTTCTAAAAAAATCTTATTGAACTGCAAATAAGAGCAGCCAAAAATGAAATCCATGAACTCAATATCAAAATAACGAGGATTATGAAATTCTTCCGTAAAAATCTACCGAAGCAAGAAATTCAACCCAAGATTTTTAAAATACTATAAAAATTCAAAACCAAATTGAAAATAAACATAAACCTCAACAACTTTTATCAAAGAACAATATAACACCAATGATATGTATACTCACTTCTTCAACAATAACCTTACCATAAACAATTCCAAAATATGGACCCAAACTGTCACCTCTCAAAAAGATCTGATCTCTAATTCAAAAAGACTGAAATTAACACTAAGAGGAGTTGTCAACCAACTTTTACATCAAATGTGACATCAAAATCCGCCGTGACAACAAAGCCAGTAAATCCATTATTCTAAATAAAAATAACTATAACACAAAAGTAGTCATATTATCAAAGAAAAAAACAATTTTAAAGAATTACAACAATTCTACCGAATTACTCAAAAAACATTTCAATAAGAAATTCACCGCTGAAAAGGCCGATGTTGCATTTCTCAAACTAAAAAATTGGCAACTACAGACCAAGTTAAATCTACGGCACTATAATACCCACAAACTAGAAAACCTCTTAAACCCAGTCTCACAGTTTCTAACACTTTTTACCACATAGCTAAAACTCTTAATATCATAATTCAAATATATATATCAACAAATATAACATTAATATTCAATAACGATTTATTACAGATTTTAAATTCTACCCCTCTGCAAACAACATTGCTTGGCATTAAAAATCTTTTTACCAACGTTCCAGTCCATGAAATAATCAAGACAATAATAATAATAGTCTGCTATCATCTTGTTTTAACTTAGTAAAAGTCCACAATGAGTTTCTTTTTTTCAGATTTCATCGGAGTCCTTATTTGAGGCTCTTTGTATCATTATATGCATTCTATTTTACGCTAACTTAGATTTTCAATTTCTAATAAAGTCCGATAGAATTAGCTTCTCTTGACCAGATTCAACAGTTACTTGGTATTACAGTATTTATCGTTTTGCATTTAAAGCACAGATGATATACAACAGCGATTTTACAACTGAATAAATAAAATTATTTATGCATTTTAAAATGACAACATAGCAAAAGACAATATATATCTAACCATTACTTGAACTCTGGGAAAGGTGGAGTGGATTTGCCAAGTATTTTAGTAGTATGTTTAAAACAGTCCGCGTCGCCTAGGCTCCCAAATATTTTTTCTCTTATACAGATATACACGTGTTTTCTACACTTGATCGGGAGGGTCATTCAGCTGTTCTGCTTCCCTCCTTTATTTTCTCATCTTCTCAAAATATTTTGTCATTAACATGAAATTCTGAAAATTATTCTAACCTTACTCTTTCTTTGGTTTTCAATTTCTTATAAAGTCAAAAAAGAGAAACTAATTGTAGACTTTTACGAAGTTAAAACCTAATACAGGTAGAATTTTTTTGAAAGCCATGGAAAGCAGCATACTGGACGTAAAGGTGAGTAGACAAACCCTCTGACTAGGTCCTGGGCGTATGAATCCTACGGTTCAACGGCCAGGATTAAATAGTTCGATCGGGAAACTACTGTTGCTCATCTATAAGGGTGGCTTCTATAGATGAGAATAAAAACAGTCATCGAAAGATTACCATGTCTCACTCAAACCACCTGTCTAAACTGCATTGCTTTTCGCACTGGTAAAAATGAGGCACGTTCTGCTGAGGTTGGAGCCTTGACCTCAGTGTTCGAAAAATCAGCTACAGAGCTCAAACTAAAACAAACATTACTAAAATGCAAACGCACAATACAAATAGTGAAATTCAATGCCAGAACATTAAGTAGAATAGGACAATTACTGGAGCTGGCAGTAGATATAATGTGTACAAGAACACAGGTACACTCATTGCGAGGATATTAAATATCATATATGGAAAATAATGGGGGAAATAACTTTTAAAGCTTCATAGAACATTTTACCAAGGAAAAATAAGGATATACAGTGTATCACAAAAGTTAGTACACCCCTCACATTTCTGCAGATATTTAAGTATATCTCTTCATGGGATTACACTGACAAAATGACACTTTGGCACTATGAAAAGTAGTCTGTGTGCAGCTTATATAACAAAGTTAATTCATTTTCCCCTCAAAATAACTCAAGATATAGCCATTAAAAGCTAAACCCCTGCCAACAAAAGTGAGTACACCCCTTAGGGAAAGTTGTCAATATTAACATACACCATGTCAACTGTCAATATTTTGTGTGACCACCATCATTATCCAAAACTGCCTTTACTCTCCTGGGCATGGAGTTTACCAGAGCTTCACAGGTAGCCACTGAAATGCTCTTCCACGCCTCCATGACGACGTCGCGGAGGTGGTGGATATTTGAGACTTTGCGCAACCTCCATCATCCGCTTGAGGATCCCCCAAAGATGTTCTATTGGGTTCAAGTCTGGAGACATGCTTGGTCAGTCCATCACTTTTACCCTCAGCCTCTTCAGTAAACCAGTGATCGTCTTGGAGGTGTGTTTGGGGTCATTGTCATGCTGGACCACCGCCCTGTTACCCAGTTTCTGGGTGGAGGGGATCATGCTCTGCTGCAGTATTTCACAGTACATGTTGGAATTCACGTTTACCTCAATGAAATGTAACTCTATAACACCTGCAGCACTCATGCAGCCCCAGACCATGACATTCCCACCACCATGCTTGACTGTTGGCATGACACATCTTTGTACTCCTCACCTGGTCACCGCCACACATGCTTGAAGTCATCGGAACCAAGCAAATTAATCTTCATCTCATTAGACCATAGGACATGGTTCCAGTAATCCATGTACTTTGTTGACATGTCTTCACCAAACTGCCTGCGGGATTTCTAGTGTATCATCTTTAGAAGAGACTTCCTCCTGTGGTTACAGCTATACACATAAATTTAATGTAGAGTGTGGCGTATGGTCTGAGCACTAACCGGCTGACCCACCACCTCTTCAATCTCTGCATCAATACTGACAGCACACCGACCCCGATCTTTCAAAGAAATCATTTAGATGTGACACTCAGCATGTGCGCTCAGGCCTATTCTGAGTAGACCACGATCTTTTAAAACGCTGGATGATATTAGTCCCTGCGCTGTAGCTCAGTTTCAGGGTGTTGGCAATCTTCTTGTAGCCTTGGCCATCATCATGTAGCGCAACAATACATCTTTTAAGATCCTCAGAGAGTTCTTTGCCATGTGGTGCCATGTTGGAATTTTCAGTGACCAGTATGAGAGAGTGTGAGAGCTGCACTACAAATTTGAACACACCTGCTCTCTATGCACATGGGCCTAGTAACACTAATGAGTCACATGATATTTGGAGGGAAAATGACAAGCAGTACTCAATTTGGACATTTAGGGGTGTAGTTTCTTAGGGGTGTACTCACTTTTGTTGGCAGGGGTTTAGCTTTTAATGGTTATATTTTGAGTTATTTTGAGGGGGAAATAAATTAACTTTGTTATATAAGCTGCACACAGACTACTTTTCATTGTGTCAAAGTGTCATTTTGTCAATGTTCTCCCATGAAGAGATATACTTAAATATCTGCAGAAATGTGAGGGGTGTACTCACTTTTGTGATACACTGTAAAATTAAATTACGAGGATCTGAAGGCCTCTTGTGTGAGTGTGTCAATGACCTTTGTCAAAGCCTCTTTCATCTCCTCAAATTGTCTCATAATGACAGCCTCTTAGCTTAGGGAATAACCAAAAGTCACAGGGGGCAAGGTCTGGGCTAGAGGGGCGGTGACGAACTGTCTTCATGCCCATCTTGCTCAAATAGTCTGTGACAAGGATAGAGTTGTGGACTGGTGCATTATCCTGGTGGAAATGCCACTGACCCGATTTGAAGAGTGTTGGCCTCTTCCAACGGAATCTCTTCCTGAATTCCCTTAAAACCTCAACATACTAACCCTAACCCTAAGCCTTTGGCCCATCAACTCTGGTCTATTGACTTCCTTACTCCTCTCACACCTGTCATCATCCCTCACAGACTGAATTTCTTATACCACTCAAAAGCTGATGCTTGATTCATACAAGATGGTCAAAAAGAAGTCTGATGTATTCCATACGTTTCTGTGGCGTTTTTTCCAAGTTTAAATTGCATATCGTTCAAAGTTTGCATATCCAAGTTTTTATTGCATATCGTTCTTCTAAAGTGTCCTCGCGTCCAGATTGCATTTTTGAAAATCACCAGCTGTGACAATCAGGCTTTAGTAGGGTGTATTATAATTCCTGTTGTAGCTGTTCATTTGAAACTGAAATCATAAAAATCGGTCAGTCATCTCATAAGATATATAGCAGTAACATAGCGAACTTTCAAGAGTCTACGACAATTTTATATGCCTGTACAAAAAAGTCTGGAAACTTATTGAATTTCTCACGTATATAATTCCAAAATTTACAGCTCAATAAGCTTATTTTGACAAAGTTATAAGAATAATTATATTACATTCGAAAAAAATACATGATCAAAAACATCAGAACGATTAAATAAATCCGTAAAATTCAATAATAATTTTGCATTATTAAAAAACTTTTAGGTGGAGCGTATGAAATAGGGTATTTTAATAAATTACACCATGAAACAGGGTGAAAAGTCTGTGACATCGCTGGAACTTAGGAAACTGAAAGTCAACTTATGATTGAGGATATTTCAAAGACTGTGGGGAAATCTTAAAGTGTTATTTATAGTATTTTAAGACAACTTGATGAAACTGGGTCATGTGAAGACAAGAAACCACTTGGCAGGCCTAGGAAAACTACAGCAAGGGAAGACAGATGGATTGTAAATGAATATAAAAAAAGGATCGATTTGCGATAGAAACCGCTTTCTCTAAAATAACTAATGCTAACCTTGACATTAAGATATCAAGGCACAATACTTCCCAAAAACTAAATGAATTAAATTTTAACAGTCGAGTAACTTCTAAGAAGCCTTTCATTTCTAAAAAGAACAAAATAAGCTGATTGAAATTTACCACTGAACACGTCATGTGGACTGCAGAACAGTGGGATTATGTTCATTTCAGCGATGACGGGAGAAGGTTCGTTCGCCGCAGTCCAGAGGAACGTTATTCGCCTCACTGAACTAAAAGCAAAGGTAAATTTGGAGATGGAAAAGTGATGGCATTTGGCATGATTCCTGGTTCTGGTACTGGATCTCTTGTCGGGGTACACGGTAAACTTAACGCAACTATGTAAAAAGAGATATTGAAGAAACATGTACCTAATTTGGGAACTGCAATTAATCAAACAGCTATATTTATGCAAGATAACGCTCCGTGTCACACAGTAAAGTCTGATAAGACATTTCTTTCTGAGGAGGATGTTACAGTTATGGAGTGGCCGGCTCAGACATGAATTCAATTGAGAATTTTTTGAAGTTACTAAACGAAAGAGCTAAGGAAAAAATCCAAGAAACGTCGAAGAACTAAAGACTATTTGAAAGGAGAATAAGAGAAAATATCCGTTGATGAATGCAAGACATAAATTCGCTCGTGTAGAAAAGATGTCCAGCTGATATTGAAAATAAAGGTTTACACATCGAATACAAATGGATTAGGAACGCTATTTACATTTATATATGATGTATCCATTATAAGTAAGTAAAGTTAGCGACCATAGTCGAGGGTGACCCGAAGGCTCCCTTTTCGATAGCTACTACACCAAGGTGTAGGGGAGGGCGCTACTCCATTCCCAGGATTGCTCCACTTTACCCTTGAACCGTACCTTATAATGCTGAGTGTTAAGCAAGGTGGTATCAAGTTCCATTTTTTTAAAGTCTTTGGTATGACTCGACCTGGGATTGAACCCAGG